>VZSC01007192.1:31455-112204 GCA_013398225.1 Steatornis caripensis | reverse complement strand
CCCCCTCCCCCACAGCCAGTGCGTAGTGCCCCAGCTGGTAGCAGAGCCCCGGGTGCCGGCTGGCTCTGGAAACGTCTCCATGGCAGGCAGGAGCGGCTCCTGGTTCTTCAGCCCTCTTGTTTACTTGATAGAAACTTCAAACCGGACGTGTTTAGTCACAGAGCAGAAATCTGTTTCTGTCTATCCGCCAAACCGATAGGAAATACTGCTTCTGTGGCAATACGGGCAGGCAGTACGTGTGGTTTTTTTTTTTTCTTTTTCCTTTTAATTCCTGCTAAAGAGCAGAGTTTGTCAGGGCGCAAGTGGCTTTTTCCAGGGAGCTAGGAAGAAATACTCTGAATGTCTGACTTGGGTGTGAAAGTTCCAGGAAGGTATTTTTCATTCCCTCTCAGTCCCTGAAAGAGTCAGATGGTCCTCGTGCTGAGCGCAACTCTGCTAGTCATACATAAATGTCACACTTTCAGCGTCCCTGGCTTGGTTATAACATGTTTTGACCGAGTGTGGTGTTTCATTCCTGTATTTCTGGGTATGCATACAAAGAGGGAGTAGGTTTTTGCAGTACACTTAAAGGAGAGTGATAATATATGACATAAAAAAATAATAATAATGAAAGAGTTATCTTTTGCAAATGAGCACCCAAGGCCTACAGGAGAGGGGAATAGAAATACAAGCTTTAGGAAGGAGAAAATTGGCAACCTATAAAGCCAGCTGAGACAGGATATTCAGGTATTTTTCCCTTTTTCTTTCGATGTAATTTACTCCTTCCAAGCATAGGATTGATAAAGTAGCAATAATCAAGGAGTGCAGTCTCAGCTGTACTGATGCTAGTACCTGCTTGGCAGGGGCATTTTTGTTTGCAGGAGACCAGAACTGCACAATTTGAAGGCCCTTGTGAGATTTCAGGTTGTTTGTGTCCAGGTCACCTCAAACAGCGATGGCAGAAATCTTTGCTAGATTTTCCTGAGGGGAAACTTCTTCTGTTGTGTCATTTTGGAATACTGCTCCGATGGGTCTTCTCTGGCATGATCCTTCGTTGTGGCTTACTTTCCGCATGGGTTTGTAAAAGTGAAAGTTTTAAATGTGTCTTTTTTGCTTTGTTACAGAAAATCATCAAAAATGGGCAAAGGCGATCCTAAGAAGCCGAGAGGTAAAATGTCTTCATACGCCTTCTTTGTGCAAACCTGCCGGGAGGAGCACAAGAAGAAACATCCAGATGCTTCAGTGAACTTTTCAGAGTTCTCAAAAAAATGCTCAGAACGATGGAAGGTAGGAATAGCTGCTTAAAAAACCCACGCAAAACCTTGAACGACTGCTTTGTGTAAATTGTGTATTTCTTCAAAAGTTCAGGTTTTGGGTACTTACGAAGTGCAGTTGTAAGATTAGTGGTACCTCTCCGTTGTTCTAGCCTTACCTTCAGCTCCCCTACCTGAAATTTAGGAATGGACTTGAGATATGTTTTTGAATCTTAAAATACTGTTTTGATCCTTATGGGTCCCTTCCAGCTTGAGATATTCTGTGATTCTATGATTGTAATTGTCTTCCAGACTATGTCTTCTAAGGAGAAAGGGAAGTTTGAAGATATGGCAAAGGCTGACAAGCTTCGTTATGAAAAAGAAATGAAAAACTACGTACCACCTAAAGGGGAAACAAAAAAGAAGTTCAAGGATCCAAATGCACCGAAGAGGCCTCCGTAAGTAGATTTCTAGTTAGTTTATCTTGTTTGGGACCATTGCACTGGAGTGTATCTGTAAAATGATCATTTTATCCAAGTTTAGGAGCTTCAGAAATGCAAGACTATGTGATTTTCCTGACCAGTGACGTAAAGATAGTTGAAATTTCAGTTACGAAATACAGGTTTGTGGTTTCAGGTTGGCCCTCTTTGTCGAAGTTGGAATAATGTCAGCCTTTAGAAGTGGATGCAGAAATCAGCGACGTGCAGTTCTGATATGATTTTTTCCGATTTCTATTAAGAGGGTAATTCCAGTCTAAAATGGTGGTAAAATATTTCAGGCCCTGCTCTCCCCACCTGTTGGCCGGAGCAGAGTTTTTGTTTGGTGGTCCATTTAAAATTAAGAGGCTTTTGCACAGAACAGGTTAGAGGGATGATCTTGCACGAAAACAGCTTGGAGAGTTAAAACTTCAACTGCTACGCAAAGACTGCTGACTTCAGGTTGGCCTGGTACTAGACGCAAGTACTTTCTGGCAATATATTTTTGTGTGTGCTTTAAATGGAGCTAACGCTGAAAGAACAGGGAAGTTCCTGTACAAGTAGATGTTCGTATTTGGGCTGATGCTGTCATCTGGAAATCCTAATTTTCGTAACAAATACTGTTGCTTCTCTGCCTCTAACAGTTCTGACATAACGTTTGTTCCCCTGGTATAATTCGCTCATTCTCTTTTTAAAGATCTTCTCTGCGTGTGGTGTATAAAACTTGCCGTTCTGGAGGTCCTGCCAAAAATGGGACCAGATAGGTGGCATTACTTAAGAGACAAAGATGGGTTACATTTTCAAACTAGTTTATTCATTTCTAATACCTTCCGTGGTGGTTAACGTTTCGCTTGTTTTTAGGTGCTTTTCCGAAATGCTCTTAAGAAACGGTAACAAAAAAAAGTCTAAAATTAAAATAGTCTTCTCTCTTTTTTCCTCTCTAGTTCGGCTTTTTTCTTGTTTTGCTCTGAGTTTCGTCCAAAAATCAAAGGAGAACATCCTGGTCTGTCCATTGGGGATGTTGCAAAGAAACTGGGAGAGATGTGGAACAACACCGCTGCAGATGATAAACAGCCTTATGAAAAAAAGGCTGCTAAACTGAAGGAGAAGTATGAAAAGGTAACGCTGACATTTATGGAGATGGTTTGGGGAGGTCAAGCCTCAATTTAGACATTTTTTCCCTTCTCCTGATACCTGATGTTGCAAATTATATATAATATGCTAATGACAAATTCCATTACATTTGTTGGAAAATATCACATAAGGGGGTGTACGGTTTGTTGCCGTAATGCTAATTGCAGTCCTTTTGTGTTGAACTGTTCGCATTCATCTGTAATTGAAGACCATCGGTGATGGTTTAATAAGATGCCACGTTGTCTGTATTGTTATTAAAACAATAGGTCACGGCAGTGTCTGCGTTAAGTTGGTAGTGTTAAATAATGCCAGTAAAGAATAAATTTTCACCCTAATTTTGGAGGTATTGATGAGCATCCCTGAACATTAGGACAATTGACATACATAGATGGTATTTCTAGTTTATTCTCAGGTTAATGGCAGAACATTAATAAGATGCTGGTTTTAGACATGTGTTTTTCCTGTACCTAGTTTGTGTCCATCTCCTTTCTAGTAATTAACACAGTTAATAATACATATGAAGCAGCATGTCCTACAATTTCTTGAATTATTAAAGCTAAATCCCTTTATCATTGCGGGAGCTGTAGAAATGCGTTGCGCGCGCAGGGCGGTGCTACGTGTGTTTTTATTTCCAGAGGCGGATTGCCATCCCAACACAAGGAAACCAAGGGAGGAGGGGGATGCATGTTAGCATCCCCTGATGATCTTTTACAATGGGTCAGCAACCACCTATAGCTAATGTATACCACATATATCCATTTGTGTGCCGTGACCTTCCTCTGGGTATTTCTCCTGCTGGCAAACAAAACCACTTTAAAATTGCAGCATTGTAGTGAGCAAGGTGGCCTCTTTGAGTCCTAATTACGTGCTGGAGAGGAACTGCAGGTCTAGAAGCTTTCCTGTATTGTCCTTCCTGTGCAACTTAAAACTCTTTGGTACGGTAATTGCACGTACAGCCAAGGCAACTTCTAAAAAACTTAGAACAGTAGAATTATTAATCGTTATTCCCAGATATTTTAATCTTCACTAGTATCGTCTTTATTTCTTACGCTTACAAAAGGGATTTTAAGGTGCAGTAATCTCAGGGTTTCGCTGCTTGGCCTTTGACTCTGGATATCGTATCTTCCAAGAATTTCGTGCTAAGATTTAAAGGAGTCTGAGGGAACTGTAAGATTAGCGATGTAATGTTTCCTGAATGGGTAACATTTGAAGATTTGGACCATCTGCGTAAAGGTGTTCGCGTTTCTCTGTAGCTGGTGTATTTAAGTCCTGTAGATCAGTTCCCTTACGTTACTGTTTTTGTTATTTTAGCACGAAGTCGAGAAGTCTAACCGTTTTTCTGGCTTGGCCTTCCAGGCGCAGTTTTGACTTCCCTATAACACGAACTGAATTTTGTGCATTATAAAGCACTAGAATAAATTTATTGCATGCAGAAGGTGGCACTGTCTACCCTTTAATCAAGTTCTTTTACCTTTTATTTTGTAAACTTCAGTTTGGCAGAATTCTGTATAATTGCTCTTTGCTGAGGCGTAGCATCGCAAATATTAGGCCATGTCGTTCTAATTTGTGCATCAAACAAGGATTTTCCTGTGCGTTTCTTCAGGCATCGTAGGAGGTAGGGCTAGAAAGGGACCTTAAGAGGTCTCCCTACTTCGTTTCCTTATGGGATAGTGAGCTCGGCTGTGCATTTACCATCCAAGGCAGCAGCTTTTCCAACCTGTTCCCAGCAGCCTGACGGCGGACATTCCTCAACAGCCGTAAGCTGTGTGTTGCAGCGTGCCAGTGTCGTTTCTGTGTTAGAGGGTTCCCCTTACTTTGGCATTGGGCCTCAGTTCACCCTGTACCTGAAGCTACGGCTCCCAGTCCCGCCCCAGTGGATGTGGAGAAGGGGCAGATACCTGGGCAGCTCTGGTGTTGTCGGTACCGTTTGGAAGTTGGCTGGTTAAATCTTTGAGAGATTCTCCCTGCTTTTCTCCTCCAAGGATATTGCTGCATACCGGGCCAAAGGGAAGGTTGATGCAGGCAAAAAAGTAGTTGCCAAGGCCGAGAAGAGCAAGAAGAAGAAGGAGGAGGAGGAAGATGAGGATGAAGACGAAGAGGATGAAGATGACGAAGAAGAGGAAGAGGAGGAGGATGAAGATGATGATGATGATGAATAAGTCTCTTTTAGAGCAATTTCTTTCTTGTCTATAAAGCATTTAACCCCCCTGTACACAACTCACTCCTTTTAAAGAAAAAAAAATTGAAATGTAAGGCTGTGTAAGATTTGTTTTTAAACTGTACAGTGTCTCTTTTTTTGTATAGTTAACACACTACCGAATGTGTCTTTAGATAGCCCTGTCCTTAGTGGTATTTCAATGGCCACTAACCTTGCCTGGTACAGTGTGGGGGTTGTAAATTGGCATGGGAGTTTTAAAGCAGGTTCTTGTTGGTGCACAGCACAAATTAGTTATGTATGGGGATGTAGTTCATTTTTCATCTTCAGTTGTCTCTGATGCATCATAAAAATAATTGTTGTTCTGTTAACTGAATACCACTCTGTAATTGCAAAAAGGAAAAAAAAAAGTTGCAGCTGTTTTGTTGACATTCTGAATGCTTCTAAGTAAATACAATTTTTTTATTAGTATTGTTGTCCTTTTAATAGGTGCCCTTGAAAAATCATACTTTTTCTTTTCTCTCTTTTTTTTTTTTTGAGGGGAACTCATCTTTTGCTTTATTGAATGCCCGTTTGGGATCATGGGAATATTACAGTTTTCATCTTTCATATAACCAGCTGATAAACAAAGCTTTGATCTGCATACCCTGCATAATCATGATAGGGTAAGAAAAGAAATATATAGGCATATGATGAAAGAATATTCTTCCGTAACTGGAAACAAAACAAAAAAGTCAATCTCAACAAACTGATATTTGTTCAGATTTTTGTGAAATGTAATATTCTATTGAGTTGCATGAGTTTACCAGTCTTGGAGAGTTGAGAAGTATAGAGCTCAATTTTACAGAAATTAAATACTTCGGGGAGGCGCGGGCAGGGAGGGAGGGAGGGAATGTTAAATTTTGTCCTAGAAGGACCCATAGGAAGAGTGTATGTCCATCCAGTGTAGGGAAATTTACATGTGTGACTCCGTTACCATGTAATGGAAGTTGTATTTGTAAATCTCTGAACACTTGCAAGCGATGAGCGTACCTAAAATGTGTAAAGTTAAAAGCATGAAATTACCATATTATTTTTTGGTGACAGGTCTGGTGATGGCCATGGGCTTTATACCATGAAACTCTCCTGGTAGGAAATAGCCCACAAGAAATGATTTTTCTTTCTAAGATTTCTATAAATGGTACCATTATTATTTGTTAAATCTATGTAAATTCATATTTGTATTCTTGAAATTCTAGTTTTAGCCCTTTAAACAAAGTTGTATATTGTCTCAAATTGAAAATGAGATAAGATGTATTTTTCCTGTTAGGTTTTATACCGCACTCTTGATGTTTGCCCATTTTTAAGTTAAATATAGCTGTATGGAAAAGTACATTTTATTAAATTTTGCATTAAAAAGTGAAATGTTTATGGTATACCAACAATGTCTAATTTGGTCAAATATAGTTCTCTTCCAAAACCAAAGCTGAGGGGTTTTTTGCATATTTAGTAAAACTTCAAGTGCTGGCAACTGTAACTATTTTCACATATACCTGCTTACCAGTTTGGGGGACAATTTGGCAATTTTGTGGTTACAAAATTATGGTTCTCTTAAGTGCCAGTGTTTAAAAAAAAAAAAAGCATTCTTGTAATTTTACACGCTTTTGTGATGGAGTATTGTTTTGTTATACAATTTTGACTTTCAGATTCTTATTTCAATTTGCATTTATGTATAACTTCAGGAGAAATATTGAACACCTGAATCCTGGATGATACTAATAAACTAATAATTGCAGAGGTTTTAAATACTTAGTTAAGTGGCTCACTTCATGCCCTAATGGGCCTTTTTGTGTGTGTTGGTGTTCCAGGTCTGCACATCCCTGCTTTCTGTTTCAAACAGAAGAATGATGCTGTTCACAAAGTCGCAATGCAGAGAGCTTAGGCCAGATCAGATGATTATTTTTTCTTCTTAAGCTGGATATTACCCATTCCAATGCTCGTAACTGATTGCAAATAAATTTTCTGTGCTGAAGGGTTTTTTTGTTTCCCCAGGTCATCAGAGGAAAGTAGACACATTTCTTGTTCTTGGAACAAACGTACTTAATGAGATCCCTGTAATCTTGTGCCTTTGTTCTCGGTGCTTGATGTTGACAGAAGTAACCTAGAGGATTCAGCTGATCTTAAAAGATGAGCAGCAAGCGCTTACCCAGCTGGCAGGCATGGCGTTTGCCTTCTTCTCTAAGGTTAGCACACTGGTAACAAAGAGAGCGTGCTCAAGGCTGGAGAGGGTAGGTAGTGCAATGATTATAAATGCTACTTCCTGAGAAAAAGAACCCGCCATGCTACTCCGCAGGGGCTGCTGGTGGGTGGGAGGTGCACCAAAGCCACCAGAGCTCTCCAAGACGGCCATGGTGTTCTCGTAAGTGGTTGGTATGTGCGTGTAGGCCAGCTGGGCTTGCACGTGTATATAGGACTGAAGTCTTCACTTGTGTCCTCTAGAAAACTGTTTCGAAACAACAAAATAGCTGTTTCCGGAGGGGAATACCATAGTTAGGTAGATTTAATTCTCCTTTTAAAAGTAAGAGCTGCTGAGAGTTGTTGCTGGAAAGGACCTCCCTGTTCTGTGGTCCCCTGCGAGTGCCAGCGCTTAATCCTCTTCGATGAGACTGTCTGGTTCTCAGCTCCGATAGGTCAGACTTGACTACTACAAGATTACTTGATTTAAGGTCAGTTACTGCTGACACTTTGCTTGAATCTGCCTTTCTGTGATCTTTAAAAGTCAGTGCTTGCTGAGGGATAATGAGTGGTGAAACTGCAACCGTTTGGGCAGTGGTTCCCTGTGAGGGAACTGGATGGCACTGACATCACTGTCACAACAAAAAGCATTCCATAAAGGCTTTAACCTTCAAATAAATACTTGATGTAGAGTAAAAAAAGACTTTTTCTGTTCTAAACAACAAAAAATGGCAATTGCTTTAGAGACAATTTTAATACTAGTAAACAGTAGTTGGGATATCTTGAACTCTAAATGTGGTCATGCCAGTTCCACGGTGGTTCATCTCAGCTGCTCCTGAAAGGAGCTGCATTGTGGCCACCTGCTTTCTAGGTTTTCTCTGTAATTTTAGACTGGTTTAAACGTACAGGCAGCGTTGATCCCTTCTGCTGTGCTTCTGGTGATCACACCAGCTCTAACAAAACGTTGAGCTTACTTAACAAAATATTTCTGTCCAGGCAGACAGGGTCCAAGAAACCTGAAGTAACAGGTATCAAGTGACTGAAAAGATTTCTGCAGCTTCACTAGGGTGATGTTCTGCTGACACTGAGCCCATTACAGTGCCTTTTACCAGTGTGGAAAGTCCAGCGTATAGGAGGAACGGCCAAGTAACAGCTGGGTTTAGGCTTGCTGGAAAGCGGGAAGTTGGGTTTAAGTAACTATGCCAGAAGAGGAGCGGGGCGGACTGCAGCAGCAGCTTTAGGTTCCCTAGGTGGGTGACAAGCCGAGCTTGAAAAACACCTTTCCTAATTCTTGCTAGCCTAAGAGTTAAGCCTACTAGTTAGAATAAACATTTCCATTCTGCCTTCCCAGCTATACGCGACAGAAGATGAAAGGAATAAAGCTGATGTACTGCGTTGGGTTATAATACGTAATTCAATACTGAGTCTGTAACAGAGACATGGCAAAATACAAAGACAGTATTTAATCCAAGAGGTGATTAATTTTCACCATTTCCAGGCTCTGCCAGTAGTAGCTGACTGGCTACAGGATTTGAGGACTCAAAACGTAGCCATCGTTTTATGAATGACAGTAAAACGTTCCCTCCTTATATGCTTTTAGCTTACATGTCACGCTGTACTTGATTACAGGCTCCAGATCACATCTTTTTGGGGATGCTTTAGAAGAAAACTGTGTGTGACCTTTTACTTTGGCAGGCTGCAAGGGACATTATTTTAGCCCCTGAAATACATTAAGGGATGTTTTACAAATGAGCTAGTCCAATGCAGCGCTGAAATGTGGGTGTTTATCAAGAAACTTTTCCCCAGATTCTGCTACTGGATCTCGCCCTACATCTGAAAAGCGCTTTGAGATGGTATTAATTTAGTCCAGAAAAGGCTCACTTTAAGTTAACACCATCCTTTATTCCAAAATAGTGTATTTGTAGACAAGCTCTCAGACTTTGTTCCAATGTTTAAGTGAAAAAATAGGAAAAGTAAATCTCCGAGAGTTTTGTATCGTTCCAAAGACGTTGTCTCATATTTTTATTTTGCGTATGCTGTGCCCTGGCTTTTTTTTTTGACAGTACTTCAAGCAGAAAACGAAGATGGATTTTTTTCCCCTTAATGAATTTATTACTAAGAATGAAGGGCAGATTGCTCTTACAGCTGCTTTGTGGTGTTGAAAAGTACAGCGTGGCTTCTGCTTTGAGAGCACCTAATTTTGAAAACCATCTTTCTGAAGCGATTGCTTAGAGGTGACCCGCAAAAGAGACAAGGCTTCCCTTTTGCTACTTCATGATGGAATAAAAGACTTATGGTATAAATTAGCTTAGTCTACGTGTTTGCTACATCAGACGCTCAAGCCTTCCCTGCAGCAGGAGTGCTCGAGATCGAGCAGTGAGACAGCTGAGGAGCGAGCAAGACGGGCAAGTGTGAGGTTTTTTAGCTGTGCCTTTTGAAATCTTGCTTATACTGTTGAAACGTCTTTGACTTAAATGACGGGCATTTGGCACAAAGGAACTTCATCCTAATGCTTCCAGCAGCCTTTCGTCTATTCAGGCGGCAAAAGCTCAAATCACACCTTTCTGACCTCCCAAAAGTTCTTCAGTAAAAACGGGAAAGACCAAACGGTACAGCTTGAATGGCTGGAAAGGACCCAGATCCCTGCACACCTTACAGCAGCAAGAGGTCACCATTTAAATGCTCTTTGCAAGGTGCCATTCAAAAAATCAGGCTTATCAAGGGGAAACCGAGGACATGTGCTGCGACGTTTGGCGAGTGCATTCGTTATCGAGACTAAAAACGATGTTTTTGAAGAAATGCCTGGGAAGAAATTCCAGCGGAGACACGACATCCCTGACTCCCCCTGCTCCTTCACAAACCGAACCACAAGAAAGCAACGCGAATAACGCCTTTCTGGGAATAAAGTCTCCTTTGCCGAAGGGCTGGGGTTGACCACACTCTTCCTCAGACTGCCCGCAGGGAAAACGTCCATCCCCTAAACTAACGCCAACCAGTGGTTCTACAGATGGTGCAGGCTTGCAGCAGTGCGGGGGTACCGACAGCAGCCGCAGGAGCCCTGGTAGCCCCCTCCTTGCTGCCGGCTCGCTCCTGGTGCCAGGGAGACGTTGGACGTGAAAACTGCCGGGAGGAAGGACGGCGTCGGACACCTGGCAGGCTCCTGCGCACGGCCACACCATGCAGAGCGTAAGTGGAGGGTGACTCCAGGGCGAGGGGCCCGTGCCCAGGTTTGAAACAGAGATGCAAAGGGAGCAGGACGGCAGGCTGCAGGTAGGGATCGCAGGCACCAGCCCTGTGGAGCCTCGTCCACGCAGTAAAAAGTAAAATCACAGTGCTCTTTTTACAAAAAAGAACTTCACGAATTCGTGTGGTGATGATTCCTAGAAGAGATAACTTTTTTGCAAAACGTGCGTTAGTAAATGATTGAATAACAATGACTCATGTTTTATTGTCAGACTTGACTGTAGCGGCGCTTGCGCTCGTTTTAGTTCTGTTGACACACGTTTCTACTGACGCCTGCCAAGAAGGAAGATGCCACGAACAAGCCCTATGTTGTAAAACCGACAGTGGAAAATGCAGGTGAGGATTGGTCACCACCTGAGCCCCTCGGCATGGGAGCAGCTTTAACGGCAGGTTTTGGGGACAGGAGGGTTTGGTTTTGCTGTACAGGCCACTGATGGCAAAGTGCTGGTGGGTTTCTGCTCGTGGGGGCTGACAGACACAGCACCCGCCTGGGTGTTTGGCAGGACTGACCCCTTGGGTCCCGCCTGTGACTGATGACTTGTCCCCCAGTGTCACGCTCTGGGATCTGTAACCGTCTCCCAGCCGGAGGCTGTCAGTGAACCCCGCTGTGATGGGGACCCGTCTCGCACCGGCCCGGCCCGGCTGCCACAGCCTCCTTCCAACTCTGCTTCCTTTGAGGTGGAAGAAGGAAATGATCTGGTTTTGGGGAGCGTTTGTATCAGATGTTCAGTGATGGCAACACCATCTTGAGCGCCATGAGCTCTGCCTCTGTGCAGGGGCATGTGGGCTCTGCCTGGGGAGGGGGCCAAGGCAGGGGATGTGCCCCTGCCCCTTCCTCCTGCCCTGCCCAGCACTCACTGCTGCCGGCCCAGCTCCGGGGGGCCGGAGTGAGTCTGCCTCCCCTGCCCCACGGCTGGCCAGAGCTGGATTCATTCTCCTCATTCCTGACACCGTGCCACCCCCAGGCAATCGATGTCATTCCCGTGGCGCCAGGGAGGCTGAGGGGTGCAGGGTGCTCGGGGACACCCACCAAAGCACCCCTAACACCAGGTGCAGCTCCTGCCTTCCATGGACTCACAAAATGGGGGGAAAACCCTACTGCCAGTGCTTCAATGGGGTACGGGATCCCCAGGACGTGCTACCACCCAGGATCGGTGTCCCTGGTCTGCCAGCTCCTCTTTGAGTGCCCTGTTCCTACTGACGTGGGTTTTTCTTTCCATTTGAATCATTTTACATGTCTTTGGAGCACAATGGAGCTGTGATTTTTTTCGAAGCTGCCAGCCTGCAGGAAACAGAAGGTCTCTGAATAAAAGGGAGGCTCTTGTTACAACTTCCCTCTTATTTACTGTTCCCAGTAGCAGAGAAGAAAAAAGACAATGAATGAAATGGAGGATTAATCACGCGTAGCGCTGTAATAGAAACATGGAGACTGTAAGTCCCAGAGCACTGCTCCGAGGGGCGGCTCATACCCGCGCCGCACGAAAACCTCACAGCACCGAGATGTCTTGGGTTTAGTGAGAACGGTCAAAAGGCAGATGAGACTTGACAGGTGGTTTTTCAAAGGCAAGCATGCAAAATGTGAATTTAACATGGACTTTTCTCTGTTCATCAGTCTCAAAACTTGAGTTCAAAGTGACATTCCCAGTGCTCAATCATCGGCCTGCGACATTTGCAGAGGAAACTCCTTTTTTTCCTGTTTTTCTGCATTAATTTTAAAACTATAAAAGTTCAGAACAACTTCACCAGCCTACAGAAGACTTTTAAAAATGCTTCAGAGAGAAACTACTGCACTGCTCGGTGTGTAGCTTTGCTCCTAAAAGGGGTTGTGGGCATTAGGCTTGCACCGTTTTTGTGTTGCTTTTGGGTTTGGTATCCAAGCACCGGTAAATTACTAATTGTGTTCCTTATTTATTTTTATTTTTTTAATTAGACATTTACCCATCTTTGATTTCCATCTGTAGATTTGGAGTATTCACACCTTTTGCAAAAGTGTTGAGCACGTCAAATTAATTGGTAATCAACCTCGGGAGAAGCCGCAGCAGAGCTTCAAGGAGGCTTTTCATGTTTATGCACATACAGCTTTGTGAAAGTCTTTAGTGAAGGAAAATCTAGGAAAGAAGTGTGAAAACAGGGATGCATAACACAATTCTCATTGCCTGAAATGTCTTTAATAAAAGTTTCATATGTATATCTGAGTAGCTGTGCCTGCCACGTAAGTACGAACGGTTTTTCTGGCCTTTGGATGCCGCATTGAATGCGAGGATTGAGGTGAAATGGAGAACATCATTGTAAAACTGATAGGGGAGTTGCTCCCGTTCCTTATTCGAAAACTCAAACAAAACTCTAAACTGTTCCTTTTACAGTCCTCTTTAGAAAACATACATGAAAAAGTTAATGAAAATTTATTTGGGCCACCTGCAATAATAAAACTGAAGTGACCAGTCTGAAAATACCACGGTGCACTGTAAGTGAATGTAAAAAGCTGGCTTGTGATAGAATTAAGGTAAAAACCAAACCAAACCGATCTGTGTTGATACAAGACCTGGAGGATTATGTGAATAAAAGTCTAGCTAGCCAAAGCTGCTGTGCTGCTTAACTAATCCCTGCTATAACCCCGTTACGGAGCCTGGGATCCTGGAGCCGCTGTGCTGGGGCAGGCAGCGGCCAGGCTGAAGGCTCCTCCTGGCCTTGCCTTCTCCCTGCCTGGCCGGGGGTTTTTACAGCTTGCACAGCTCGATACATTTCATTTTCTCTTTCTGCTGTGCAGGATGGCGTTGTGGCTACCTCCGTCAATTATTTACACACTTGGCATGGAAATCATAAAAAAAAATATTCTTTTTAATATTAGAAGATTTTTTTTTTTTACTACTACTTCTAAAGCCATGCTGGTGCTGCATTCAATTAGTTGGTGATATCCCTTTAAATGCCCTTTCTAAATAGTTTTTAAGAGAGAAAAGAGGCGCAGGCATTAACGTCTCAGCTGCAGCTCCCATGTTTAAGGTCGCAAGGGTGATGCCAGCCGCGTGCCCCCTGGCTGGGAGGAGAAGGGCGGCCCCCGCGGGTCCCATTGCCCCGAGCCCCCGGCACTCACAGCCTCCCAGTAACTCATCTCCAGAAGCTCGATTTGCTGGTGATTCCCCGGTGAGGAAGAAGAGGTGGGAAGGGCCTGGGGTCTCTGGTCACGGTATGAATGCTTCCCAGATGGGTCCTTCATTGATTGCCTTTGATTTTATTTATTTTAGGGTAATTAGTGATAGAGAGCTCCTGAGCAACCCAAATTCGGACAGTTTTTGGAGATGCAGAAAACAAAATTTTGGTAGAGTCTGGTTTTATTTCTCCTTCCATCCTCTACAGCAGATGTTCGAGGATCTCACGTCAGGATGGGTGTTTGCCAGTGCGCCCTGTCGGGTCCCCTCTCAGGCCGCCCTGCCGTGGCAATCCTTGAGCTGGGGAGACTGGTCCTGTCCCAGCATTATCCCACGAGGATGCACATGCTGACGGCCTTGAGAGCTCACCGGAGCTGTGTGGCACTGGCTGGCTGGCCGAGCCATGTGCTACCAACGCAGTGCTGTTAGAAGGATGTTTTTCCCGAAACATGCAGTTCTTCAAGATGGTGCAATACTTAGGTTGGCTTGAATGGTTCATCTCTATAAAAATCCAAAGCCTGTGCTCCTTCAAGAAGACTTACAGCCCAGAAAAATTGTCTGCATCACATGACGGTGTATCGCTGTGTTCGGGAGGAGCTGTGATTGTGATGGAGCTGACTCAAAGTGTGTGCTCTGGGACCAGGAGCTGCAAAACATTACCCAACCAGCGGCGCTGCTGGAGTGGATTGGAGAGGGGCATAAGTAAGACTGCATGGAGATTTTGCACTAAAAGCGTGATGGAAGTCCCTTGGTTTCATATTTCAATCCTGTAACCCAGCTGCCAGATTTAACATATTCCTTCTCCAGCGATTGATGGAAACTGCACTGTTGTTCATGGTGCTCTGCATCCCTGCCATCCCCATGGCCCCGTCATCCCCATGGCCCCATCGTCCCCTTGTCCCCATGGGTGGCAGGTGGAGATGGTGGCTCTTGGCATCCATGGGGCTCCTTTTGGAAACCCAGGGTGCCTCTGCCTGCTCGCCTGCTGCTCATCCCAGTGTCAGGATTTTGTGTCGGTCTTGTCACATCCTGCTGCTGGGAAATGCTGCTGGGTCCCATGGCTGTGGACTTGCCAGCCAGCCAGCCCAGTGCTCTTACAGGCATTTTCCCTGGGGCTGCTTGAACTCACGAGAATCAGGAGATGTTAAATGAGCTCTGAATATGAACTGAAATACTTCCGTAAAATGCTAAAAAAGAAAGTGTGGGGGATTTTTTTTCCCCTCCTTTCCCCTCAACTTTCAGCACATTGCTAGCAGAAACTCAATGAATCTTCACGATAAGAAGATTCCTAAAGTCTATAGGGCTTTGCCTGCTTTTGGACTCGGTCATGACTGCTTGGGCAAGTTACCTGGAAGTTCATATAATTGCCATAATACAGTAGATTTAAAAAAATAGATTATATCTTGTTTTAAAGTCTGAGAGCCTGTCCCTGCCAGGACCCTCACAGGCTTTAGTCTCTCTGCTGAGGCTGCCGGCACAGGAGCCTTAAACCTCACTGCACAGAATGAAGAAGCCTTTCTGGAAGGGAAGGTGTGCGCTCACTGCTCACCCAGCCAGGGCGAGGAGGAGCGCGGGGAGAGGGGCGCAGGTTGCTGCCCCCGTGCCAGCCGCCCGGCACCCTGTGCCGCATCTGCTGGGATGTCATGAGTAATACAAACTGCGTGTGATGGTGACGACTCCCCGGCATTCCGGGTGTTTGATCCGAGGAAATCACCAGTGAGGCAGGAAATGTCAAGATTACATCACGGGCAGAACTGTTTTAAAGCCTTGAAAATGAGCTTATTAAAAGCCCGTTTCTCTGCAGCGTGATCCCAGCTGCTTTCGTTTTTGCTTCGCATTTCAACCTTACGGGAACAGGCAGGCAAATCCTCCCCCCACATATCGCTTTACTTTTCTCTCCCTTTGATTTACAGAGCTTTTGCTTGCCACAGCCTCGGCACTCACTGGGACTGGAGGAGTGAGTCTCCACTCTCCTGGGTTGCTCCTGAAGGGAAGATACATGGAATGCCCATGGGGCGCATCCTGCAGCTGGGGCATCCCATCACCCCATCACCCCAAGCCCCCAGCTGAGTGCAGGCGTTGGACCCATGGGGGTGCTGGCTGGAGCCCGGCTTGCCTGCACCGGGAAAGGATGGAGAGGAATGTGGGAATGGAGCCGCCAGCCCCTTCCCCGTGCATTTGCTCGTGTTCTGGGTGGGCGCCCAGGGCAGCTGCAAGGAGGCACCAAAACTTCATAGCAAAACTGCACCTCGTTATCCCACTCATTTTGCAATACTGTTAAGGAGCATCCAGCAGAGTATGTGACCCACACATGTTTAATTTCTTTTACGGTCTCTGTTTTGATATATGCTAGATGTGTTTTTATAAAACTAAGATTTATTGGAACCTGGAATTTTACAGCTTTAAGGTTCAATTGAGTCCAGATTGTGAGTTTCTCCTTTTAGAAGAGGAGGAGAAGGTTTAAAAGAGCCCGAAGAAGCGTGTTCCGCCTGTGGCACTCGTGAAACTCTAGGCCAAGGCTGACACCTTTTCACTTAACTTCTACTATAATGTCAAAGCAAAAATTTACCGTCAAATATTATGTCTTCCATGTGTGATGCCCTGCTGTAGATACAGATCACGGCAATTGTGTTGGGCTTCGTTCTTTTAAGTTATTACCTGTGCCATAAGAAAGGCAGGACTAGGTGCAGGATCCAAGGAAGAATGGCAAGTCAGCACAAACTCAAACCCTGTATAATTAATGACAAAGTGTCTTCACTTACAAACATGCACTTGCACTCTCGATTTTTCTTGTAAAAGCACAGCAATACTTCTGCTTCCTACAACACTCAGGAAAGCAGAGTATTTTTAAAACATATTTAGAGCTGCAGGAGTGTCTATTAAACACATTCCATGTATTTATATAACATTAAGCATAAACCAAAGTATTTTCTTGGATGCTAAACATAGCTCAGTAAAAAATAACATCGGTTGAGAAGAAAACTCAGCCCCCGTTCTGTACCAGAGCAAGCCTGAAGTTTGCTCTGGGGAATCTGCCCAGAGAGGTGGGAGATGCCCCATCCCTGGAAATATTCAAGGTTGGGTTGAGCAGGGCTCTGAGCAATGTGATCCAGTTGAAGACGGCCCTGCTCACTGCAGGGGCGTTGGAGTAGACGACTCTTCCAACCCAAACCCTTCCATGGTTCTATGAAGTAACTCCGTCGCCTCCCGCAGTTGTCTCACCTTTGCATCAGGTCGAGCAGGGCTGCCTGTGCTTGTGCCGTGGGGTTTGAGTAAGAGAAGGTCTTATGGGCGCCTGCCCAGTGGCCTGCAGAAGCCAAAGAGTTCATCATCCACAAGCAACACAGCAAGAAAATAACGAAATGCTCTTTTTCTGCTTCGCTACCTGTGTCCAACGGCCCCGAATGCTCTGGTAGGAAACAACCAGCATCCGAGGGAGCAGAGCCTGAGTCCAGCTCTCCACTTACCGTGACATCAGTAAACAAACAAGTTTATCACAAGCGATGAGGGCATTGTGCCAATTTCAGTTAAAATAATAAAATTAAAAAAACCCAGCCTCAAAACAACAAATTATTACAGCATGAGGAAAGCCCTGAATGAAAACGATTGTTCATGCAAACACCAGAAATACATCTTGTCATAAACTCAGGCCTCCACATCTGCTTCACCACCAGAGGATTCTTTATAAACAACTTTAATTTTATCTAACAGCCTGTTCGCAGACATGCAGTCCAAAAATACATCTCCTTTTCCTCCTCGCGCTATCCTGAGCTTGGCAGGGCACCAAACATGAGGTTCAGCTCCTAGTTCAAAAAAGCCCTCCTTTAAGCATTGACTCTGAGCTTGATTTAATAAAAACTCTGTCCGGCTTCCTCCGGGGAGCCCTAATGGGATGCAGAGCCCTGCACCTCTCGGGGGCTGCTCCAGAGCTGCTCCACGTCAGGCAGAAAGATCATTTTATGGTGAGATGCAATTGCTGTGCAACGGAGTTGGGGAACAGGCTGGTGTTTTCCAGAGTGTCTTTGCCGAGGGCTACAAAACTTCACTTTCAGCCAAGCCATCCTCCAAAAACGGGAGTGAGCGGGCAGCATGGGAAAAGCGGAGCAGAAGCCGCAGCGAGGGATGCGCTGGTGCCACCAGGACCCCAAGGGATGCCCCGGTGCCGCTGGTACCCAGACCCCAGGGAGAAAAGCATCAAAGCCCCTAAAATGACTTCCAAGCCCCGAGTGCCCACGAGGAAGATGCCCCCAGTGTGGCACCTCGCTACCGAGCACTTGTAGGTGCTCCTGAAGGAAAGACCGNCAGGGAGAAAAGCATCAAAGCCCCTAAAATGACTTCCAAGCCCCGAGTGCCCACGAGGAAGATGCCCCCAGTGTGGCACCACGCTACTGAGCACTTGTAGGTGCTCCTGAAGGGAAGACCAGGCATTTTCCAAAACAGAGGGATGTTACAGTGGAGCTTGTTCCCAAAAGGTCCCCCTGACACCAGCAGCAGAACAACCACCTTCCTTCACATCCCCTGACACGCTCCCAAGCGCAACACTGATTTCCTGGCTGCTCATTGCCTGGGAAAGCTGGAAGGGATATTGTCTGCTTTTTAAAGCTGGGGCAAAAATGGGTGATGTCACCCAAAAGATGAAATACCTCCCCGCTGTGAGGGCTGTGCCAAACTACAGCCCCAAAATTCCAAAGAAATTAATGCATTCTCCTCAATGCAGAATTTGGTAATAATTAGCTGGGTAACTGAAAACATTTTAAAATTATCCCATTTGACAAACTGAAGAGTGGATCTTCAGCATCGAAATTTGCGGTGATAAAGAAATATTAATGGCCTGGCGCATCTTGATGTCCAGTGGAAGAGAATGTTTAATAGTTTCTCCTTGTGGTTCAGTTGTTTATTTAAATTACTTGGAAGGTAAAGCAGCAGCAAACATAACCAGTACTGTTTGGGGCGGGGGGAGTGGTTAATAATAAGCAGATTTTATTTAACATTGCAGCAAAGGATTAAATGGAGTAAAATAAAGGAGGGGGGAGTTTTCCGAGTGTTCACCAAGGCAGATCCCATTGCCAAGACACAGAGGAGAATCAGTGGAAGTCCCCTGGAGCCCACTTGGTTGCCCCAAAGGAGGCAAATTCGCAGGGCAGGTGTGAATGAAAGGGAACCGCTGCTTTTGGCAAAGGGTGCTGCAGGTCTGTAGTGATGGAGGGACAATCCCGGCTGGTGCGGAGGGTGCTGGTGGCACCGTGGGATTTGCCCTCACCTTTTGGGCAGGATTTCCATCTGGTCCTTGCGGTTGTGCCAGGACAGCTTGAGAGCCTTGTACTGCTCGGCCATCGCTCCCCAGCAGCAGTTGTCCCCTGCGTTAAGGAGGGAGATGGGGGTTTGCCGGGGTGGGGGACCCTTGCCACCTTGTGCCGCAGCAACCTCTGGGCACCCCCCTCCAGTCAGGTACCGAATTTCCCTTTACAAGGAGCACTGGTGTTCATCCAGTGACGCTTTACTGGTCTGAACTGGGCTGATGCCTTTCAGCTGAATATTTAAGAGAAATAAATTTAAGAGAATTAATTGAAAGGGAGAAGCAGGTTTAGCTAACATGCTGCCCAGCTGTGAGCTGCAGCACACTGATCCTTCCTTTAACGTACTACAACCGGAACGTAAATCAGTTTTAAATTAGACGGAGTATATTGGAAATCTTGCCGTTTTGTAAATCACGTTTCAGAAGATATTTTATGTACACAAGCATCCACTCATTAGCTGTATCAAAACAAATCGTACCTGTGCACGCCCTGCAGGAGTTCCTGACATAGCGAAATTTCCTATCTCCCTAGTGTGGGTTCAGCTCGGGGGTACACACGGATCTTCCTAGCATCTCTTTTTTTGGTCTGTCCCGTGGCTGGCGGGGGCAAATGAAAAAGCCACTTTTGAGCGAAGAGGCCCAGAGGGATGCGGTGGGCAGGGGAGTGGGATGCAGGAGAGCGCAGGCACCGCTGCCCAGGTGTGCTGTGGATGTGCTGTCTTTGGAGAGTTCCCAAAGTTGTCTGGATGAGACCCTGGAAAATCCCATGCCTTTCCAAAGCGCTTTCATCCTCGGTTACTCCTCCTGGAGCTTGCAGGCAGTGACAACCTTGCCTGAAGCATCCTGACACTCCACCTACGGGATATCCCTCAGAACCCCCTTGGGCACTGATGCTAAAAGCCTTCTTCAGGCAAAGCTGGGAGGAGCTGGCTCGCCCCAGCTTAGCTGACACTGCCGTAGGAAGAAGGCTTGAAAAGGTCACGCCGAGGCTGCAATTTCCAAACCAGCACGAAGGAACGGGATGCCCTAACGCCCTCCAGCTTAAACACTCAATCTTGGCTGTTGACAGAGTATGCTGGAAATTTAGCATTCCCTTTACCTAATCAAGGAGAGTTAGAGGGAGGGATCTGTTAATACCCAGGGAAAAACATTTTGTCTGCAGTGGCCGTTCTTCCCCATGGGTTGCTGGTGGAAAACAGCAGTTTTCCAGCAACCGAAGGAAATGTGGCCGTGACAGCAGCAAAAGCAGAGGAAGGGAGACACAACCTCGGATGAAGCTGAGACAGTAAACAGAGAAATAACAGTTCTGAAACATCCATAGGTTTCCTGAATTCATTTTCCTCCTTTCCCAGCATTTTGCTGAGCGCTACAGAACTCAAGCCATTATTATTTTAAGAAGTTTTTTGGCTTTTCTGGCTGCAAAAATAGTCATCACTTGTAAATTGAAGGCATCGCTCTCTTATCTGGTCTGTAGCCAGAGGGGCTGGAAGCAATAGAAGAAGTGTGAACTTTCTCCTTCATCTCAGACAACATTAACTTCAAAGCCCAGCCGTAAACTTTCAGATGTAATGACTATTTGTCCAAAGCAGAAACACATCAGCTTGATCAATAGCTGAAAGGTATAAAACACAGAGGTTACATTTGCTAAACACTTGTGAAAAATACATGGTTATAGTTGGGTGTGTGGCAGGGGGATAAGTCATTACTAAATTATTTGGGCAGGCAGGCCCTAGGGGCAGAGTCAAGGCTGTTGTGGGTTGTTGTAGGTCCAGCACTGAGTGGTTTCTGCCCCCGAGGAGGCCAGGCTGCCCTGTCAGGGCATGCCTCAGCGTGCCGTCAAGTGCAGACCTTCGTCACCAAGCGGGGACCTTGCGGCGGTGTTGGCAGCCACACCGCTCTGATGCTTCTCCCAATAAACTGTGGGAGCAAACATCTCTCCTTTTGGCTGCTCAGGCAAAGCGTTTAGGACCACCAGCGCTTTCTCTTGTGTCCTTGCTTGAGCTGCACGAGCACCGACCAGACAAAAAGCCCCGCTGGGCGCAGCCGCATCAGCCCCTGAGCATCGCTGATCTCCAGGGCGTGAGGTCCCTGGGAGCTGAGCCCAGACAGCCCAGCAGTGCTAACACAGCCAGGCAGGCATGCTCAGAGATTTCAGACAGCTTTGGTAAGATTCACCACATCCTTCCTTTTTTTTTTTTTTAACATGCTTTCCATTTTTCTGTCAAAAATTCCCTGAAAAAAGAGAGTAAGGATGCATTTTTGTTTCTATGGCTTGCATACAAGAAATCTGGAGGTAAGAAAATTTATATTATGTGACTTTTTTTCCCCAGGGTAACCACTGCATGTGCCCTTCCTGAGAACATCTCTTCTCTCCTCAGCTGTCAGGGCTTGCACGAGCAGCCCAGACCCCATCCTCTTCCTGGGCACCCTGTGTATGGTCCTTGTGCATGGCACACAGTGCTCAGAGAGAGCACTTTGTAGGATTAATCAACTATTTGGTGAAAGTGTTTTTAAGAGACATAATTGGGACAACTTGCTGCTAGGCACCAGCTCCTGCTTGCTGGGGCTCTGGGGCCAAGGGATGCCGTCCAGACCTGTGCGATTCCCGCCTGAGGACGGAGAGGAGGAAGTGTCAGAGTACGAAGAGCGATTTTGAAAGGTCCGTAACATCTTCTGCCAACATCTTTTTTGAATCAGCCCTGCGTGAACAAGTGAGAACCTGGGAGAGCCGTGTCATCCTTGCAGGAGAGCCAGGCTCGCTGGGAGGCAGCTCCGTGAGGGATGGGGGACAGAGGGCTGCTGCTCCTGCTGGGGGAGTGACATGTCGGCGGCAGAGCTGCTGACTGCTCCACGGGCTTCGCTGGTGCCTCACTTTCCCTCTGTCCTGTGCTTGCCTGTCCCCTCATCCCTGTGCGAGGAATCTGCGAGGAAAACTGAGCCCTTCTTGCTCACCGTACATGCTCAGGTCCCAAATCCCTTTTGGAGTGGATGGGTGCACCCAGGTCCCTCACAACACAGGTGGTGGCAGGACTTGATGGTGGCTCAGCTGTTGAAGACTCTACCTGCCCTTGGATGTGCTCTGGCCTCCAGGAGGTGAGTTACCCGGTGNCTTGCTCACCGTACGTGCTCAGGTCCCAAATCCCTTTTGGAGTGGATGGGTGCACCCAGGTCCCTCACAACACAGGTGGTGGCAGGACTTGATGGTGGCTCAGCTGTTGAAGACTCTACCTGCCCTTGGATGTGCTCTGGCCTCCAGGAGGTGAGTTACCCGGTGGCCTTCCTCCAGGCTGTCCCCTCTCCCCTTTTGACATCCCAAACCGAGCTCTTCTCAGCACACTCAGGGAACAAGCCATGGGGATGGCCACGAAGGGCTGGAGCCGGAGATGGCAGTGGGCGTTGAGATGGCATTCTGGAAACGTAAAGCACAACCACGTGCTGGAGCCATGTGGTCACCCTTCTCCTCATGGCACAGTGGAGACCCCAGGGATGAGGTCAGCTAATGGGGGGTAGTGGGGGAGCAACAGAGGGGGCAGATAAACCGTTTCTTTGAAGGGGGCAGCTGGCTTTACCCAGGTAAAACCAGTGCAATGCCAGCGGGTCCCACGTTCAGAAGATCCCCAAGGGTGTTGCTGGAGCACAGTGCTCAGCTTCCCCTGTAACGCTGCTGTTCGAGGGAGGGCAGCTGGCTGCTTGGCTCCTTTCCCCCCGTAAAGCCGTACCTGTGCTTTGCAGGTGTGTTGTCTATATAAGTGTGGTCTTTGCAAAGGGATCCACTATAGCAATCCCCTTCCCATGCCTGGAGTCCCGTTTTCTGTCTCCGTTGGATCAGAGCCTGGTCTTCAAAGCACATGGGGAACAGTGACCTGTTTTATTACACCATCATAAAGCAGTGGCCCTTCTCTGGTTCTGTATAAATAACAGCTATATTTATAAACAGAGTCCTGCCAGATGCTTTGAGTTTGAGACGTGAGATTTACTCTGAAAAGGCAAGAAGAAAACAAGATTCCTGACAGCTTTCTACCTGGCTGCGCAGCTGCACTGGAGAAAGTGCCCTGTGGATCAAAGGGAACCTGCTCCTATTCTCCCCAGGTGCCGTGACGCTTCGCGTGTTAGATCAGATATTAGTTATCAGGCAGCAGCGCTATGAACAGCACGAATGTGCACTTTGCTCTTCAGATGCTATGAAAGCCAGAAGGATGCCAGATTAGATTTAGGAAAGCACATGTGGATGCATTGCCTTCTCCGGCCTTGCGCTGTTCCTTAAAATCCTGCGTTGCTCTGGATGGAGACAGCAAGTGCAGCTGTGGTCAATCACAGCTGCAGAAGCATAATTGCAATTGCTGTCTGAGAGCTGCTTAGTGCTTCTGGTAATCCTTGAGACCTGCGGCAGGTGGCTACAGAACAAACGGAGAGTATTTTGGGGCAGGGATACGGTATATGAACAACTCTGCAAAAGGACTGAAACCCCCCCCCACCTCTAACCTTGCAGTATTTACAATTCATTGAGGGAAAAGGTGCTCTGAGGTACAGGCACAAGTTCAGACCAAAGCCCAGATTTCCCCACTCTGGGATTTCAGGCACTTGGAAAGCATCTCTGAGGCCAAGTCCTATACCATGGCTTACCCTAAAGGCTGAGATGCCACCATAGCTCAGCTCTCGACATAGTCACTGGCCAGAATTACACCACCAGTCCGCTGAGAGCAAATCCCACTAGTTCAAAGGGGTGTTCAGCTTCGGGGGAGGTAGCAGCAAGGTGACAGCAGTGAAGTCTCATGTCAGTGTCTGGAACAACTGTGTTTCAGCAAAACCTCTCTCTAAACCTCATACACTGCATAGCAGATGGTACATCTGTTTCTATTTCCAGTATGATCTCACTAATCACTTTTTAAGAATCTAGCATTCAGGGTTAATCAACATGAGCTGAATTGCAGTAAAGGTTCTTACAGCAACGGAAAAATCCCACGCAACTCCCTTTCTCCAAGTTATCCCCTTGGATAGCAGGGTTTATTCTCTGTCCCAGTTCTGCCCAAAGCCCATGATCCCTGCAAAGCCAAGGCCTCTCTCTAAAGAGCTGCCTCTTCTGGGTCCTTGTCTGTTTGACAAGACAGATCTGCCAATAGTTGATTTTTCTGTTCTGTAGCCAAATCCTAAGCTAAACATACACATTATAGGTCCACCCCAAAACTTTCACAGGAATAGAAGGTTGGATTCCCAAGGAGACCTTGCTTTCAGCCACGGCTTATGAAGAAAAGCTGTCGTCTGCTATACTCCACTGCCTACGACATAGGCTCAAAGCACGTAAGATGCAAGTTCAAACCCCCTTCATACAGAAAAAAGGTTTAAGAAACGGTTTCCTAGAAGTAGTGTTGCACCCAGTGTGCCGGGCAGCACTGGAGACACGTTGGGGTTGGGGCACAGCAAGGCAGGGACTGGCTTAGCCTGGCTGTGCCCACGCTGCTCAATAAAAGCCNCAAACCCCCTTCATACAGAAAAAAGGTTTAAGAAACGGTTTCCTAGAAGTAGTGTTGCACCCAGTGTGCTGGGCAGCACTGGAGACACGTTGGGGTTGGGGCACAGCAAGGCAGGGACTGGCTTAGCCTGGCTGTGCCCATGCTGCTCAATAAAAGCCGGCCAGGCGGAGTGGCACTGCTGGGCTCACGGGCACCGTGCCTAGAGCTTGCTCCCTGAGGAGAAAATTTGTCTTGAAAACAGCTACTTGGAGTGATCCAAATCTAAGCCTTCGAGTCAGTGGAGGTCCAGTGGAAATCCAGGGCTGGAGCCCATCCCCTCTTTGCTGGCGATGCAGACATGCCCATCAGATGTGCCTACACTGTCAGAAACAAGTCCTCAGCTGTCCTTATCCTCAGTTGTCCCCATCATGTCACTTAGCACACATCTTTGGTCTCCTCTGGAGCTGGACACGCAGCTCCCTCCAACTGCCAAGCAGCACTGCTCTGGGCATAGCTGTTGCTGGGACAGCTTTCAAGAGCGACATGGGCAAGCTCTGTCTCCCCTCTCTCACAATGCTCCTCCAGTATGGTTCCACCAGCCTTTCCATCTCCAGCTCTCCTGAAAGCTCTTATGCCTCAGCCCAGAGCACGAAACACTCCCTGGCTGTTTTACACTATGGAAACCCAGCACCGGTGAGCTACAGCATGGTCTTCATTATCCTGGGCATTTTGAGCTGGGATAAAAAAAATTTAAAAACGACAAAAATACTAGTTCTCTCTTAGGTCCATAAGCACAATACACAGGGCCAAGCTGAGCTGGAGTCAAGTGCCATGTCATGCAGCCAAGGCCAACCTACTATTCGTGGCCTGGCCCCGAGCAGTGCGGACACAACCGCTCTCCACCACTACCTCTTTGGGGCAGGCAATTTAGCCGTGTAGATATTCCTGCTCTATCTGGTCCAATAAACAGTGTAAATAATTCATACAACATTATACCCCAAGAACGAGGATTAGGAGAGCCTTGCTACAGGCTGTCCCACAGCCTGTGGTTTGGCAATCATCTTAAGATGTAGCACAAGTCAGTTAAATCCTCGCTCCGACTGAGGCAGAGAGGGTGTTCAAACCTCTCTTCCCAATATGACTTGTCTGGGCTTTCTTGTGGGATCAGCTTCAAAAATAGTCAAAATACTTCTTTTCAGAAATATCAAAGCAAGTCATTTTGATGTTTCTAATTTTATGGATTAAGTCCGATGAATGGATTGCACATCAGATCACAAATAGTTTTGGCCAACCAGAAATTGTGCCTTTTCAGTGAATAAACTGTTCTTCAGAAATCATTGGCTCTGCTTGGGCCCCCCTTCCCACGGCCCAGGAGAGAGCAGGGACGTTGTAGGTAGTGCTCAGCGTATGGATCAGCTCTGGCTCTAATGTAGCCACCAGCCTGGTCTCATCCTCTGCCAACTCTTCTGCTTGGTGACACCGAGGATCTCCAGTAATCTCCATCTCTTGCTGTGGGCAGCTTCCTCCTCAGCCGCACCTCTCCCGCTGCCATCAGAATGGCCATGTAAAGATTTGATTAACAAACTAAATTTCCACATTGAGGATTTTTAGCTACTATCATTGTTTCTATGTCCTTGCTTTCAGGACACAAATATTTATGATCCCATCAGGTTATTCCATCTGTTGTCTGTTATGTTTTAAACACCTTCTTAGGGGCGGACGCAAACAGCAATGTTAGTTTTTGTTGTCAGGACATGGCAATGGGTCTCCACAGGTGGTTTAGCTGAGAACAGCCGCATGACCTCTGAGGACACATTACTTGGCCCTGTTTCTTTGCTGCTTTCATCACTGTAAGTACCAGCATCAGTCAGCAGGATCCCCCAAAGCCAGCCGTTGAAATGGCAGCCTTGGCACTTGTAGGGCAGGCACTGCCTGCAGGGGTGAAAGCTACAAGCTCACGGTTGTGCTCCTTTTAAAGTTGTTTTATTTTAAGAGGAATTTCACAGCGCGCAACTCGCAGTGGCGACCAGCAAACATGGCAGTGTCCAGGCTCTGCTTCAAGACCTTCAAGAAGCCGCTAGGGCTGGTGGGTGACTCTGTGAGCCTTTTGAGGGCCATCCAGGTGCTGCTGTGGTTGAGGATGCTGCAGCCTCCAATGGGGCCTGGCCAGCTCCTACAGTGTCAGCAGTCTTGCCCCCGGCTGAGCTCCTGAAGGAGGGTGCAGCTCCACAAGGTTGGGGCTGAGGGACACTGGGGACCTCTCGCCAGGGTCAGAAAGATGCTTGGCTGCCCCAGTCACCCAACAGCTTGAGGAGGAAGTGGTGAGTGGCAGCAGTGGGTGACTCCCTGTTGTAGGGCACAGAGACCCCCATCTGCTGACATAGCCTGGCACCTAAGGAGGTTTGCTGCTTGCTGGGGCTCTGGTTCTGCTTTTCCATGAGTCCATCAACAAAGCACCCAGGGGGCACCTGGAGTGCATCAAGCATGGCTACATGTCTCTGGGGGTGAGGGTCAAGGGCATGGAGTCCCAGATGTTTTTCTCCTCAGTCCTGCTGTTGATAGGGAAGGGCTTCAGGAGGAGTGGATGGATTCTGCGCTGCAACTACTGTTCGTGCAGCTGCTGTTGACAACAAGGATTTGTTTTTTATGACTGTGGGACCCTCTTTGAGGATTGAGGACTGCTGGGAAGGGATGGGATCCACCTCACCAAATGGGACAAAAGTGGGCTAGCAGGCTGGCTGGGGGATAACTTCAACATAGGAACAATGGGGGAGGGAGCTGGCAACTCACCATCAAGTGAGGAAGTGCTGGACCAGGTTGGTAAGGAAAGGGTTCAGTGTGATGTGGACAGGAGAGACATCATAATCAACAAAACAGGGCTGAAGTGGGTGAACCTCAGGAGTATGTACATAGATAAGGAAGTGCCTATGGGAGAACTTCATGGTGGAAACCCTCATAACTTTTCTGGGAAACCAGCATGACTGGGTGCCTCTCTGAAGTGCCTGTACACTAATCCACATGACATGGGGAACAAACAGGAGAAATTAGAGGTCTATGTGCTATTATAGGGCTACAATCTCATTGGGATCAGGAGTCGTGGTGGAATAGCTCACTGCTGTGGATGCTGCCAGGAACAGATACAGGCTCTACAGGAAGGACAGGCTGGGAAGGCAAAGGGGCGAATTCCCTCTGATTTGAGGGAACTGGATGAGGAGCAAGCTGAGAGCTTATGGGTCAGGATAAGTGAGCAGACGAACACGGGTGACATTGTGGTGGATGTCTGCTGTAGATCACCTGATCATAGAATCATAGAATCATAGAATCATAGAATGGTAGGGGTTGGAAGGGACCTCTAGAGATCATCTAGTCCAACCCCCCTGCTAAAGCAGGTTAGCCTAGGAAGAAGGTCAGGATCAGGAAGAAGAAGTAGTTGAGGTCTTTTTGAGACAACTGGAGGAAGCCTCATGTTTGCAGGCTGGTGATGACCCCAATATCTGCTGGAAGGGCAACATACCAAAGCACAAGCAATCCAGGAGGTCTCTGGAGTACGCTATTGATAACTTTCTGATGCAGGTGACTGAAGACACAACAAGGGGAGATGATCTGCTGAACCTCAGAACCACACACAAGGAAGAAATGGTCAGGGATGTGGACGCTGGCGCAGCCTTGACTGCCAGTGACCATGAGATTGTGCAGTTCAGAATCCTGAGAGGAGGGAGCATGGCAAAGAGCAGGACAACAACCCTGGATTTCAGGAGAGCAGATTTTAACCTCTTTCAACTGCTGCTGGGAAGAATCCCATGAGATATGGTCCTGGAAAGAAGAAAGGTCCAGAGCAACTGGTTGATTTTTCAGGGATCATCTCCTGCAAGCTCAAGAATGGTCTATGTCCAGATGCAGGACATCAAACAAAGGTGGCAGGAGGTCTGCATGGATGAACAAGGAGGTCCTGACAAAACTGAAACACAAAAAAGCACAGAAGGGAGTAGAAGCAGAGTCAAGTAACCCTAGGAATAATATAAAGACACTGTTGGAGTGTGCAAGGAAGGGGTTAGGAAAGCCAAAGACCACCTGGAGTTGACTCTGGTGAGGGACGTGAAGAGCAACATGAATGGTTTCTGTGGCTAGAAAATGTGGGCCTGCTGCTGAATGGAGAAGAGGAGACCTGGTCATAAAGGACACGGAGGAAGCTTAGGAAGTGAGGACAAGAAGGTAATTGGGAGAAATCATTATGTTTTTATGAAGGGGAATCCATGTGTAACCAACTTGATAACCTTCTGCGACGAGACGACTGGCTTAGTCAATGAGGGAATAGCAGTGGATGTTGTTTATCTCAACTTTAGCAAGACTTTAGACACTATCTCCCATGACATCTGCATAAACAAAATGATGCACTATTGGCTAGACATGTGGACAGTGAGGTGGATGGAAAACTGGCTGAACTGCCAGGCTCAAAGGTTGGTGATCAGTGGCACGAAGTCTAGCTGGAGGACAGGCAGTAGCGGATTACCCTGGGGTCAAAAATGGATCCAATACTGTTTAACATCTTCACTAAGGACCTGAATGATGGGACAGACTGCACCCTCAGCAATTTTGCAGAGGAGAAGGGAAGGAGTGGTTGATGCATTTAGGGTGACCTCAACTGACTGGATAAAAGCGATCTCATCAAGTTCAATGAAAGAAAAAGTCCTGCCCGTTGGAAGGAATAACCGCATGCACCAGTATACACTGGGAGCTGACTGCGATGACAAACAGCTTTACAAAGAGGACCTGGCGTTCCTGGTGGACAAGCTGACTGTTAGCCAGCAATGTGCCTTTGTAGTAAAGCAGACCAACAGCCTCCTCGGCTGCATTAGGAAGAGTGTCACTAGCAGGTCAAGGGAGGTGATCCTCCCCATCTACTCAGCACTGGTTAGATGCATCTGGGGTGCCATGTCCAGTTCTGGGCTCCCCAGCACAAGAGAGACATGGACATAGTGGACTGAGTCCCTTCAAGACGATTAAGTGATTGAGGCAACCGACATATGAGGAAAGGCTCAGAGAGCTGGGGCCTTGAGAAAAGAAGGCTCAGGGAGGATCTTATCAGTGTGTTTAAATACCTAATGTTGGGAGAAAGTCAAGAAGATGGAGCCAGGCTCTTCTCAGTGGTGTCTAGTGAGATGACAAGAGGCAATGAGCACAGACTGGAATTCTTTTTTGCTATGAGGGATGTTGAACAACAGAAGAGGTTGCAGAGAGAGGCTGTGAAGTCTTTGTCCTTGGAGATACTAAAAACTTGACTAGACATGGTCCT
Organism: Steatornis caripensis; assembly: GCA_013398225.1. Lineage (NCBI taxonomy): Eukaryota > Metazoa > Chordata > Aves > Caprimulgiformes > Steatornithidae > Steatornis > Steatornis caripensis. Next base: position 82,565 of record VZSC01007192.1, on the reverse strand, counting down.
GGTCAACCTGCTTTGGCTGAACGTACTTGAGCAGGACAATCTCCTAGGCAAATCTCTCAACTGTGATGTGATTCTGTGAGATTTGTTTAAATCTCCAGCATAAAGCACAGTTATTTTCAAGTATTTCATCAATTCTCACCTCAATACAGGACATCTGTCTTTCAGGCCCAACAGCACATTGAACCTTTACCAAACCTGTGAGACCAGAGTTTCAGGAGGGCTTTAACAACCTAACAAACCAAGGAAGTACAAAACATGCTATGGAAGTCAGATGTTTCTACTGAAACAACTGTATGATCAAAAGTTTCTCAAACAAAACCATTTGTTGTCAGGACAGAGTGGAGCCAAGTCAGTGTGATTCAAGTTTTTAGAGTCAATTTTGTAAAATGTCAGAAGGAGTTACTTAGTGCCACCCAGTGTTGGCAGCTAGAAAAAGGAAGGTTAAATATGGTTACAACTGGGTGTAGCAGGAAAAAAAAAATCCCTAGTCTTTCTTTCTGTATCAGGGGTGAGTAATTCCACAGAAGCTGTGCAGCACCGAGGCCCAGGAGACAGCTGAGCTGCAGCCGAAATGCTGCTTAGTCGTCTTGTTTAAAAAAAACTTCCACCTTTTATATTCACTTTTCAAAGCAAGTAATCAGTTTGAGATGTAGATGGCCTCTTTTGTCACACGATTCACTCCTCTAGTCTGATGTCAGTCTAGAGAGAAAGTTGTGCTGACTTTTCTGGTTAGATGTTCAGGAATTTAGATGAGAAACAACTACATAAGAGGTGTCTCTTTCCTAGGATGAGTAGAGTACAGTCAAAACATTACCTTTTCCTTTTTCCTCCTTTATCTCAGATGCTGCATATAACCTGCCTTTTCCTTGAAGCCTTTTAAATTATACAGGATCCCATGTATATCAGACATGGAAATAATTACTCTCCCAGTTATGATCTTTGGATGACTGAATAATTGCACTTATGCTTTTGTCCTTCAAAAGACTACACAAAGCTGGTTAAGAGTCATGGTCCCATTTAACAGACACAGAAAGTGAGGCATGGTCCTCCCCATCACAGTGGAGAGCTGGGTCCTGGCCAGGAGGGGATAGAGGGGACTTGGGACCCAGAACTAGGAAAGAGGAGAACAGGAAAGCAAGGCACTGAGATGCCTCAAACCCAACAGACGTTGTGGGGATGAGGGGATCCCAGGGCTGTGGTTTCACCTGGGGTGGCCATAGCAGAGAAACTCACCTTCTAGCATTTTGGGCTCCTTAACTCTGCCCTGAAGTAGTCTCATTGCCCAGAGAAAAAAAGACAACAGCGGTTTGAGCGCTTCTCTGCTGGATCTTTATTTCACCCCTAGAGGTCAAGGAGAGGCTGACACCGGAGTTTAGCTCTGATACAACAAAAAAAACAGACAGCAAAGTAAAGGGTCGTTGCCCTCTGAATCCACCTCACCTCCATGAGATGCCATCCTGGTTATCCGTGTTTCTGAGTGGAAAGGGTCCCTACTGGCATTTTTATGTTTTTTCTCCCACCCATGGAACCATCTCCCAGTCACGCAGCCGATCCCTTGGATTTGTGCCTGCTGACTACAAGCTTCCTTTCTCACTTACCTTTCACCGAGTGCTGGGAAACAGGCCAGGCAGCGTGGCCGCAGGTCACGTGCCGAAAACTCCTCTTCCGAGGCCAACACACTCAGGGTGGCTTTTTCTTTTCTTGCCAGTCCTGCGAGGTTCTTGGAGAATGTGGGAGCTGGGCTGGCTCTGCTGGCTCCCGTAGGAAGACCTCCACGGTCAATAATTACATCTGCATGTCTCACTAGGGCCCCACATGTCCTAGGTGCTCTCCACAGCTATGAGATTCTCAATGCTCCTCCCACAGAGCTCACAGCTGAAAGGTCAAGGTGGAAAATCACTAATTCCTGTGATGACTACTCAGCCCGTGCCTCAGGAATTCATCAAAAAGAGAATTTTCCCAAAGAGGGGCCACAGGACACAGTGAGCATAGAAAGAGCTGGGTGGAGGAAGGAGACTAGACAAACGCAGCATTCACGGAAAAAAAAAATCCATGTGTATCCCCCTAGATAGGAAGGTTTACAAAGTAGGTTTACAATGAGAGACAGTCACTGCTCCAGAGGTTTTACAGTCCCGGCGATCAGGATGAAATAGCAGGAAGGGGAAAAGCAGAAGGAAGAAACCTGGAAGCCCCTGCGTTGCACAGAGCAACTCTACTCAGCTTGCAGGTCTGAGGCATTTTTAAGCCTATAAATAAACTGGGGACATTAATGATGCCATTAATCTCTGTTGGCTGCCGTCCCAGCTATTTTCAGTGGCGAGGTTACCTTGCCTCTCCCAGCAAAAGTAGGTCTCAAGGGTCGGGTTGGGTGAGCTGTGGGGACGGATGCTGTGTGCCCAGGGCCAGGGCCACCACCCTCGGCAGGAGGACACTGCCGTCATCCTTGGCAGCGCACCAGGAGGAGGTGTCCCAAGCGCCAGCCCTCCTGGCTCCCGGCCTGGAGGGAAACACATGAAAACAGTCGTCAGGTAACAAATGATGGGAAAAAGCAGAGCGCTGTCGGCTGCAGAGGGAAGCGCGTGACTGCTCCTGCCTGCAGCCCCCGTGGCGGAGACGCCTTCTTCATCTCCCGCAAGGAGATACATGCAATAGAGACCCTCTGCTCCTCTGGACCTCCCAGGAGCCTGCTCCCCCACCTCTGCCTTTCCAAGGAAAGAAAGTGGCAGAGCTCAGAGCTACAGGAGAGGTGGGAGCCCAGGAAGGGACAGGCCAGGGGATGCCAACACACCAGCCCAGGACAGGGAGTGGCTGGGGTGCAGGTCCCTGGGGAGAACAAGGTCTGTCCTCGAAAGCTTCTCGCCCATCACTCGCACCAACAGTCATAGAATCATAGACAGGTTTGGGTTGGAAGAGACCTTAAAGACCGTCTATTTCCAACCCCCTGCCATGGGCAGGGACACCTTCCACTAGACGAGGTTGCTCAAAGCCCCATCCAACCCGGCCTTGAACGCTTCCAGGGATGGGGCATCCACAGCTTCTTTGGGCAACCTGTTCCGATGTCTCACCACCCTCATCATGAAGATGGTGTGGTCCCAACGTTCGTCTTACAAGTGTATCATGCTTTTGTTTATTTTACTATTTCTGTTACAATATGCCATGAAAAATGAATTCCTAAAAGAAAATGAACTTCACACTTAATGGAAAGAGGTGCCTTTGAACATCAAGTCTACACACTGCTTTCCTTTGACCTGCCCTGCTCAGGTATCCAAGACGGTCGGATACCACCACACGTGGCTAGAGAAATGAATGTTCCTGTACCACCAGACAATACTGTCCAACCTTTTCTTTTATCTTCTGCAATGAGCTTGAGAAGTTGAGGCATTCGCTAAGTAATATCACAAAAGGGTTGTTCACGCTCTGGTCCCATGTGACATTTGCCTACTGTAGCTATTAGGACAGGCTCCCCAAGCGTTCAGTGGCATAGGACTCAGTTTCACTAGCTTCTCAGAAAGCACCCACTGTTTTTTATTCTTTGTGTTGCTTACTGTTGTTTCCCAAATTCTTAATACCTATAGTGGCCTGGATGACACTTGCTTATAACGTATCAACAAGGAAAAGCCAAGATAAATTTGGATGTTTTTCTTACCTTAACAATGACATTTTGGTGCCAATGTCAGCAATTTCTCTGCGAAAGATCCAGCCCTCTTGAACTGGCTCACAGCTCACAAACATGCAACCTGTTCTCCCTCAGGAACTGCTATGAAATGCATTTAATTTACTTGGGTTTTGCTGGTTTGCCTCAATTATGCCCACTGGACAATCTGAAAGCACCGTTAATGCTACAGCTTCCATGCTGCAACTGCTGTCTACCCTCTTTTAGGGGTCATGCAGAATACGACCACTTGAAGGTCTCTGGAGGCCTGGGCATAAGGAGGCAAGGTTTAGTGCTGTGTTATAGCCACTTGGGCAAGCAGAGACATAACTGTATCCCGCACTGTGCATTGGATCTGTGAAGATGAGCTATGGAGTCACATGTTGATGGCAAGATCTGAGACACCAACCCCAGTGATACCGTACTATGCAATGGAGAGGAAGTTTCTTTACCACCTTAACAAGCCTACCTGGTGTTAAGCCATTTTTTCAGTGCTTTTGCAAAGGCTTCTTTCTGGTCCCTACTGCCTGTAACTGGCACTTTAGGGAGCCTGCCAACGCCACCGTGCACCCAGGACGCTGCCCTTTTGGACGTACTGATACAGGGAGCAGGCACTGCAACAACTCTTTGGCTCCACAGAGGTGTCTGTTAGTCACATCTCCAGCAGCTTTGGCAGACTTGGTGCAGTTGTTATTAACTCCTAATCGCTACTTGCAGACTTTGCTGGGTGGTTGCCAGGACGGGAATTTTCTTTATCAATGGAATTTCATCAGTTGGCTTTGCTTGCCGTGCATTAGTTTGTCACATATAGAGATATTGCCATCTAAATCCCATTGGTATAAACTGCAGCAACATCGCTCTCATTAGGGAAGCGGGGAAGAAAGCCTGTCAAAATCCCAGTTTTACTCCTGGTGTTCTGTGTCTAGAGAAACAGCATGTCCAATAAGAAACCAGCTTGCAATTGCAATCTGGCACAAGATGCACAGAGATGCTCCAGACAGACTTAACATCCACCTTGACAAAGTAATTAACTTGTCAAGCAAAGGAAGTCATCATGGCCAGAGTGGTGATGGAAGGTAACTTAATATTCTCCATCTGCAGCATTAGGCAATTAAGGATTTAAAATATTAGAAGAGAGGAGAACTGAAATGTTAGAGAAGAAAACATATATACAGAAGTGGAGATATTAGCAACATGTAAGGGCCAGAAAAATGGAAAAGAAATGCCAGAAATGTTTCATATTGGTCCCAAATGAATAACAGCCTCAAATGAAGCGGTTAAGGCTTGTTGCATATAGTAAAAATACAGGCTAAGACAAGCAAACGGTCTCAGGCTAGTAGCATGGAAGAAATTACGTCCCTAGAGCAAAAAAGGTATCTGTTTATTTATCTGGGTTATGAAAATGTCCTTGTCAGATGTTAGCAGTGCTGAGCAGTCTCTGAGCAGGTCACTTACCTCCTCCCAGCTCCAGAGGAGACCCATAAACCACCGTCCACCAAGACATGATGCATCTACCCATCCTGAGCAGTCATCCCTGCTCTTCCCATGAGTGCTGAGCTCCTTGACGAGCCTCAGAAGGCACAGCCCTCTCTATGCCTGGAAAATCCTGCTACAGAAAAACGTGGCTGCTAGTAGTAGCAACACTGGAAGAGATCCCTGTGCCCCCCTGAAGCCTCACCTGCACAGAATCACTGTGCAGGAACAGGGTTACATAACAAGTGCCTTTAATGGCAAAACCAGCTAAAATAATTCCTTCCTGTCGACCCTGCTACTCACTCCCCCAGAGCATGGCTCCTGCCGGCGTAGCCCTTCCTGGGACAAGGAGGGGAGTGCTGAGGACCAGGGCTCAGAACTGACCAGTCTTAAATAAAATCCATGAAAAACTCTTTGCTGCCTAGAAAAAAACACCAAACAAAGAAAAAAACCTAATAGGGGAGTTCCCTGCTCGGCACACCGATGCAGAGATGATGCACTGCAGCTCAGAGGTAGGAGTGAGCTGCTACAGCAGGGATGGGCACTGCTGCCAAAGGTTAGCCTCAAACTACGACTGCTGTTTCCACATTTCCAAAAGGAGGGAGAGAAGGGTGACAGTGTCACAGATTGGCAATAGCTGGAGTGGGGTGAGAGAGCTGAGCCCTGCACCAAGGCTGAAGTGAACCAATGCATGCAACCACTGACTGACAGCACTGGCATCTCCAGGAAGGCCTGAGGACATACACGTGATCTGCACCTTTTAGAGACCAACAAAAGCAGTGATTCATCAGATCAATCACAGACATGTTGACAATAAACCCTTACATTTGCCTCGGAAAACGGGTCCTGGTGCCTTTCCTCCAGGAGGCTGGGGTGCACAGCAATGTGTTGCCTTCTGTAGGACCGGGATGACACTGTGATGGCCAGGCCAGAAAATGAAGTTGCTCCCCCGGTCCCAAGCGAGTGCTGAACAGACTACAGGATTCAAGAACACTGGAAACGACCACAGATAATGACCACAAATAAACCTGGCATTTCAGTGTGCCCCTGAATCATAGAATCATTTAGGTTGGAGAAGACCTTTAAGATAATCAAGTCCAACCGTTAGCCAGTGCCAAGTCCACCACTAAACCATGTCCCTAACAACCACATCCACACGTCTTTTAAATACCTAGAGCGACGGTGACCCACTTCCCTGGGCAGCCTGTTGCAGTGCTTGACAACCCTTTATATGAATACATTTTTCCTAATACCCAATCTAAACCTCCCCTGGTGTAACTTCGGGCCATTTCCTCTCCTCCTATCGCTTGTTACTTGGGAGAAGAGGCCAACAGCCACCATGCCACAACCTCCTTTCAGGTAGCAGCAGAGCCTCCTAATGCTACTGGTCTGAGTGGTTTACTGCTTTAGCTGGTTTGAGTTTCTCAGTGTCCTGGAGGAGACATTAGACAGTTGTGAGATTCGGCCTCTAATTAGGTCCCCATAGTGGTAATATTGCTTCCTTTATAATGACTCAGTGGGAACCGGTACTTTATCCTCTGTACTCAAATCTTTATTGCTTTTACCTTCATCTTCTCTCCAAAGCCTGGAGTCTCCCAGGCGACTGGGTGACAGCTGCAAAAGCCTTTTACATTCACTTTAAGGAGGTTTCTCTTCTAGAGATATTTACTGCAAGTAGTGAATTAACTCACGGCTGGACCACTTGCTAGTCTTTTCAGTCCAATGCTGTTTTAAATCTTGATTAACTAACTGGTTTGATTTTTAAATCTCATAGAACTGCTAAGTCCAAGCTGTCCTGCCGCACACCGTGGTCGGGAGGTGGTTCCTGGTTACTGCAGCCAAGGGCAGTACACAGGCATTAGGCGTTTTGGGAGACTCCACCTCTCCAGCAGGTAGCAAAACAGTGTATTACCCAGAGGAAATAGTTCAGTTCACAGGAAAAGTTATTTGGATAGTTGGTAAAGAAAGCCTTACTAATTTAAGCGTATGTGAAAAATGATGCAATGCAACATGCACCACGCACCACATTTCAAAAGCATCTTGCACAAGTGATATTACACAAATGCACCTTTCTCCACATTTTTCCAGATCCTCTTTTCTGTTTCTAGCTACTGAGTTCATCCTTAGCCATGAACACAAGTCCAGAATTTCAAATTAGGATCCTTTCTTGAGTTCCTACATAAAATTAGTCTGCTTTGTATAGATTCTGCCCTCTCAGGTCCCATGATACTTACAGGGTCTGCAGGTGTTCAACTGTTGCGACTGTCAGGTCATTTTTAATTTGGTAGCTAACTGTGGTTTTAGGCATCTGATTTTTAGCAATTTGACTTCCAGTTCTAAAACTTTGGCCTGAAGATAAGCAGAAAACTGGAGTCTGTAGCCCAAAGCCCAGGAACAACACTAGTCATGTAGTTGCCCAAGTTCAGGCTGAAATGCCAATGCACATGGAGGATCTTCACTCGTCAGAAAACTTACAACAAAACAGGAAGCCATTAATATCAGAGCCTGAACTGACTTGAGAGTCGAACAATATCAAACAGAAGGTGTCTCTCCTTTTTCCTGTTAATCTCTTGCTATTTTAGAAGCCAGGGGAGCTGCAGAGTCAAAGAGGTTCTCAATTTGCTTCTACAAGGCGGTGAAATCGAACCAGCAGACCGTACCTCATCACAGCAAAGACACGACACCTCTCTCCTCAAGACTTTAAAGCTTTCACTGTACGCTTAAACAAATAGGCAATCTATTTTGAAATGATGGGCTGGAACATGACAAAATAATGCAGTGCAACGGCATGCAGGAGTTTAGACATAGTGAACAATAAATGAAACTACAGGGGAGGGTAATAGGCTGGCTTGGTATAATTATCTTGGGAAAACACTGGAACTAAAGAACTTTCTCCTGAGAAAGCGTCATTTGATTTTTAATTAACACAGGCCATTAGGACTACAGTTCCATGTCATGTTTGTGTGATGGTTTATCAAAGCAGGATCAAACTACTGACAGGGTCCTGGGAGGAAGCTTTAGGGTAAAGGAAAAACACTATACACGCTGACACGTGGTGTAGAAATGAGCAAAACTTGCTGGACTCATGGCCCAGCCTCGTCACATCAGCACAGCACACGTCGGAGAGCACTTAGCCCTCTGTTTTCACTGCCGCCGAACACAGTATTTTCTTTCAAACAAGGACAATTTAAAAAATTGCCTTTTCTAAAAGGGAACTGGACACAGTGCTTCCTTGAAAGGTGAAAGTGAGCAGGGAGACCTCCGCTGAGAGCAGCTGGTCAGGGCAGAAACAGAGAGCCAAGCTGTCGGGACCCGGGCTCGTTGGCTGCCGGAGCTCTTCTGCATTTCATCAGCCGCTGTGGAGGCGATGGGGCCAGGGAGCTGCTTTCACGGCCCTGAAATTCTCAGAGCATTTCTCAAAAAACTCACGTGGGGGCCCAGGAAAAAGGCAAAACCCAAGACTATTTATTTGTTTTGCCTTAAAATCGGGCTTCCTAGTGCAACTTGGCTTTTCTGTAACAAACAAAACACAAAGTGCTTATCACTGGCAGTAGATATATCAGCTCCCTCGGAAAGGTTTCCATTCTCCTGGGGAGGCAGGAGGTGCAAGCACTCATTCACTGGGCTCTTTTAGTCTTTCAGAGTTATTTGGAGGTTTGGGCCTGCTCCTTTTTCCCCATGCTATCTTGCTGAGCCACTCCCAGCCATGTGAAATAAATTCCTAGAAGCAGATCACTCTCACGGAGCCCTATGCCTCTCAGTTTACATCAGAAAAACACTATTTGTGCCTGCAGAAGAAAAAAAAAGAAAAGAGCATCTTCTTTTCTGTCCTTGATAAGGCTTCAGCTGCAAATGCAAGGCAAGAGTCACGCTGTTTTCCTTCCATGGGAGTTGCAGATGACAAACAAAACCACCATGCATTTCATCGCTACCTCAAGGAGATCTGCTGCAAATGACTTGCAGGCTCTAGCACCTCTCAAACTATTTGCTACCTACAGCACTGATGTAAGCAGCATATTCCTCATGGGAAGGCAGAACAGTCAGCCGTCCCCCAAAATGGCATCTTTTCTCCCACTCAGGCCACTTTGGCGGGTTGGTGAGTAAAGCAGGGTACAGAAAGCAGCTGCAAGGCTCCTCCCCGCTTTTGCTGCGGTCCTGACTAGACTCTTCCATCGCCCCAAAGTTCATCCCTGCAAGGGAAGAAAATACTGTTCTCTCTTAAAAAGCGAGAACAGGAGCAGAGGATGACGAAGCGGCTGGCCCCAGCGCCTGGAAGATGCGGTTTCATGTTACAGCTGAGTCAGTCTAACAGCTTCGTGCTGTAGGCAAAGATGGGCTCTTCTCCGGCTCTGGTCCAGTGCTCCCGTTCCTGCCTTTGCACTTTGCTGACTCGCACCCTGAGGACACTGTTTCGGGCATCTAAACCAAAGAAAACTAACTCCGTAAACTAAGTAAGTGTCCTGAGTTCCACGCTAATATCTTAGCTGCTGTACCTCCTTTCCTGCACACAGGGAAAAGAAAAAAGGTAAGGAGAGGACAGAGACAGCATCTTCAAAGGCTTGAATCCACAGAGATCCCATACTCTTTTTTTCTCCCCCTTTCTCTCTCCAGCTATCACTCCAGCAAGCTCCTGCTTTGCACCGCAGCACTTCTCGGAGGCCCAGCCCATTGAGAAGACAAGCTGCTGCCCAGCTCCACGCTCAGCACACACCGGCCTCTCCTGCACGCGGCGAGCACGGCGCAGGAGGAAGGAATAACCACTGACCTCAGCCTCACCCCGGCACCACGCGGGATGCAGGAGCTGGGAAGCACTCCCCGCTCTTGCAATATACCCCGCGGCCAGCCCCAGCCAGCCACTCCCGGCTGCAAAGGGTCTGTAAATCCTGGGATTTACCTGCCCGCACAGTCCTAGCAGGTATCCCAGCAATGGGTGGCTCCTGCCTGAGCTCATGGAGGAGGAGGAGGAGGAAGGGAGGAAGAACAATTTCAGATGACGAGGAACTAGGCAAGACAAAAGAGTGGTTACTAGGAAAAGAAAATGAGTGATATAAAAATAGATAGGAATAGTTTTTGTGTTTTAAGCAAGAAATGCGAGAGAGGTGAAAGGAAGCAGAACGAAGGGAGAGCGTTCGGCAGAGCGAATTAGAGAGATTTACAGCAGAACATCAGTTCCCTGGGTAGCCCAGGTCAAACATCGTTTTGCATTTGTAAGTCAGCTACACTGAGTGCTCTGAAGGATGTCCCTTTGCTGTCCAAGGCGTACAGTTGAAAGGTAATGCAGAGCGAATCTCTTCAGGGCCTGATATGGTGCACTCTCATACCGTACCTGAATGCCTCACAGGCTTTGAAGTATTAATCTCATACGCCTCAGAGGTATGGAAGTGCTGTTCTTCCTTGCAGAATGAGGGGCAAAAGGCAGAGGGGGTGGGAGCAGCTTACCCAAGGGAGCCCTGGCAAGGTAGAAACCTGGATGTAGATCATCCAAGTCCCAAGCTAGCACCTGAGCTTCCAGACACACCCTCTTCTCCCCCAAAACGTGAGAAAAGAAGAAACAAAACCAAAGCCATACCACAGTGGTTTAAGTCATTTGGGAGTCCTGGCTGCAACCTCCCACACAGCGATCACTGCACAGTCGTGGCTGGTTTCACCACTACCATCTTCCCTTTCCCCTCTCAGGTTTTCTGTTGCATCCTGACACAAACTGGGAGCCGCCTGAGGCAGAGGCTGTTTAACCTTTCCCATTACTTTGCATGTGGCACACAGTATCATGGGGTATCTTGCAGTTTTGACCCTGATTTGAGTTTTTGACTCTGAGAGTCAAATTAATTAATGCCACTTGTGTCTGCCTCGTGAAGCCTTTCCATCCTGCGAGCAGCTGACAGAAGCAATATGTGTGAACAAGAGCCATCCAAACCTCGGGTTTTACCATCTCTACTCACTCTGAGATTTTTGATATTAGGGAGATTACTTAGGTTGCAGGTGATAGCTCTTGAGGGTGACAAGTATCTGGCTAGTGAGTCTATCCTTAGGCTAGTGAGCCTGAAAGACCTGCACGCAGCAGAGACTGCTTTATAGGAATGAGGCCCTGCAAATTATTTGTTTCTGAAAACTTTTATGTCCAAAGTGCTGCTATGAAGGATTTATGCGACAGAGATGTGAGTATGTGTTCCTGCTCCGCTACTGGCTGTTTCTACGTATCTCCTCTCTCCCGGCCCCTCAAGGCTTTGCTCTGAATATAGTGATGTATACTGTTCCTGAGGAGTCTTGGGAGAGAATCTAGAGGGTAAAGATTTGCTTCAAAGCAGATCTTCAAACATCTGTTTGTACTTATGGCACAAATATTTAGCACACTACAGCACATAGCTGCTTGTAGCTTCAAGGCAAATGCAAATGCTAAGACGTATTAAACACTCATAAACATAAACAAGATAGCCTGGAGTAGCTTATCGGTTAGGTGGTAATGGGTGGGGATAGCCTCATTGTGTATTTAAGGACCAGTCTTTTTCCCACTGATTTTTTTCCATGTGAGTAACAGGCCAGGGAGAGGAAAACTCTCGTGCATTTTGGCCTGGCAATATTGCTCAGATCAGAGTCAGTCCTGACTCGCTCCTGCAGCGGCTCCTGCGTGCTGCGGCACCAGGGCACAAGGGCAGTCTCTGGCTAGCCACCTCCGAGTCGGGAGGGGAAGGAGATGACTGCTAATGCCAGCTCCATTTCTGACAGAGGGTTACTCCTATAGCAGAATGGAGATTACAGCTGGAGGTTAAGGGGTAACTTCCCTGGCAGCAGAGGCCTTGCTAGTTGGCCATAAAGGAGCATTGTGGGAGTCTCCAGCCTCAGATTACCATTTGGTTGGAAAACAGATGAGCAGATGAAGACATCATCACCTGCTATTGCTTGACAACACTCTACCACCAAAGGCTAGCACGGAGCTGAGACACCAGAAGGACACTCGTGCCATTGCCCGAGAGAGAGACACCACGATTAAGCTGATAGAAGCTGGTGGTATTTTAGTCCCCCATATTCCTTCTAGGTGAATGAAGAGATAGTTTGGCATGTTGAAGTCCCTGAATCACCTCCTATTAGGATCAGATGACTGCTGTTTGTGGTGCAGAGTGGACAGAAACATGGGGCAGAAGCTGTAAGGACATGAGGCATGGCAGCAGTGCTGGTCTTGATGGACATAAAGCATTATGGACAACATTGCAGTGTCTCTAGTTCACAGTCTTCTGTCTAGTCTAGTCCTACCTCCTTGGAGTTTTCAACTAAAATGCCATTTGGAGCAGCTCTGCCCTGGACATGTGTTGCCTTCTGCCAACTCTGCTGCAGGGACAGTAATCTTGGCCAGTGGAGCAGTAATAAACAGCTGGGTGGGTCACCTCTTCGGTCACCTCACCATCATTTGCTAGAGCTTATTTGTCAGAGCCCTAAATCACAACACAAACACTAAAAATCAGCCCCAAACGGATATGCCTAGACCACAAAACATGCAAATTCTCTGAAAACATGCAGTCTAGTCCAATAAATAGTGTCTTTCCCAGCAGAGCTGATTTTGGTTCTCCAAGTAAAAGAGTGTCAACAAGAAAAGTACTTTTGCACCTGTATTTTTGGTGGTATGGAAACATCCCTGTGTATTACAAGGTACTTACTACATGGGCAGAAGTTTCTAACGTAGATCTGCATTGAGTTCTGCGTTTCTGGAGGTGAAGAGGACTTTTCAGTCAAGTTGTGCTAATGCAACCGAGCCAACAGGAATTAAAGTTATGCCCTTTTCTGCCTGTTGAGACATGGTGAAAGAAAGCAGCCACCTTAAATCAAAGGGTCCGGATTCAGGGAGGTGCTCCAGCTAGAAATCAGAAGGCAGTTTACAGATACTTTGATAACTTCAGCTTTTATCATTCCACAGGCCCCTGAGATCAGTTGGAGAGGGCTGAGTGGGTTTCCTCATATGGTATTTGAAGGCAAAGTCAATCTACATTTGCTTCCCAACCGGCAAGCCCGGACAGCTACAGCATGTTAGAAAAAGAGGAGACTAAAGGCAAGTTTTGCAGTGCTACTGTCTGAAAAGATACAATCGGTGCTATCGTTAGGAGCTTAGGAGTTAGGATTTTAGATCTGATGTAGGCAGCTTTAAAGCACCAGTTTTGTCAAGAATATCCCATGCTTTGTCCTATCTTGAAAATGTAATTGTTTAGCTATTAAAAGAGATTAATGTAATCTCTGTGTCTATGAAATTGGATTTTGAAACTGCTTGCTCACTGTACTATCTCCAATACAGTGAATGAAACTTCTGCTCCTATTCACGTTGCTACAAATTACAGGTCACACCTTGTTTGAACTCAGCATGTGCTGGCATCGCCAATGGGACAAAGTGCCCGGTGGGCTGCAGGAGGTGGCACGTAGCCAGCAGGGCGAGGGAAGCTGTTGTTCCCTGAAGGCCACCAGTGACATACAGTGCTGCTCTGGACCCCTCAGTGCAAGCAGGCCCAGTAAGAGGGATATTGAGACGGTCAGGGCAGAGCACACAAGCTATGAGCAGAGGTTGAGGGAGCTGGGTGGTTTAGTCCAGGGATGAGGAGATGGATGTGTCATCTAACTGTACCCTATTGGGAATCATGCCTCTCTTGATGGGAATTACACAACTGACAGAGCTCAATGCCTTCTGTGGGTGGCAGATGGAAAAATGAGGGACAATAAATCCAGGGAGATGAGAATGGACGTTAGGGAAAACATTTCGCAGAGAGGGGGACTCTCCATCCTTGGAGGCTTTCAAGGCTTGGCTAGACAACACCAAGGCTGACCTGACCTGGTGCAATAGTCCTGTGTTAAGCGGGAGCTTGGACGAGCTTTGGCCTTCAGAGGACCCTTCCAACCAACATTTCTGTGTTTCTGTGCTTTTCCTAGTGAAGGAGATGAATGCTGTTCAGCTCCATGGGTCCGTGTCCTTTTATGCCAGCTAAGGATCTGGTCCTGCAGTCTTAAAATCCTGAAACAGTATTTAGAAAACATTTCAGAAAATTGGTTTGGAAACCTTTCTTCTGCTCATGCATTCAGCTGTGATCTGCTACAGAAAGCTCTGGAAACAAATTGTCTCAAACATCTGGCTTCACAAAAAATTAAAAGCAAGCACAGGATTTTTCTCAGCTGTGAACCACTATCTCCTTGGCAGATGCAAGCTCTCAGTCACCCAGGGTCAGAAAGCAACGCTGGATAGTCCCTCACATTTGGGGCAGTAGCAGTTCTCAGGGCAATCCCACATCTTTCGTGGGGCCACGGTGGCCACAGTTTTGAACACCACCAGGTCAGTTTGGGCTCCAGGAGGGCAAACATAGTTACACAGGAGATGCACACGTGCACAAGCTGAAGTCCCATGCTTCTACCTAGAGCAAAAGGATCTCTTAACCTCAAGGGGAGAATTGACTGTGAGGAGCAGATTGTAACAAAAGATGAAGTGGACAAGCTGGGCAAAAAGCAGCACAGAGTAAAGCAAAGGACCCCTGACAGTTGTATCATTACGTTGTCCCACGGCACCAATGTTCTCCAACATCTTCTGTTCCTCCGGTAGGATGGCACGTGCTATCAGAGGTGCGGACAACCACCGACCCCATCCTAATTATGGACTCCTTGCAAGGTATGTCGTGGGATCCCCAAACAGAGCTCCGCACTGCGGAGGATGCTGGGGCACAAGTGAGAAGTATGAAGAAGGCTCTGCTAGCCCTACACCTGCCTTGGGAAACCAGAGAGCTCAAAAAAGCTGCCTTTGAAACCTGGGAAGCCAAAGCTGAGGCTGGCTCTAGTGAATTGGGGGCAGCAAGAAAGGCAAAGCACCTTTGCTACCTTTGCTGAGTGCTGCATGCTTCACCTCGTCCTGCTCTTCCACCATGTTTTTATTTTCTTGGCATACACCCTTACCTTTCTAAGGAGGGTAATTTAAAATGGGTGTCATTATCCATGCACAGAGGGAGAAAATAGCAAGCAAGGTCTCCTCTGCTGGTTTAATAAGCTGGCGGTTTCCAAGAAACTAATAGTAAAGGTTAAGAAATCCGAGCCCCTCCCTGCTGTTGCCTCCCCCTCCCACAGCCAGCAGCAGCATGTTGTGGTCTCCGCCAGCCCACCCTCTCCCTGGGAAACATGGCTTGCAGTCCTGCAAACAAGGTCTAGCCACAAGTGTTGACAGTCCAGTTGCTTCACTCAGAGGTAAATAGAAGAGATATCCCAGGGGAGGAGGCAATTGCTGCAGGGATTTTTGCTTGTTGTCAACTAACCCGGACCATGCCTCCTTGCAGCAGCTTCTGTTCACATGTTTCCTGGCTATAGTGACTTTTTTACTGCTTCCACCCACGCACACCACTCCACAGACACTTCAGCAGGCTCCTTTTCTGCTTAACAGAGGGACCACGAAGCATCCTCTGGCTGGCTGAAGCAATTGCTCTCTCTAGCCAGAGATTAGCAACTCCATGCCCCAACCTTTGTAATGTTTGCTAGCCCCTTGCATCCTCTGGATGTCCTCTGCCAAGTTCCCGTCTCTTGGGAAAAAAGGACCTATTTGCAGAGTAAACTCGTCATGGCAGCACCGGCTAAAGCTTCTGACAAGCCATCCCTCTGCAGTGCTGCAGCGTCACAGTGCTGTAGCCTTACAGTGCTGCCCTGGGCGGGTAGTGGGTAGAAATAGAACCAGGGTTTTTCAGCAGCTGAAAAACGAATTGGTTTTCCTTTTTTCCCAGAAGTATCCTTGCCTGCAATGGCTTGAGAAGCACCTTGGCGTTAGCAAGGTTGTTGTAAATGACTGATTGCTCCAGGGCAGCAGAGGATTTGGTGCCCTTGATGCAGGGAAAAGAGCAGAAAAGGAAGAAGTCAAATGAGTGGATGCCTGTGTTTGGTTATGCTTCTCCTGGTGCATCTGGCAGAGACCGCAGCAATGGCTAGATGGCTCAATGGATTGTTTGTATGATATGGGGAACCCCACACACCAAAGCACCGCAGGCACAGACCACCTCACCACCAGCAGTAAACTGCTCAATGCTGGTGGAAGGGACAAAGAACTAGCATCTGGGTCCTCTGCTTTCAGGCAGAAAAGCAACTTTTTGTATTTGCTCTTTCTTTTGGACATTGTAAACATTTTTAGAGACTGTTTCTAAACAACTTGTTTTGTCCGGTTGGATGCATCTGGGTTACTTGTTCTATCTGTCAGTTCTCTCCAGTTTTAAGCATTCCCTGCTAATTGCTTTTTCCTTGACCAAAAGCTTTACTTTTGCCTCCTGAATTCCATATTGAATTGACAGCACACGCATACACAGCTCCAATATCACCTTCAATGCCTTCCAGGGCTCTGAGATGCCCCCCAAGTCCAGATCCAAACCTCAAAGTGAAGACACAGTACAAAAAGTGCTGCCTCAGGGCTTCCCTCCTCCCAAGAGCATGCCGGCAGCCCGGGTGCCGGTGCTAGCCTTCTCTGCCCGAACTGTATTCAGCCCATGAGGACTTGCTCCTGGCAGCCGCATTTGTTCTCCTCACCTGGCAGACAGTAGCCCCACAACCTCTGCTTGCTGTCCCAGGGCCAGGCATTCTGGGGAACTCTTTGCAGCAGCGGTACTGCCGTAGCTGTGATGGTCCTAATTAAAACAGACTGAATGGAGACAAAAGGGATGGCAAAGATGGCATCACTGAAGGATGACACGGAGCAGCCACAGTTCCCACAGGGATGCACTAGCACCAAGTTCTGCACCTTGCTGGAATGTGCTGCAATTGGAAAGCCCACCTGCACGTACCGCATCTTCAGTTGGTAGGGAGACTGGCATGAGGGCTGGGGGGAGCTGCTACAAGAACTGGGTTGTATGCACGCTTTGGAGCCAGAGGAATACCCAGTCAGTGCTGGCAACGGACGACATTTTATATGTACACACAGATGTACATGATCCTGGTGGTATCTGAACATCTGCTACTGCTTAAAAGACAACTCGGTCCTGACCCACCTATGGAGAAGATCTTGGGCACTGTTTTTTAAAGCAGTGGATAGGTCAGAATGCAATGCTACTAGGAAAAAGCCCAACTGAGCACTATATGTTACATTTGGCTCTACCTGCTCCTGGTGCCACAATTCTGCCCATATCGATCCGTCATTTCTTACAGTTGACTCCTTTGGAGTATGTGTGTTTTGTTCCTTGTTAGAGACCAATGCAGCATGATCCTGGTCATGAGTATTGGCTCTTGGGGACTGTAGCAGTGACATTAACAAAGTTAGTAGAATCTCTATGACAAAATACTTGGTTATATTATTAACAACAGCCATCCACGTGTCTGTAGAATTACTAGTTAATGCCGGTCTCTCTTTCGCTAATGTAGCGCAACTAGGATATAATGACGGATTGGTATTAATAAGGCTTCTAGAGTGAATAGTTAAATTATATTTGCCATCAGCAATGTGATGTTAAATGTATGAACTGAAAACTCACTAGCCATCAACCAACAACATCGTCTAAGCACCAGAAAACATGGAAAAGAAAAGTTCTTGACTCCGGCCCAGTAGGGCTCCCACTTAGATATTTTTGAAATTTAATTAAGCAAATGTCATCATTCCTAACACAAACCATCTTGTGGTGAGCACGCTTTTGAATGCTCAGAGCAACGCAGAAAGGAGCACTGGAACCCTGAGGAGTTCGGAATTATTCCCTTATTAGGTACTATTTCCACAGTGAGCTGCATTCCCAGTTTATCCATTTTCATTACGCCAATTTATTGCGTATTATGTACTAGGGATGTGTGTATAGATTAAAACCTCATTTTCGTAGGTGCTACATGAACAAGTCATGAGACAGTCCCTGCTCCTGCGGACTCCACTGTAGTGTCACAGCGACCTGGAAGCAGAGGATAAAAGATATGTATAATGGGGAGAAGGTGCAAATTGGTATGTCCAGCAAAAAAGCACATCCTTCAGAGTAAGCAAAATCTTGCTTTTCAGGAGAAAAATTGTATGGCATGAAAGTGCACATGGGCTATGTAGACATCTCATTTATATTTAAAGGTGGATGTAGTGCTTATTAAATGACACAGATAAATAGCCTAAGAAATTTCAGTCCTCTCCACCTAGAGAACAAGTGTATCATCAGGTGGCCATGTTCCTCCACAGTGATCTGCCAAGCCTAAATTTAAAAGAATCTGGGAAGGAGAGAACAGCTCAGGCTCTGCACCCACTGCAGCTTGAGCCCTCCGCTCCCACTGCCATCAACAGCAGCGTCTTCACCACTGCAATTGCCCCACTGCAGAAAAAGGGGCTAAAAGAACTAACACTCACAGACCTCAGATGTGACAATAAACCCTCCACTGCCTCTGGCGATTTATAACAGTAACTTCCACTTTCCAAAGACAGTTTGGCATGGAGAAGCCTGAATGTCACTGTAAGTGTGTGGAAGCCTCAAATAAATGAGTCTGTTTTGAAAATGGGGCTCAACCACGTAGCTAGAAAGCCACGAAGGACGTCAGGACGTACCTACACTGCAAAAAGTGAAGGTGGCCTGCAGAGCCCCAGTTACCCCTGGGGCTAGGATCAGCATAGTCACGTAGGTCAAAGCCTGGCTGAACAAGCTTTGCTCTTTTGCTGCCACATAACCCAGTGTTACTGCAAATATAGTCCCCTTCCTACCCTCATTAGCACCTCTGCATGGCGCTGCACAGCAGCATGTCGTGATACCAGCTGGCAACGGCTGCTGTGGGGTGCAGCGTGGACATATCTGCAGGCGCTTACACCGCCCCATCTATGCTGGGGCCTCAGTCACTCTACACAGAGATGGTCTGAGGATCCATTTTAAAGGAGCTGGTAGGGCCTGAGGGGGCAGGTGGGACAACTAAAATAGCTTTAAATCCAGTGAGGGGAGGAGAGCAGATGAGATACAGATAGCAAGCACGGGTGAGACCAGACACTGGAATCTGAAGGCATAAGGCAACAGATTATTAATGAAGGGACTTGTTTCAGTGTCTTGGTAATGTGGCAAGGAGAAACCTCGTATTGGTGCTTCAGCAAACAGTGCATATATAACATGGCATTGTGAAATCTTGAAATCTGTACACTTATACAGTTAGGACAAGAAAGTGGTAAAAGGAAAACTTGGCCATATTTCTGGATATACTCTCTTCTTCAGGAAATAATGTTGACACAGCCTGAACAGGTGTGCTATATCCAACTCTTGTGCACATGTCCTCATTCCTATGGCTTAATAATCATAATGAACTATGAGGGGAAGGTAAATAGTCTTCATTCCGCATCTCCAAGGATAATAATAAGAAGGAAGAGATTTCAAACATTGGTAATGACTTGTAGAGCTGCACATTGCTTAAAACATCGGCCACGAGCCAAGAAATACCCCTCAAGGCTGCAATCAAAAACTGGTTTTGGCTCTGCACTGTGAACAGAAATTTTACAACAGAGTTATTGCAACAGACTTGCTGTTTAGAGTCTGGAAGCTTATCTCTAAAGCGGCATCCCTCACTGCAGCCAAAGCCTCCTGCACGGCAAAGCTTTGGGCCCATGAAACGCAGCTCTGGCGAACAGCTTCCGGTTAATCGTGACAATGACTGAGGAGCATCTTCGATGCTTTTCCTTTCGCTTAAAAGTCTGTGCAATCCCTGGCCCATAGGCCTTGCAGGCTAAAAAGAAAATGGACATCTCTGTGTCCCCCCGCCAGAAAAAAAACCCTGACTGCCAGAGAATACTGGCAGGGAGAAAAGGGAGGAACTGAGAATTATCTTTTACCAGAGTTTCTCAGAAAATGACACACCTTCTCACAATATTTTAGATATCTTTCTGTTGAAATGTAAAAAGTGGACAACATTTAAGTTGAAATTTGGCGAACCGAAGGTCTATTATTCGTATTCATATCTGCCATCATAAATGTGTTTCCTGCTGGTAAGGAAACTAAGGAAAAAGAACAGTTTTGAGAAGAGAGATGGCTGTTAAAAGCAGAAAATAATTTTCAACAAGCAACAGCAAGCTTCACCAATCCGACAAAACCAAGGAATGATACCAACTACTCTTGAGTACCACGCACTGAGCCCTATCCAGCTAACTACTTAGGGACATATAGATAACTGGCATCCCCATGCTGACGGTTCTGTGATCTGGCAAAACAGAACCTTCTCCAATCATGGGAATAAGATTTAAAAAAAAAATCACAGAGTCCTGCTCAGCAAAAAGAAACCACTCGGGCATGGAGACCCTTACCTGTGCCAGAGACACAAGAGCTCAGGTGCAAACCAGACAAGAGCTGCCTGAGATCCTTGAGAGAGAAGGAATTTCAGACAAATGTGGCATAGGAGAGAGCTCTAGAGCCCAGAGAAGCAACTGAGTCCTCACACAGTCCATGAGCAAAAGGGCCCGAATGCAGTAAAACTACACAAGCTAGAGATAGACATATTTTGGATGTGTGATGTATGCTGACTGGCACCCCAACACTGGAACAGGTTGCCCAGAGAAGCTGTGGATGCCCCATCATTGCAAATGTTCAAAGTCAGATTGGATGATCCAATGAAAGATGTCCCTGCCCACAGCAGGGGAGATGGACTAGGTGACCTTTAAAGGTCTCTTCCAACCCAAACAATTCCGATTCTCTGATTTCCTACTTAAGCACTGAAATAAGAAGCCTGAAATTTGCTGGTTCTGACAGTCTGAACTACCATTAAAAGCAATGTGGCTTTTCCAGATATAATCTCTGATTTTTTTTTTAAACAGAGAAGCACTAACACCACTTTTCCTTTTTTTTTTTTTTTTTTACAAAGAATGGGGCAACTCAGGGAGTTTGCAATGAGTTTCAGAGTTTGTGACTTTCTTATTCAAAGCCAGGCGGTATGAAAAGAGGTGATGATAAATTGTTACGATCAAAGATATACCTTTCTAAGAAGAGAGAAGGTAGGGCAGCAAAGTACGGATGAGAGGAAACACAGGCGAAGAGGAAAAGTAAGCACTTTGTCCACTTTTGCCTCCAGGCTTTGTGTCTGACAGAAATAAAACAAACCACCTTTAGGAATATAGTATGTTTATTTCCAGTGAGAAATACACAGCTTAACAACCTAGCTAAAGCCACACAGCAGTGGGAGGGCGCAACAACTGTTTGTACCCTTGTTGTATGGCACAGGTGAGCATTTGCTTGCTGCAGAGTGGCCCTGGATGGGCTGCGAGACATTTTCTGTACAGGGGAGATACAGATATCAATCATTGTACGACTGTTACACCCGATCCCTACTTCAAAAACCATGTATTGTCTCCGTAGTGCGGTGGTGTCTGCAGGTACAAACAAGCACCGTCAGCAAGCTGACAGCAGTGAGCCCTGAGAAAGAGCGGAGGGCCCACCCTAGGCTGCTAGGAGCAACGGCATGAGCAGTTAAAGCCTGTAAGAAAGGTTGGCACCTGCTACTGTGAATGCAAAGTTCATTTGTAATTAAAGTCAAATCCCAGGAAGGGTGTGTGTCGCATCACTTGGAAGCAGATGTAGATGTGGGGCAAACTGGGGAGATCAGTAGTGTTGACACTATATCTTCCGTCTTCTGTGTCAATATGCCACAGAGGCGGTAATCGATAATTACCACCAAGGTAAACACGGGCATTTCACACCTCCTGTGCGTCCTTGCTGGGGCGCTGAGGACAAACAGTGCAGCACTGGTTCCCATCCATGCCTCTGTGTAACCACGGGCCTGTGGCTGGGCTCCGGGATCGTCAATACTTGACCTGAGATCAGGTGCTGGCCTGGTCCCAGGCCAGCTGCAGCAGCAGAGGATCATGAAGGTATCTATCTCAAAGGCTTGCCCCTTCTTTTGTCGCAAAGGCAGTCACTGCACAGGGGCTCCCCCCATTATTGCCAGGTAATACTGAGAACTGAGAAGCAGGCTGGGACTTGGCCCACTGCAGTGCACACTGGTCACACAAAGCCACCACAAGTAAGACATGGTTATTTCTACCCCTTCAGTAAAAGAGTGTCCTTTTGCTAAGACCTGCTTTCCTACGAAGGCTCTGCGTGGCCCCCTTCATCCTCTGGAGCTCCTGCCTGCCAAGGAGGGAAGGGGCCCGATTACAAGACGGTGGCTCCCCAGCGCGGACGGCATTTGATCATTCAGGAGAGCTGGGAAGAAACAGCAGTCCTGAAGGAAACAGCCCCATCCAGTCCAGCCATGCAACATGACTCAACAGATCTGCACAGGCAGAGCCGTGCAGGCTGCGAGCGGAAATCAAACACAGAGCACACTGCAGGTTGGCAAGCCCAGTCTTCTTTTCTTCCTTTATTTTTCTTTTTAAGTGGAGGCTCATCCTTCACTTTTACTTAAGCAACACTTCAAATGGGAAGAAAGGCTGGAAGAAACTACAGCTTCATCACAAGGGCCTCTCACCAAGCTCCGCAGTGCAGCTAAGAGGAATTCTGCCTGTTTTCCTAAAAATAAGTACAGCCGATGCCTTTGCAAAACGACGGTGAGGAGGAGCCATGCGTGAAGGGAAAAGGCAGAGATAGGTAGGATACCCTGGGGCAGGGAGATGCTCCCCGGCTTGTGTAACTTGCCAGGGTTAGAGAATCGCTCTGACAAGTTACACAGGCTTCTACAGCAGCTATGAATGTGATCTTATAAAAAAACAAGTATCAACAATTTAATCACATGCCTGGGTCACATGGCAGCAAGGGCAACACACAGTAGCAAACGTTGATTTTTTGGGGGGTTTTGTTTGGTTTTTAATATAAAGTGGGAGTGAGGAGTGAAACTTGGGTGGGGCTTTCTAATACTTGCTGGGAGGAAAAATAACGTCTTTGCAACAGCTCCCACCTTGTTTTTGCTCTCTCTCAAGAGCACGGGGCTCTCTGGCCTCCGTCAGGGCTGGTAATGCCACAGTTTTTCCAGGAGTCTCAGACCCCAGGTTGTTCTCCAGCACGGACTGGCTTTGATACTGTCTCACCAGGTCTCATCGACCGAGAGGAGGGCAGGAGCTTTGGCTCAGTGCCTGGCACACCCGTGAGCGGAAGGCAGCGCTGCTTGGCAGGGCTGTCTTTGGGAAAAACATGAAGGTATCAGGAGTGGGAGGTGTTAAGATTGCAGCCTGGGGAGGGATGCTGCGAGGAAGGCTGTGCAGGGCGGCCACGTGGTCGGGAACCTGAGTCATGCTGATGCTCCATGCCTGTGCAATGATGCAGCTCTCTCAACCTCACTGTAGCC
The DNA here is from genome assembly GCA_013398225.1 of Steatornis caripensis. NCBI lineage: Eukaryota > Metazoa > Chordata > Aves > Caprimulgiformes > Steatornithidae > Steatornis > Steatornis caripensis. Next base: position 59,257 of record VZSC01007192.1, on the reverse strand, counting down.
AGGAGCATCAACTTGCAGAGGTGGCACGGAGCTGACAAGGCTCCCATGGACACTTACCTCTTCCCAGCGGTGATATGAAAGAAATCCTGGCTGGTGCATGCATCCCGTGGCTGACGGTGAGGCAGGCCTCCCTGGAGAGGGAGGTCTCACCAGCAGGTCTGCGTCAAAACCAGATCACTCCCTGCCTGGTCAGATTTTACTGGTCGCGGTTATTTTTTTCCAAAGACACATGACAAATTCATCTTGTCTGAAAGTGCCTCAAAGTGAAACAGTTTGTTTTAACTCACAGAAGCCTCTGGGTTTTGTACTGTTCTGTCTCCACCTCTCTTCATCTTCTGTGGAGGCAGAGGCCCCCAAAGACTCAGCAAACAAACCACTTGGTTGTTTTGACAATTTTCAAATGGAAACCTGATCTCTTCTTTACCCTCTCCTCTCGTGCAATATCTCATTATAGATCTGCAGGTCTTAGACTTGGGGTCCATTTTCAATAGTCCTGTTCACGTTAGCCATAGATTATTACAATGGGCCAAAATAACAGAAAGTCAGCCAACGGCCTACCTGCCTTTTTCATCACAGGGAGTGCAGCAAACCAGCCTTCCCAGACAGAAAGCAATGAAAGCTGTGCCGTCTTACACCATGAGGCCCTCATGTAGATCCAGCTTTTCCTGGCAAAGCTAAGCTTTACTGATGAATCTTGTGTGCACACATGTAAAACGGCATAAATGTGCACACCCGACGCTGGAAGCGCTGCACGGGGCTGGACTCTTGCCTCCTCACATGCCGACCCACAAGGCTCAGCCAGCAGCCGGCTGCGGGACACGCTTGGCTCAGCTCTTTCCTTTTAACTCCTCTGGTACAATTAAGCACAGACTCAACTGTGGCTGCAGTGACGCTGCTATAAAAAATACAGGAAGGGAAACTAGATTTAACAGAGCACGGCACCTCCGTCCTAGCATAACTGTTCACACTGGTAGTCGTACCAGCATCGATCTCCTTGTGAAAATATAAATCACCTCCCCAGCTGGAAGCCCTGTACAAGCATGGGCACTGTGGGGAGATGAGACCCTTGCGCTACTCGGCAGGAGCAGTTTGTGCCTTGCAAAATATCCTTCTGGTTTAGAGGAACCAGAAACGTAAAGGAGAATATTTGTTTTCCTTTTAAAAATAGCTTGTTCTAAGGAATGCCTTTTTCAACCGCAAGAGGATACAAGATGGAAGGGATACAGGACCTAATAACCCACCTGGAAATACTTTGTATGGAAAAGCAGTTCAGCGAGTTTGGGGATTGTGCCAAAGAATTATCAGACAGGCCTTGCTTGATATGATTTGGGTTTTGTGGGCAGCTTTTACAGCCCAGCAGGATTTCCCAAAGCTGAGGTGCTTCTAAGCTGCCCATGTATGTGCCTGGCCCTTACTGCAGGCCTGGCTGTTGGCCAAAGCGATTCTGCTTGTGAGAGAGTGAGTAAGTTAGGATCACTATGACTTGGAAGAAGCTCGGTTCTTGCTCACTGAGGACTCTGGAGACACAGAATGGGACAAGAGAAGTACAGAAATGTATCGGAACATGGGAACTGGTAAGGAGATGGCCTGCTTCTGCAAACTTCAGCTATTTAGGACATGGTGTGCAGGCTGTGGGGCAACTCATGGGCAGAAGCAGGTGAAGCTGGATGCAGGAGAATAAGAGGCTTCCTGCAAGATCTGCATGTAATCTCCTGCTCTAAGGCAATCACACATCAGCAGGTCTTTATTCTGACCATGGAGCAGTGTATTCCAGTGGCTTCTCCACAGCTGTGACTCTGCTCCTCAGTCTTCATGGTCATGAGTGCCCATATGGCCTCAGGAGCAGCAGCATAGTGTTAAAAAATGTGAGAGTTTGCAGAGGTCTACGGCAGAGCCTTCTCTGTACTCTCTTCAAGAGGAGGGAAAAACAGTTCAATGCAAAGGTAAAGATGGGGAACCCCCTCTCCCCAGTATTTTTTCAAGGTGAAAAAGGACTACTACAAAACCATCCAACCTCCTGCAGAACAGGACAATTGAACTCTGACATCCATGGGGCCCCTGGGTAGCATTCCCAAATGAAAATGTATGGATTTTTGAACAATCTTATTTTGAAGGAGGGGGAAAAAAAGAAAGAAGGAAAGAAAGAAAGAAAAGTAAGTTCCATGGAAAGCTGCCATTCTTCATTGAATCAAAAATAGAACTTCTTGGAAGTTTACCAACTAGGCATTTTTGTGTGGAAAACACTAACTCTGCAGGTTGGGCACTGTCCAAGGAAAAATACACACCAGTTTTGGACAGGAATAGAGTTAGGGTCTAGATGTGTTCACTCTAAAATACCTGCCAAACAGTCCCTGCTACAGCAGGATGTGAGACACTCGCAACACCTGTTCTTTTTCTGTAGCGCGTTGTATGTCTGGCTTTTGGTCTCTGACTGTGCATCCACAGGGGTTTTGGGAGGTGTTAGTGAGTCCTGGAGTGCAGCTTGCCCCCTACAGTCAGTGGAGATCGAGTCAGTACAGTTATTGGAGTCCCGGGAGCTTTTTGTCTGAGTTTGACACCTGCGCTTGGACAGATGACTTATGTTCTGCACTGCACTGAGACTGAAGAGAAAGGAGGTTGGAGTGTGGTTTTTCAGGGTTGATAACGGGACCGTTTAGTTCAAGAGTGTTTTTCTGAAGAATAAATACATGTTTAGCATGAGGCAAGGCACAGAAGGAGTAGGAAACAAGCAGGGAAACCGGACATCCCCTGGGCTGTGATGGGATTTGGCGTTTGCATGAATTTGGGGATTGCTAAACTGATATCCACTAAGGTCTTGATATTGCTGCTTGCTGTGAATCTTTGGTCAGTTGATGGGGATGGGAAATGAGAGCACAGGTTTTTTTGCTTCAGGGCCTTCCTCCTCCCATTGAAAAGTCCCAGATTTCCCCTTGCTTTATATTTGATCTCATGCATGTTAAGGAGAATTTTGGGGGTTTTTCTAGCCCTCTTTGAACTCTCCCTCTTTCTTCAAGGCTCGTCTTAACAGCGTCAGAGCAAACACCTTTTCCATCTGCTTGTCTGCATCCACCTGCCCACGCGTTTCCTCTCCCCCGTGTTTCACCTTGTGCTGAATGCGACGCTGTTCTCAGCGAGTCAAATCCAAGGAGGCAGCAAGACCACCTAACTTTCACCTAGGGAAGGCACGGTGCTGAAATTCCTCTTTGGTTCTCCAGCACGAGCAAACCCTTTATCTGGATGGGTTTATGTTCCCCTGCTCCGTCTGTCCCCAGGCTCACATTGTGGCCCTTGGAGCAGCACACTGTAGTACTCCCAACTAGCAGGGCCTTCCACCTGGGGCTGCACTGAGAATACCCGATTGTTTCACTTTTACTTGGAGGGAGAAGCCCGTGTTCATATTCTCGTATTCTCGCCCGGGGCGCAGCGCAGCTCTTGAGCAGGACTAGTATTTCTGGTTTCTTCACAGTAACAACTTGATCAGCCAGAAGAAAGCTGAACTCTTGAGTTTTTCGAAACAGAGCCACAACAGGCTTGGCTAGAGCCTTGCACCAGTTGGCTGTGTCCTCCGAGTGCCGAAGGCTGGGACTGCACCGAAGTGCAAGCAGTCTCTCTCACTCATAAACACACGGGGCAGCTCAGTATCCTCTTCCTTCCATATTTTCAAGCTCCAGTTGCTCAGAAGGATGCCAGAAATTGGACAGGATTCAGTAGAGCCAATATATATGTCTGTATATGTACATAGGTAGGTATGTATCTGTGTATGAAAGGTGGGCTAAACTCAGTTCTTGCTTTTGGGTAGTATAGAGCCAGCATTTTTGCTGGTGGTAATTTCCACGGGGTAAAGAGAAGGCCCAGCAGAGCCGACCCCACAGGTTGTCATCCCTGCCGGGCAGAAGGACTGGCCTCAGTCATACCCTTATCAGCTCAAAGCTGCATTCCCTGGTGGAAGTCAAGTGAAAGGTTATGTGCCTGTTTGGCAGCCTGTCAGATAGGGAGAAGCTCAAGGAAGACTAACCCAGGAGCAAGTGAGAAGGAGGAGGCTGTGAATGTACTGAAAAATGCCCCGAGAAGGGAGGAAGAGGACACAGAGAAGCCAAGCCTGTCCCTCTGTCCAAGTGTTGAAGTATTCAAGTTTGTTTCAGGGACGGGCAGTCAAGTGATGTGTGCAGGAGCCCAGGCACCTCTCCTGCAGAGAGGGCAGATGCTGCACTACGTTGGGACGTCGCACGGCGAGAGGCTGAGTGCAGGGAGAAGGGTGGGAGGTTTCCAAGGAACGGTACAACCCGTAGCTCTGAGGCTGGGTCTGGCATGAAGGTGTGAGCAGACTGGGATTTTAGTTCCTCTGGAAGAGCTAGAACATAATGACTGAGCAGAAAAGTTAGACTAAGTGGTTTTTATCAACTGAGAAAGCACTGGAAGGTGGTGGCTAAGCCTTGGGAATAGGATAAGCGAGACAGAAAGCAGCAACAGTAAGGGAGTGGAGATGCTATTAATGTGTTCTGTCATGGCCTGGCACGTGCTGCCTCGTGTCTGGGTGTCTAAAGCTTAGGGAACTGATCCTCTCTTCTTTTTTTAGGCTGGCAACTTATGCCGGTGTAGGCAGGCCTGTCTCAATCTTGTGGTAATGGCAGAGGAGTTTTGGGAGAAATGGGGGCTAGGAAGGTTTGTGAAGTGGCCAATGCATTTCTGAGGTGTGAAGATAAGCAAGAGTCGTCTGGCAATAGGTGATATGGTTTTGGGGACCCTGGGTGGGTAAAGGGTCTGGAGGACATCAGTGGGGTTTTGAATGATTCTAGAAAGGTAAAGGCATAGCCAGATGTACAGGGATTTTGATAGACTTGGCATTTGGCTGGAAATAGGGATTTTCTGTCTGTTTCTCTTCTTCCCCACCTCTCCCAGCCCTTGCCTGATGCCAGTTCCCTTAATGCACTATTTCCGTTTCAACCTACACATCCTTCCCATCCTTCCATCCCAGCAGGATCATTCCTTTTCCCTTTCCTCCTCCCTGCATAGTGGCTCTTTCTGCCCTCTGTGGGCTGCTGGGAATAGGCATCTTCCCTTCAGCTGAGGGCAGTAGGCACAGATGAGCTGTTTACATCAGAAACATCCATTTTTGTCTCTCCAAGCATAAGCAAAATAGGAAGTCTGCCATCTCAGGAGGTGACTTCGTCTATGCATTGAGCCAGCTCTGGGCGAAGGAAAGGGAGATCTGCTTTTGGGAGTTCCGGCTGGGGCTGCAAAGGCACAGTCATGCTTCTGGAACCCACTGCCGCGATTGAATGCTCGTGATATCCATGGGCAGAGGACCCTGGGGATCAGGAGCTGTACGAAACCTCTAGATAAGAACAGCTTTCTTCCAAAATGCCGGACATCCAGAACACAGTAACTTACAGTTTGTTCATTTCAAGTGCAACAGTATGGGGAAATGCTCCAAAGAGAGATGTCAAGTACGGGACCTTGGCTGTGATCCGCCAGGCCTGAGGGGGACATGCCTGCAGCAGGGCTGATAAATAGTACCTGTGCTGTTATCTGCTGGTGGAAAGGGGTGTTGCTGCCCGCCCACCAGCCTCTCACCTGGGTGCAGCCATGTCTATGCAAGGTGACCCTGCAACACCGCAGGGGCCGAGATGACCAAGCAACCTGAGCTAGGGGTGAAGAAAGGCATCACAGGATAGCGGTGAGATGACCTGGCACATTCCTACACAACCGCCAAAGCCAGCAAACTCTATACCCCACAGATTTACTGTAGCTCAAACACGGATTATTTACTAAGACCACCTTTTTTTTTCCTTTTTAAAGGAAAAAGTGGTGCCTCATCATAAGATAGTGTAAGGCAAACAAGCCCACTACAGTAAAGCCGCTGTGTCAGGAAGTACAGAACAAACCCACATCCCATCAGAACTAACCCGCTTTTAGCTTTGCATCCAAAAATATTAGTCCATTTATTGCCCATTAAAAATTCCCTTTGTCTCTTCTCAGTTGTGGTGCACGCTTGAGATGTTAAAGCTGGCATTGTCAGTCTTGAAAGTAATGTTTGAGATCTATTTACTCATTAACTTTCAAACGCAGGACACTTTCAAAACCTTTTCCTAAGGGCATCCATGTGTTCTATTTGAGAGAGTTACTGTTGTTTTCCCACCTACCCTGAAGGGCTGTTTACGATACCATCTCTCCCTTTTAATCCTCTTCTCCTTTCATGTCTAACAGTGTTAAACAGAACACAGGGGGAAAAGGCAGATCTCACACATTATAATCATCTATAGTTAACTGAAGAGAAGAAATGCTTCGCAATTAGAGGTCTCATTTTGTCAGTTAATGCTCAAGAAGCTTTTTCCTATGTATTTTCCAGATAAAACCTCTGTTCTTCCAAGCCCTAGGTTTGTATGGATAGTAGTTTGGATAAAGGATTTCTGGAATTGATCCTGTGAATCGACGTGCACTCTTGTACAGTGACTGGGCTGCCACAAAAAGGATTTTTCTTAGGAGATCCTACATAGAGGGATGTCTTCAGATGTACACACAGGAATGTGCTCAGTATTGAGATGCTGAACTCTGACAGAAAACATTGCATTTCAAAGCTGGCCACTGTTTCTGGTGGTTTTTTTACAGGATGCCTTCATTTCTCTAGCTCTTTTTGCCCTATATCTGAGCACTTTAAGACTGAATGTATTCATCTTCACGACTTTTCCGTGGGGCAGTGTGGGACTCCACGATGTACAGATCCAAGAGGCTATCACTTGGTGAGCATTTCTTTCAGCAGCAGCGCCAATGTAAGCATCCCCCGATTTCCCCTTCCCCTCTCCCACTGCTCACTCACCCCTCAGCTGTGTCAGTTTCAGTGCTGTGTGGGAAACAAATCGCAGAACACATCCAGGTTAAAAATAGCTGAAAAAGAGAGCGAGAGAGAGAAATTAATTCCAGAACCTGGACTGATGTCCTGCATGTACATCCAAAGCCAATACAACAGAACCTTTTTAGCTCAGATTCAATCTGTCTGTCTGGCTCCGTCAATAATTTTTACCTGATTTCACACAGAACAGAAAGGTAGAAGTTTCAAAAGCTATCGATTTCCTTTCTAAATGGCATGTAAATTGATGTCTGGGTGAAGGATAGAGACCTTAATTAGAGAAACGTGGCCAGCAGCCAACAGGCTACCGAGGGTGTGCACGCTGGCTGACCGTGTATGCGTTAGCTGGACAGCCAATATATACGTACCTGACTGCTGCCCAGTGAGGAGTCTTGGAGCATATAGGGAGGGGAAAGTTGGGCTTGTTGCAGCTATTCTGTATTAGGAGGAGGTGGGAGAAGGGAGGTGACTATGAAGCAAGGGTCACAGACCTGCAGGAACCCAAGAGCCATTAGTTCCACTGCTCACAAAGCAATTTGTTTCAAAATCCCCCGAAATTCTATAAAATAAGACCTCTTCTGCCAGTGAGCCTGTAAACCAAGTTTGTCATCCAATTTGGGAGGAGGCTGAGAGCTCAGCCTCAGATTCCTGTTCAGACTCCAGCAATCACCTCTGCTTTTAGCACTCTGAACACCAATGGAAACCACGGATACTGATTTCTTTCCCATACTCCAATGTCACTTAAAGCCCTTATTTCTCCTGAATAACTCTTTTAAGCACTTGCTTCGTCTCTGTTCCTACCTGCCCCTTTTCTATTCTACGACAGCTTGCCGAGAGCTCTGCTCCATTCTCTTCTTTTGTATCCTTCAGCCTCCTCTCTGACCGATGAATGGCTTCAAACTTTGGTACAGGTCAGTACACAAAATATTCAGTGTGTTGTATCTGAAGATGATGAGTATTTTGGTGCAAACAAAAGCTGGCTCTTCCTGCCCTCCTCTTTTCAGAGGGAAGAGACCGTGTGTCTCCTTGCCACTTTTGCTGACCTGCAGAGAGGACAGGGTGGGATGGGAGCTACAGGGTGGAGCAGGAGCCATGAGACACCCTATGAGCCATGGCTGTAGTCCGTGGACAGAAGTGGAACGGTCTTGGACAGAAGTGGAACGGTCTTTTGCTCATGTCTTCTTTTCAGCAGCCCTCCCAAACGAGTCTTTCACCGTCAGCTCTCCAGCACTTCAGCGTACGCTCTCTGCCATGTGGAGGAGACTGAGTGCCAAGCACACAGCGTCTGGGTGCACATGAGGGATGCAGACTGAGCGCTGTGGCTGCTTGCCTCTCTTCTTGGGAAGGGAGCAGCGGACTGTCTCCGTGTCAGCAGCAGACACCATCTTTGGTAGGGAAAACTTTAATCAGAACAAGTCTCTGATAGAAACTGGATGTATTCCTTCTGTAATGTGGGTTTCTGTAGCCTTTTCTTTCTCCAGTGGCAGAAATTATCGACACCAGGTCTTGGGCTTCTCCAGGTGGGAAACTAGAGGTTTTGGTCAGCTCGGGATTTTCCTGGTATGGGAAATCCCTGTGTGGCAATAATCCAGTGTAACGGGCTCTGTGCCATCCCTGCTGCAGACACCCAGGAACACTATTGGGAGTTGCGCCCAGTGCGATCTCCTTGCAGATACTCCAGTCTCACCACAGGTATGGAGCAAGGTGTGATGAGAAAGATCTGAAACGGCTCCCAGGGGATCTGCCTGCGTTAATTCCCTTGTCATTGCATACCTCTGGGTCTGCTCCAGTCCGCACACCGGGGTAGCTGCTAGAGGTCAGCTCAGCTCCTGCAAGAGAAGCGCCTTCAAAGACCTTCCTAGCACTGATTTCACGTGTAGAACTAGTTTCTGTACTTTTCCTGGATTTTTTTTTCCCAAATGGAAGAATACAGCCATTATGCAAAGCTGCCACTGGGGACCTGTAAAGGAGATCTAAAGCAGAAGCTAGGACTGCCTTGCTGGAAAGAAGTGCTGTAAGTTCCTGTCCCCTCTCTTCACCAGAGACAGGAGCTCAGGAGGTGCTGGTGAATCCTTACCAACATGGAGCAGCCTCATGCAGAGCGGAGCAGCCCTTACATTGCTGTAAGTGATGTTAGGATCTGGCTTTATCCTTAGGCAGGTACAGAATTTGGGGAAGTGGTGGCAGGGGGGAATGATAAGAAAGCTGGCAGAAATTGTGTAATTGCTGTATCAAAGCCCTTCTCCTCCAGTCACGTTTTAACAGTACCCTGTTTTATTCTATGTGTCAGTAAACAACAAAATCATTACTGATAAAACTTGCCTTAAGCAAGAAGACACATGTGAACAATAAAGCACTAAGAGTCAAATTTTCAAAAGTGTGTGTGCAGAAATGTCTATTGTACAATGTATAAGCAGCATGTGGTCTGGATGTGGCAAGCAGCAACGGGAGAGGAAAAGGGGAACAGATGGAACCTGTACATGAGTGACAAGAGCGGACGTAGGCTCAGATTGAGTTTTGTAGCGCGCAGAGGCTGAGCTTTTGAAAAGCCTTAAATAATAACCACATTTTAAGGAGGACTGCATCAATGGGGTATGCAGATAAACACGTCAAATGGTGAAACTGCAGAGCACACAGCAGTGGAGACAGTGATATATACCGAGCATATGAAAAGTTCAGTCTGACACGCTGGCCATGCGTACAATCAAAGGTGTGCACATTTTAGAAACATCAGCCTCCATGAAGCCTCAATGACTTAGCAATAAAACATCAGGAAACGATAAGCCAGGGTCAGAAAGGTCTGAGAATTCCACACAGCTGAAATAAAGATTGAGCAAGAGGAATTAGCATCAAGAAATGAGATTCAGATGTTTAAAGCTGATTGTCTGAACCAAGTTAATATAATGCACCATGTTTCCCTTCAAAACGTTTGGATTGTGCATCTGGGGAGCCCTTCCCACCATTGTGAAATGCAGCAGCTCGCTGCATCTGAGAAGGCTGGGATAGACGTGTCCGCCTGGACACGCGCAGGCTATAAATGATGAATTGGGATTACAGCCTTTACTGTCCTAGTCCAGTTTTACCAGTTCCCTGGGCCACTAGCACAGAAAACAAGCCCAGCAGCAAGGCTGTATGAAGCTCCCACCTTCACCTGTTCTGGACTTGCCCTCTCTCTCCATCCGTCTCCCCATGGACTGAAAAGGCTCGCTCTCTTTTCCCCAACTGCGAAGCGCTCTGATTACCAGCATCCTTTGCTCTCTTTCTTACTTTCAGCATGTTCAAGTGAACTCCTGTTTAACTCTCCAGCCTTTCCAATGGAAACTATCCTCCCCCCTTCCACCAAGTCTACTGCTGGAGTTCATGGCTCTAAAAAATTATATTTACAAACCTGCAATGGTATGAGACAGTCACATGTTCACTCCTCTTTGCACACACACAGAAGGAAGCCTTTACCTGTATTAATGCAGCCCAGCACCACGACCTCCTGCGTGGGACACTGCAAGTCTGCGAAACTTGCACACTTTCAGTGCTAAACTTTTTATTCAGGCAAATCTCAGATGGGTTTACATCAATTTACAGATACACATGTATTGTACAAGCTCCTTCGGCCTAGCCGAGTAACCCAAGAGTCCAAAAGTGCACACCTGAAAACCACACCTTGTGGGGAATGAGAATCCCATAGGTAAGAGAGTTTTGCAGGGTGGCAACTCATTTGGTTCGTAGCTTTGTTAAATTATATTCCTGGTGGGAGTGGCTCTTTCCTGGGATGAGATAAGACTCAGCAGTCCTTGGGTGAGATACTAATTAACTGGAGACGAACTTAGATTCTGTAACAATACTCCTCTGTGCACTGTCTGCTCATGGTGACCAGTTCTTGATTGGGGTGACGGTGTACAAAAAAAATTAGACAATACGGATATTAAGCTTTCGGATCACAGATCTTTTCCCCTGCTCTATTCACATGTGTTTTCATGGCAGCTGGACACGTGTAATGCCGTTACAGGCCAAAACTCTCTCTGGTACATCTCTAGCGAAGCTAAAGACAAATTTGGCAGGGTGATTTATGTTGTGAACAAAACACACCAGGTCGTATTCTTTTGCTCATCAGCAAGTGGCACAGCAGAGCTCTTCTACATGGCAAGCTCCCCTCCCACAGCCAGCCCTCGAACAAAAAAGGGTGGCCAGCCCGGAGGAAGAGCATCTCAGGGAGGGCTCAGAGGCAAAGGGCAGAGCCATGTCAGGGGATGCTCGAACCCAGGCCTGAGCCTGCCCCCTCTTCTGGGGCAGATACAGCCAGGACAAAGTCACTTCTTTCACAGTATCTCCAGCATTTGTTGATTCCAGAAGACTCCACGTAAAGTTCAGCATCTCCTATCACTTGAAGCTGAAGCGCGTGGCCCCGCTTTTCTGCTCACGCTGTGGGAAGTTGGTTGGGGTTTGCACCACTGCTGACAGCTTGAAATTTGCAGCTCCTTCCTGTTTCCTTTTCAGACATGCATCATATCACACAGACCCAGAGAGGCTGCACAAATTTACCACAACGGTGAGAAGAGATGACATTCCTTACCACAATGAAGCTTTTAATGTGCCTGGTCAACTCTGGAGCAGCAGAGGCAGACCTGGGCCAAGCACTCCCTGATGTCCTGTCAGGTGCCTGCACCCACACCAAGCAGATCTGAAACTTGGTGCCGATGGCTACGTGAACTTGATGTCCACAGCTCCCACCCCTCCTGGGATGTCACCAGCCATACTCACACATCAGTACTTAGGGGCTGGAAAGCATGCTAGGGCATTTTTTGATTTAAAATTTGCAGCATCGCTGCTGCCTCATGGAGAGCTGGGTAATTTACTGCTAATGGCGAAAGAGACTGCATGCGTGCTGGGGCGCCATACGTCCCTGTGTGTCTCTGCCACAGGATAAGACCTCTAGAAAACATCATATGGATATAGACGAAACACATCTCTGATATAAACAAACAGGTCTACTCCCACTTCATATGTGGACCACATGGGAAGGCAGGACTTGCTGCCTGGAGCCCGTATCTGCCCGCAAGCCTCATGGTTCTGAGATCTCCTAGCCATATGGCATCTAACTGTGTCTGGAGACCTCCTAGCCATATGGCACCCAACTGTACCCAGCAGAGCGCTGGTGGAGCCCACAGCACCATCCTACCTTGCTGAAGCTGTGCACAAGAGCTTTAGTTGTCTCCAGTAGCTCCTCTCACCCTACACCATCAGCGCAGATTGAGTGGTGCCAGCCACATCACAGAGAAGCAGGAGATGAGGCATCTATCTAAGATAAGGGAGGGATTTTACCCTCCTTTTGCTTTCCCCTTGTACCTCCATATTGCACCTGCCATTAGAATGGCCAAAATTATCCAGTGATGTCACTCATCAGCCATAGAAAAGCTCAAATCGGGCAAGTTCCCTCTGGAAATCACCTGAGGCAACAGGCTTGTCTCAATGCTTAGAAGAACATCCCTGACCGGTTACTTCTCTCCCGGACCTGTGGTTCACTCCCCGCTCAGCACTGTCTGATCGCATTTCGGATGCCTTGGGATAAGAGTCACGTTATTCTTTGCTCGAGTCCGGGAAGGCTCAGATGTGTGTTGGAATATCTCTGGCTTGTTACAATTAAAATTATTGCTCGTTTCATGGGGGAGGCATTTTCATGCACTGCCTTTCTATGGAGGGCTTTAACGGGGTCCACCCAAACCACCAGAGTCACAACACGAAGAAATCAATAAACACTTTGGCATGGTGCTTTCCTTGCTTAAATTTGCATCAAGCTTGTTTACAGCCAGCAGGCCAGGAGAAAAGGGTCATTTATAGTATGTGCCGTGGCATTGCTCGCCTGAATTTTAGGAGTCAGCAACTTTGATAAACTCTTGAGACAGCTTGCAGACACAGTTAAGAACGTCTCTTCCGCCTACTGCAGGAAGCTGGTCACTGTATCAAAGATCAAAGTTGCTCACACCAATGCAAGAAGGTTATACACAAGCAAAAATGAACTGCAGATGCTTGTATCTGGGTGCAGGGGTTTTGCTGTTGTGCACACATTGGTCTCTAAATTTGACCATAAACCACTTGAATCAATTCAGAAAAACACCACTTGCTGGAGCACCACCCAGATTACTCACAGGCTAATCCTCCTGTTGCACAGACAAGACACTCTGTTATCAAGATGTTTGATATGACTTTGAAAAGATGACTTTATTGAAAATTGTATTAGAGACTTATTTAGAGAGTGTAATGACCTTAAGTGGCTGTGCTTTAAAAATGCCAACAAAAGAGTACGTAACCTGAAATGGGCATATATCGCAGGGAAGGAATTTCCCTCTGTTACACACACAGCATCTGCAGAACAGGCAAATGTTTATCAGGAATTGAAGCTCACAGAATCAGTTAATTGTTTCACGGAAATAAACTGAGATGGCTTTTTATACATCTTAAAAAATGACAAAGGTAGACAGGACCTTTTCAGAAGTTGTTCCTGAAATCAAGTGTCCCTCGGATAAAACACAGCTAGGAATTACTGTTAGGAAATTTTTGGTCGGCTCTGGCAGTTTTGTTGCAAACCTCGCTGCTGCTGGAGTCACTTGCCCAGCTGCTGCAGGACTGCCACGGGAGAGAAGACCGGCAGGGAAAAGCAATCAAGTGTGTCTCCCCTCTCTTATCCTCTCTCCTCCCCTCCACTACAGGATAGGAAATCTGAGAAAAGATAAATAAACCAGATTTTGAAATTGTTTCAGTGGCTGTAGCGGGTTCTTGCACACAAACAGGATTCACGAGCATTTTGGGTTGATTTCCTTTCATTTCTGGTCTTTCTGCATCCCTGCTCTGTTCTGGTTTACAGTTCTCCAGCTCCCTGTACAAACAGGATCTTTCCTCAACAATGTTCTGCCACATCATCTTCCTTCCTTTGTATACAGGCTGATACTGCGTGTTACACACCACGCGGCTTCCTAAGGCACCCCATTTCTCAACGCTAGCAAAAACAGGAACCAAAAGCAAAGCAGCAATAAAACACTAAATTCTCGCCGTAGTTTAAAACTGAACCCTTGAAAATTTCTGACCCAAGATGACTTTTCGGTTAATGAATTTTTTGTAGTTTAGATCTTTGCACGCCGCAACGCAGAATGCGTGCAAATGAGGCGCTCGTACTTTTTATCAGATTCAAATGTCTCTCCATCGAGGTCTGCAACACTGACCCAAGTTTTTCCTTTTCTTTTTTTTTGGTGTTGAAAGTGCAGCCAGCTGAGCAATGTGCACGTTGCTTCACTGTTCACCTCTTTTCTCCTGTCTTGTAAGGCTTGCTGTTTGAATTTTTTGCTCCGGGGAGATTAGATAGCATGTCTTCAGGGAGAAGAGAAAACCACAGGGCGCACTGCACGTTGCACAAATGCTCTTGTTATTCTGAGGCCTGAAGAAACAAGGAAGGAAGCTTGAGGCCGGTGGTTTGGCAGGTGTGGGGCCTTTTTTACACAGACATCTGTTTTAAGTGGTAGCTCTGGTCTTGGGGATGAGCAGGGAATGCCTGCCACCCCCACCCTGTCTCTGTGTCACGGAACAAGGGGTTTTGGGCTCCCAAAGAAGCAATGTTACCCACTTGCTCAAGCTGTGCTTTGGGACTTTGCTGTCTCTTATTTGTGGGGCAGGGCTGCAAACTGAGACGATTCCTCCCTGCAAACCGGCAACCGGGTAACGCAGCTGCTCATCTGCCGCCTGAGACAGAGGTGCTGCTGCCGCCGCCCCAGCACGCACAAAACGGATGGGGTTAGACGACAAAATGGGTGAACGACAACACGTACGCTAAGCTCGACGCAAAGGTCTGATGAAAATGGCTTGGAAGCTACCACGTACACCACAGAAAAACAAACTTTTTTAATCCCACTAGATTATTTCTAGCTGTTTTAGTAACACTGCTAGTGATCGCATTACAGTTGTGAATGAACTGCTTTGCTTCCTTTGGCAGGATGTTACGGCACACTCTCCGCTAAGCCTTGCACCATGTTTGAAGGAATTCATTAGTGCTTGGTGGCTAATTATCTATGGCATAACGTACCTGGGATCCCCACCTTAGAAACAATGTAGAAAGAAACTGCAGTTTCTTAGGGCTGGATCCTGCTCTGCTAAAACACACGTGTGGGGAGGAAAAAAGGGTTTGCATAATATCCTCCCCAGTGGGGATTCTCTGGGGCAAGTAAGTGTTGAGCCACGTTGTTATTTTAAATGACAAGTTCTCTCTCCTGTAATTCACTGCCACTTTAATGAACATTTAGCAACTTAATTATCTTTAAGACTGCTACTCCTGGGTTACAGATGGCTGAAATTGGTCAGTGAATTCAGGAGTTACTGGGGGAACGGCAGATATGCAGAAAAGCACAGACCGAGATGTTTGCACACAGCTGCCCATGGCATCACAGACCCTCATTTCCATAAGAGATCAAGCTGAAGCCATTTCAAGGTGAGGGACTGCAGTTAATCCCTCCCAACATGCTCATTAATACATCCCAAAACACGTCTCCTTGTCCACGCGACAAGAGTCAAGTACTGCTTTAGTCTGGGTAGGAGAGGAGCTACTGCTTCTGAGATGGGCTTCATGGGGACTGCTAGGCTTCATGGCTTCTTCGGCGGTTTTAAGCTGTGCTGTGCTGGCGTGCCTTCGCTTAGAGCTGAGCAAAGGGCAGGCGACACGGTGGGAGAACTCAGCCCCTGTCTTTGCTTTACGTTGCAAAGGACAGAATAAAGTCTGCTGATGTCCACACCAGAGCGGGCAAAATCCTGGGAAAATGAAGGGCTGGGCAGTATTTTGACATTTGACATTTTGACATTTTGACAAAGGAAGACACAATTTCTGACGTGAAGCGTCCTGCTGCCATGCTTAACGTGGCCTCTAGACCCACCATGCCATTTGTGTTGGTCACCTGTGAGGAGTACCGTTGCAGCGCTCACAGAAATCTAATAAACTTCGGATTGGGACTCCAAAATAAAATTGTTTTGTTCTGAGGATTAAAAGAAAAAAAGAAAAAAAGAAAACCGAGGCACATGACGAAGCCTGATGTTCCAGCTTTGGTATCTTAATTTTCTTTCTTTTTTTTTTTTTATTTTCCTATCTGACAAATATCAGCATGACAGCAAACACAGCCTTCACAGTTCACATGGCGGAACAGCTTAACTGTGCCGATAAGCGGTGAATCGACACTTCGCTCTAGCGTGGCCCTAAATTGTACCATTAACATGTGGTTATAGTCAGAGAACACATTCGGTAGGAAATGGCACCTTGTTACTTCCCAGATTATCTGCTCCCTATGGGGTAAATATTTTAAACATCATGCAGGGTTTTAGCAGCAACATTCCTATTAAAGTAAATGGGATTTGAGCAAGGGTAAATCCAAGCGCGCAGTGCTGGGACGTTATACCTATAAATCTTCCATGTCTTATGCTCTGTGCTTTATTTGCTGACAAAAGACAAGTGTTTGCTGCCTTTGTATGGTTCGTAAAGCACAAAGGGAGGGTGTGTGCTCAGCATTGCTTCCTGTAGCACTGGCTGCAGCTCCAGTGCGACAGCCTGAAGCAGGAAGCAGTCGGAGGGATTCCTCAGCTCCTCGGTGCGGGCTGCAGCCTTACCAATGGAAGGAACCTGGCTTGCGGGTGCAAGGAGTCCAGTTCACTTCTGCGCCGCAGTTACACAGTGATAAAGTTACTACTATAACAGCAGCTACCTTTAGCCTGGAAGTACTTCAGGCAACAGCTACCTTACAGGCCCCTTCAAGGTTATTGAACAGGTATTAAGCAATTTTTCTGTAAATTTTGGTTTTTGCTTGTATCTATGCCATCACAGCAGTGGGGTTGGTAAGTTTACATAACAACAAAGGCTGGTAAAGGCTCTTTCCTTAGGATAGCTACCGTAAAACAAATAACTTTGAAAAAATAGCCTGCTCTCCAGTAGGCATCATTTCATAGCTTAATACGATAAACATAACATATATGTGCACGATATGTCAGGCAGCGTTCTTTGTTACTTCACTAGATGGCGCGTGGCCATGCCTGGTAGTGGGGGAGAGAAAGGAGAAGAATTAATTCAGTGTCTAACTGGCTGTGCTGCACTCCTGCCTCTGATGTGCCTTTAACAACGTGGATCTACGAGCTGGCGTTTCAAGGGTGAGAACTGAATTTCCAGAATCAGGAATAGGATGCCCCGCTGAAAACAGCTTCATTTTCAGAAAGCTGAAACCTTTGCCTGAAGAGCACCCTTAAATCAGCAGTAGGGCAAGATTGGTGGAAAAGAGGTGTATTAGACCAACCTATTTCCTAGGCAAAACACGCTTTCAGAGACACAAGTTCTTCAAATCTGAAAGAGGCCTGAAGAAGGGATTATGTGTCTGCAAAGGTGTCTGCTTTCTACAATGTGGTCAGCTGGTCTAGTAGAAGACGTTGTCTCTTCCGATATATTCTGCGTTGCTTATAGCCTGACACCGGCACTGCTGCAACACTGCTGAAATTATGTCCAAAACTTTGTGTCCTTCTTCAAAAGGCAAGCTATAAGGTTAATTTGTGTTCTCACTTTCCCTGGTGTAAACTGCAGCGGAGCTGTCCTCTTTTGTTCTCCTATTAACTATTTATATGTCCCGCTTTGGAGGAGAACAAGACCCAGCTCTGCCCCGAGGCAGTTACTCTCATGGGATAACATTAAATCAGTCTCGCGGGGCGTTCGAAGTGCACGTGCGGTAAGAATCTGCTCCTTTCTTGCTTGGGAAAATGAGCATTAACTCTTCAAGGTCTCAAACATGAGTTCCAGAAGTACCTGGATCCGTTAAAGACGTTACCGGTCCCCTAGCGTGCATGCCAACTGCGAAGCTTGCCACGGCAAGGTTTGGAGGGGTTGGCCAGCCGGCTGGCAGCAAGCACGCCGGGTCCCTCAGCAGCTCGGGGGCTGAGTGCATGTGCAGTTTCACAACTGGCCTAAGCTGACCTATGGCTGGGCTCCTGCCAAAACGCAGCGCTCTCCCTTCTGCTGACACTTGCGCTCCTTTGGCTGTAGGGTCAGCAGCGCCAGGGGCTCGTTGGTCTCAGTGCAATCCTCCCCCCCTTCTTTTTCTTCCCTTTTGGTAGGGTTAACTTTCAGTCAGCCCCGTTTGCTGGATTGGCTGGCCAAGTGGCCGGGTGGATGCTGAGGCTGGCGCAAGGAAACGGTGGTGGAGTGCTGAGATGGAAAGTGCAAGGCTGGCCTTTCTGACAGCAGCGTGGTGTCCAGCTGCCAGGAGTCAATGAGGGCTGCGCACCCGCAGTGGGCTTCTGCGGTACCTTGCAAACCTTCTCAAATGCTGTGGGGGGTCAGGGCGGGCAGCTGCCTCGGGATGGGATGCAAGCATTCCTCTGCTCCTTTGAACACAGAGAAAAGCGGTTTAACAACCATCTGTACAGAGTGGTGCCATGAGGAAAACACATCTGATATACATGTAAGTGAGGGGTTTTCCTGTGGTATTTAGGCCTAAGGTGTTTGCTATTTTACCATCCAGCTATGCACCCAACTTTCAAATGTGTTCAGAGAAACACATGCATTAGATTTAACACCTGCTACACATTGTTACAGCTACAACAGCAGCTCATACCCTGGCTGTATCAGCCACCAGTGCCACAACATGGGCAATACTCTCTCCAAGGAATGAAATGAAGCCCCAAATCAAGTGGCTTTCCTTGTAATTTACAGCTGATGGCTGTTCCTGATGGGAGAGTGTATTTGTGGTAGGTGCCTGGCCTGGGGGAGGGCGTCTGGTGAGGTGCCAGCGCTGCAGCTGCATGGGGAGCTGTGGAGAAGAGGACCTAGCGCTCACACTGTGATATGGGAAAATGGGGACAAACACTGGCAACCGGCTGAACAAGAGGCCCCCCGGCATTCCCCGAAGCAAGAGCTCGTTCCTCCCTTGTCTGTCAGGTTTGTGTGGCCTCTGTAAGATGAAGCTACACGCTAAGACAAGTTCTGCCATGGTTAACCCACAGTAGCCTCTCCACTAACCTTCCCCCGAAGCAACAGAGGATTAGAGACAAGATGTTAATGGGAGAGGAAAATCAGGGTCATAGGATGGCTTATAATCAGTTCTGTAGGAGAACGAGGTCGCTACCAAACTTTCTTATTATGCATTTCCACGAAATGCACCTTCAGGTCTTTGATCAGCTCACTCAGCTACCTTGGCCTCCAAGTGCAGTTGTCTCAGCTAACTCATTTGGTTCCCATTTCCCCACGCCATCACACAAATTTAGTAAGTTGAAACATCTGGATGAATCCAAAAAAAGCTGCAAGTGATGGCCTTACTGTATCTATTCCAAACAGCCTATGCTTTGAAAATCACTCTACATACAACACTTCTCTGCACCTAGCCATCGGTTGCCCCTCAGCCCAAGCTCCTGGTCCTGGGACCTGCTCTGCTGTTCTTTTGTTTGGTCACTGTTGGGCTCCTAGGTTTAAACCTATCTTACTGTCAGTATTATTTTGTTTGAATTCCAAAATTGTTCATATACTTCTCTCCCTCTAGTAAACTTACAGCAATGAGTAAAGATCCCATTAAGAAAAAAACTGTTTGGGCTATAGAGAAATGCTGCCAACTACTGTAAAAGGAAAACATTACAGCTCCCTTTTGCCCCAAAATAACATTTCCGTGCTTTGTGTAAATAGCTATTCCAGTTCTTCTGGGAGCAATAATCATGGCCCTCTCTTTCTCCAAAGGGAGCACGCAGTCCTCCATCCCAGAGAGCAGCTCATTTCTGCAAGGCATGTCCAGACGGCATCGGCCTCTGCCCAGCAGCGAGGGGAGCAGAGGATGAGGAGACGGGCAGAGAGGAAGCTCAGGGGGATGCTCTGAGGAAGTCGCTCCTGCAAGAGGATCACATGACAGAAGCTAACAAAGCGTTCCCCACCTGAGTGGCACTCAAAGGACTTAATCTGGGCTCCTCTTTGCCCGGGAAGGGATCTTACGTGGTTTCTTCTCCCTCTGCTCCATGCCCTGGAACCTGTAATTCTGAAAGCGAGTCTGTCCATGTAGGTGTCTGCAGAGAGGCAGATGGCATCCGGGCATCCAGAGACCTGGGCTGTGTTTCATGCGGTGCCGTCTGTATTGGGTTTGCATGGCAAGGTTTTGGTAGCAGGGGGGGCTACAGGAGTGGCTTCTGTGAGAAGCTGCTAGAAGGTTCCCCTGTGTTCGACAGAGCCAATGCCAGCCGGCTCCATGAGAGACCCGCCAGTGGCCAAGCCCAGCAGCCACGGTGGTAGTGCCTCTGGGATAACGCATTTAAGGAGGAGAGGAAAGTTGCTGCTCAATGGCAATTGCAGCTGAAGAGAGGAGTGAGAATATGTGAGAGAAACAGCCCTGCAGACACCCAGGTCGGTGAAGAAGGAGGTGCTCCAGGCGCCGGAGTAGAGATTCCCCTGCAGCCTGTGGTGGAGACCATGGTGAGGCAGGCTGTGCCCCTGCAGCCCATGGATGTCCATGGTGGGGCAGATCTCCACCTGCAGCCCACGGAGAACCCCACACTGGAGCAGGTGGATGCCTGAAGGAGGCTGTGACCCCATGGGAAGCCTGTGGTGGAGCAGGGTCCAGGCAGGACCTGTGGCCCCGTGGAGAGAGGAGCCCATGCTGGAGCAGTTTTGCTGACAGGACTTGTGACCCCATGGGGGACTCACGCTGGAGCAGTCTGTTCCTGAAGGACTGTGCCCCGTGGGAGGGACCCACGCTGGAGCAGTCTGTGAAGAACCACAGCCCGCGGCAAGGACCCGCGCTGGAGAAGTTGATGGAGGACTGTCTGCTGTGGGAGGGACCCCGCGCTGGAGCCGGGGCAGAGCGTGAGGAGCCCTCCCCTGAGGAGGAAGGAGCAGCAGAGACAACATGTGATGAACTGACCGCAACCCCCATTCCCCTTCCCCCTGCGCCGCTCAGGAGGAGGAGGTAGAGACATCGGTAGTGAAGTTGAGCCTGGGAAGAAGGGAGGGGTGGGGGAAGGCATTTTTAAGATTTGGTTTTATTTCTCATTATCCTACTCTGATTTGATTGGTAATAAATTAAACTAATTTCCCCAAGCCGAGTCTGTTTCACCTGTGACAGTAACTGGTGAGTGATCTCTCCGTGTCCTTATCTCAACCTATGAGCCTTTCATCATATTGTTGTTCCCCTGTCCAGCTGAGGAAGGGAGTGATAGAGTGGCTTTGGTGGGCACGTGGCATCCAGACAGGGTCAACCCACCACACCATGTCATTTCTGTGTCTTGAGGCAAGTCCCCTTGCCTCTGCCATTTCCTTGCCTAGGTTTATTGGAGCTGCTGCCCAGGAATGTCCCAGGGCCCTGGGACATTCACTGTGTTTTCAGAGCACCTAGCGAACAACAGGTTCATTTTAGCTGGGGTTGCCAGGTACAAAATAGAATAACTGTAAAACAAGGAAAGTAACGCCACTTATCAAACTCAGTTATGCCATGAAGAGCAGATAAATAGATGCCATAACCAGAAGTTAGTCCTCCAGCTTTTAGTTTGTGTGCGTTTTGCCCATAGGACCTCTGTCCTCCCCAAAATGCACAGGTCTTGATCTTCCTGACTTTACTGAGATGTCAACCTGTAGTAATTTCAAAGCAGCTACTTGAGTTCCATTAGAATTGATCTATTTTGAGACCAACATTGGCCTCATTAGGCTTTACTTGCTACTTGCCCCACTGTTCACCAGCTAAGTGTTGGCTGAGATAACACTGAGAAATAATGCTGGTGCCTAAAGCAAAGAATCAGGACAAGTGAATCCAACCCCAGCTGTGCCACGGATGAGAGATGAATCCCTGCCCCTTTTGTTTTTTATTTTCCTATCTGTAATAGGAGTAATACTGGTATGGCAGAGGCATGACTCCTACTTCAGTTTGTGGAACACTTTGAGATGATCAAAGCACATCTCAAAAAAAAAAATACAAAGTGCTACTGGCGTTTCTAAAGTGTGTGATACATGTCCTAAACTAACTAACCCTTTCTGACTTGACAGTTTGCACGTCTGGTCCTCTATCGTATCTCTACTATACAATAAGCTGCATTCTGGGTGAACTATTTATTAAATATGCAACTTTAAAATTAAAAAAAAGATTTTTGAAAGAGTCTGCTTGTTTTTAAATTGCAACATATCATGGATTTGGGCTAATCTGAGAACACTAAATTTATGGCCACAAGTGGAGTTCACGGAAGACTCTCCAACCTTTCTATAGTATGCATCATGTTTAGTGCAGTACAGCCCAGATCCTTGGTGCTTCCGAAGGCCAGGAAGCTGTGTAAAGTCTTTTGTCAAAAAAACTATTTGTAGATCACGACAACAGCATGAACGAGTGAATTACATAACTGACGAGCTAGTCACATCTTGGTAGGCATAAAAACATTTATTTTCTTGTCACCTAGCAATATGACAACAGATTATACTTGCTTCTTTCAAGTCTTGCTGCAAAATGTGCTTTGTCTGTGGATGCCGTTCCAGCAACAGAGGCTGTACTGTAGAATGGCACGTGGCTCTGGATTCCTACTGTGAGGCCCTGACTCTGAGGCTGCAGATTGCTGCTGTCAGCAACAAAATTCTTTTAAGGTATACCCACCTCCCTTCACAGCCCAGGCTGTACATTCCCATGTACTGCCGAACCCGACCTCCACCACGCTCTTTCTCCTCTGCATCACTTTAGCAAAGTGACAGGATCTCCAGCATGAAGCAGCTTAACTAGTAAAGTCCCAGATAGGTGTATTTGTGCAGGTCCTCAGCACTCTCCCCTGTTCAGCACCACGAGGTGCCATGCAGTGTGCGTTGCTCCTTATCACGGACATATCAGTGGCTGGGAGTGTTTCCACACCAGTCCTGTGCATAGAGTCTGATTACTCCTCTCCCACAGAGGTGACTGTGTTTACACTGAGTCTTTTGGACGTATAGAAAATGTGTATCATATTCCGAGCAGACACTGCTGAAGCAGGAAATGCCTTAAATATAAATCTGGCCTTGCACCACGCAACACCAGAGCCATGGTCATCTGCAGCATGCTGAGATACGCATGTCCTCTGCTCATCCAGAACTGTTCCACGTTGGCTATGCACATTACAGCTCAGCCTCTCTGGGGAACGCTGTGTTTGCTGTTACATTTGCACACCAGCCAGCGCTTTGCTTTCTGGTCTATGAATGGTGTATGCAGAAATTGGCTGCTATGCTGGTATGCTTCGGAGAGGATAATATTGTCCTTTTTCCTGCTGTTTATTGTTTACCAGAGGTGCCTAATTTCTGACCAACAAAAGAGATGGATTCTGGGCAATTTAGCAATAATCGAGAGCAGGATGGCTTTACAATATTTACAGCACTGTGTGTAGTGCTCAACAAAGGCCTGCAATACCAGGCAGCTTGCTGACGCAGGGCCTTTACGCTGCTGCATTAATGGTAATAGCAACAAACCTTGTCTGCCCTGCAGATTGCAGTCCGAGACTGTAGAAACCTCCAAACTAGCAACAGAACAACTGGGTGGGAAGCATATGACATTAAATAGGTGAAAGGGAAGTCTGGGCACTATGAGAAGGAACTGCGTACATTAAGCACAGAATGGGTACTCCTCAGGGGACTATTTAAAAATCATTGACTAGTTTTGCCTACTAGTGTAGCTCTGTCAAAGTCAACAGAGACATCAAAAGTTTGTGCAGATGAAGTTCACTCAGGTACAGAAGAGCAGAGCAAGACTTTCCACTTCGATCAGTTGCCTGGCTCTGCCCCTAGGTGCAGAAATCCTTCAGATATCTTTTGGGGTTTCTTTGGTCATTCGATGGGCTTGACTCTGACATATCAAAACGTGTGAGTGAAGCTGTGTGACTGAGGCAGGGCAGTAACACTAGGCGCAGTCAGGATGTATGTGGCAGGGTTCACTTCACGCCAGAGCCATAACACACGGTGTGCTCACTACCTGCAGCACGGCCCCAGGTGCTCTTGCTCCCAGACCCAGGTGGAGAACCCAGGTGGAGAACCCAGGTGATCTATTCCTCAGCTGCATTACACACGCAGAGCTCAGGACTGCAAACTGCACTGCCCTGCCGATGCCCGAGACACAGACTGGGCTGCTATTACTTACAGCACATACAGTACCCTGGCCCTCCCTCCCTCTGCATGCTCCTTCCCTCCACCACCATCCTCCACTCCCATTCTGTGGTGTTCCACATCCCTCCCTCTTTACAGATGGCCACCCCTCAGCCCCAAAATGTGGCCAGAGCGGCGAAGTGGACAGGGCTGTCAGCATAATGCAGAGGAATACTGGCAAGAAAGGGAAGAGGCTACAATAAGGTAAATGCTCTGCACCCTCCAGCCCTCTCGTTACTGTTGGGACATAAGCTAAACTGTTTCAGCTAATTCGTCTTAGTCCTAGATACAGGGTGCGTGAAGGCATAGCCTGAGCACAGCAGAGAAACCTCTAATACACAGTCTGCACTGGCGTAATGCTAGTTGTGTGGGTAGGGTTCACTGAGCAAATGTAGATGTTTAAACTGTATGTGCCCATTTGTGAGTTAGTCATCTAAGGACGCTGTTTTAAGTCAGAGAGAAATAGGCACTTTTGGCATACGGTAGGACTTTACACTCAGTTGAGCTAAATTGTGCCTTGCAAGCTCCTGCTGCTACCTGCTGACAGTACAGGGAGTCAGGCACGACTAGCTCACAGGTAGGTGTTTGTATGACACACATCAAATGACGGGTGAGATAAATCACATTTCGTATGGCTTTGTTTTAACACAGGGATGCTGCACACTACGGGGCTGCTAGGAGGCGGCTTCGTAGGGTGCCTGGTGGGGCACGCTATGGCACGTAACTGCAGAGGCCAGGGAGCCAGATTCAGAGGAGGAAGAGAGAGACGCAGTGACAGACACAGCAAAACCCTTTGGGAACGTGGCAGCTGAAGCAACCATGACTTCATTAGGCTTGCTCAAGATGCCCTCTAGCCTAGACCTTTCACCTCATTTAATGGTTTCTTGGCCTCAATCCCTTATAATTCTGAAATGAGAAAAAAATCTCTTTTGACTCCTGTTTTCAAGCCAGGGCTGTTTGATTTGGAACACTGCATTGAAGTCTGTGCTACTGATTGATTTCAGGTTTATTATATTTTCCCCTTTGAAACATGCTACAGTAAAAAAAAAAAATCTGTACACTTTGTCGTTTTTCATGTAACCCCCTCCCTCCTTTTTTTTTTTTTCCAATCTTAGCAAATGTGCAGTCTTTTCCACTTCAATAGCTTGAAATTCTCCCCTGGGAGCCCTAAGCTCTTTAAATATTTTTAGGTTGCCAGATTTCTTATGTTCTCTCTCCAGGAAGCCAATTTTGTTTCTAAGCTCTTGAGAGTAGTCCAGCTTCATCTTTTGCGCACTCACTGCATCACAATAAAACGCTGCCTAATTGCTGCCTCAGCTGAGTCCCAAAGGTGCTGGAGTTTGTCTCTAGGCTACAGTCGTGGACAATAAACTCTTCTCAGACTGGAGTTAAGCCTTTTTATTCTTTAAATCTGAGTCATGTAAAATTAGTTTACTAGCAAGTAACCCACAAAGATCTAGTATGGAAAGAAACTCCCACATATTGTTTTCCAACACGATGAGAGAATGATCAGATAGAAAGATTTGCAAGCAGCTCATAATACAAGATGTAACACAAAGACCAACATTTAATTCAGCCAAAAAGACATAAGAATGTTTCTGTGAGCCTAGAAGTTACTCTCAGACCTCGGCTGTTCTTCAGCTTCCAACTGAAACTGGTGGTATGAAAAACTCTCTTTTTTTCCTCTAGCTTATCCGTAACCTGAAGTACCTATGAAAGAGGAAAGGCAGCTGTAGATAACAAATGCCAGATGAGCAAGAGCTTTCTGTTCTCAGTCTAGCACAACAGCCAGAGGATTCAGTGAACATTTTGCTAGAAGATCATCAAGAATATACTAAGACTGGGTGGCTGCACCTCCATTGTGCTTGAGAAGACCCCCGCAGCAAGGGACAAATGGACACTACAGGGAGTGAGAATGAACAGATCTTCTTTTTCTCACCAGGACCATATTCAACCATCCTCAATAGCAGAAGACATCCGTACACTGCATACACAGGCATTTTCTCCCTTCACGTTCCTTTTTTTAATCTGTATTTTAAAGTGCTTATATTTCTCTTGTAAAATATGGCTTCTNTCAATAGCAGAAGACATCCGTACACTGCATACACAGGCATTTTCTCCCTTCACGTTCCTTTTTTTAATCTGTATTTTAAAGTGCTTATATTTCTGTTGTAAAATATGGCTTCTGATGATAGTGCATACTCCATGGACAGTATAGTAAAAAGACTTCTTGATGTTTTTTTGAGACCCTAATTCCTTAAGACAACAATTGTTCTAGGTGCATTTGATGCTGTGTGCCCAAATCCACAGTCTTAATTGGGCAAAAATGAAGCTGGAAGAGACCTCTAGATTTTCTCAAAACGGTTAGACTGTCCTTTAATTAGAAAAGCTCAGACGTGATAGCAGAGACCTGACACGGACTTTATGGTGGTGTTGGCAGCACGCTTGCAACCTGGGACACTTGTGGGCAAGGACAGCACGCGTCCGCGTCAGGGCAAGCTGATTCAAACGGCTCGTCGTATGGCTCCTTTTGTCAGCACAGAGTGTGTGCATAACAGGCAGATGGATCCATCTGCAGTAACTGCAAGGAGACTGTTAACCACACACCACATGCTCACTGTGCAGAGACCCCTCCTGTTGCTGGGGTCTCTCATTCCTCATCTAGATTTGTCTTCATCACTTCTTGAGAACGTAATGGCAGTCATGGCATGGACCACAGAACCTTAATTACTAATGGTGACGCATAAGACAGGAAGGATGCACAGGTCTGAAGTCGATTTTGGCAGGCAGCAGTTAGAAAAGCTAGGACGCAATTTCAGCCTTATTCAGATCAATGGGAATTTTGCCACTGATGTCAGTGGGATGAAGACTTCGCTCCACATGTCTGCCTGTAATCTGAGAACATGTATTCTGCAAGACCTGGAGACTCGGTGAAAACGGGACCCCACAGAGTTCATCTCAGATTCATCGTTTGAAATAAAACTATGTGCATTCTTTGTGCCCTTTTTAGTTATCTGTAAAACAAGTATGATAATGCTTTGAGAGCTAAACAATACAAGGTGTGTAGGAAGACATCTTTTATTAGGCCAAGTGAAATAGTTGGGGAAAAACAGACAAGCTTTCAGGCTTGTCTGAAATGCTTTGAGATGCTCTGATGAAAGGTGTTTGAGCTGTGCAAGGGATCATTAAATTATATTCTTCCTCTCTCTGGAAATCATTTAGTGATATTTCAAAGGAAAGATGCTGTACAGAAATAACTGATTTCTATTGCAAGTGCTGTCTGGAGCTAAATATCTTCCTTCCTCTCTCTTTATGAACTAATCTAAAGAAAAATATGTTTTAAATTAACATGTTAAGAATAATTTTGTGGTATAATGTATATTCCTGTGAAATGTTCTGCGTTAAGGTTAACTCACAAGATCCTTAAGCATATTTCAGCACATGCAAACAAAATGGCTGCATTTGTGTTTGATGCTTTGCGGAAATTATGAAGGTATCACTGTAGAGAAACCAGAAAGCACAGAAGCTCTGTGAAAATTATGAGGGGACTGGTGCATCTCTCCTGTGAGGAAATGCTGAGAGACCTGGGTTTGTTTAGCCTGGACAAGAGAAGGCTGAGAGGGGATCTCATCAGTGCTGATCAGTATCTAAAGGGCAGGTATCAAGAGGATGGGGCCAGGCTCTTTTCAGTGGTGCCCAGCCACAGGACAAGGGGCAACAGGCACAAACTGGAGCACAGGCAGTTCCACCTGAACATGAGGAGGAACTTCTTTACTGTGAGGGTGCCAGAGCCGTGGCACAGGCTGCCCAGAGAGGCTGCGGAGTCTCCTTCTCTGGAGATA
>VZSC01007192.1:359-19476 GCA_013398225.1 Steatornis caripensis | reverse complement strand
GGGCTGGGCTGGGCCGGGCCGGGCCGGGCCGGGCCGTGCTGTGCCGCGCCGCCCAGGGAGGGCTGTGCTGGTTGATAGATGGCTGCGGAAGGGGGGCCGGGTTGCGGGATGAGTGAACGCAGGGGTGGGGGTGTACGGGAGAAACCCGGGGTGGGGGGAGGGATGGCGTGCGGGTGCAAGCGGAGGGCTGTGCGGGAGGCTGAGGGGAGAGTGAACGGGAGGAGAAGGGCACACGGGAANGTTCTATAAAAAGCAATGAAACCCGCTAGCAAGGACGGCGTCAAGCCCCCTTCTGCGTGCCCACGCAGCACAGCTGCGCATTTCGCCTTCCCCAGCCGCTCCCTCAGCTGCAGTGGAAGCAGATGAGCTTCGTTTTCCGAGTCAGCCCCGCGTACAGACGAAACGCAGCCACCGCGGACCGGGGGAAGCCGAGCGGCCGGGCGGGAGCCCTGGGTTCCGCCCTCGCCCTCAGGCCCGCCTCCCTCCACACAGACGTCTTCCCGGGGCTGCCAAAACGCAGGGAGGCGGCCGCGGCGGGGGCGAGCAGCCCCCACAGCCATCGCCGGCGATGCGGCGGGATTTCCCTTTGTGTTAAACGGGCCGCGGAAACCCCACCCTTTCCCCCGGCCGGGGCGAGGCCGAGGCCGTTCCAGAGAGGCCGCAGCCTAACCGTCTGACCGCTCGTTCTGGAGCGGGCCCGGCACCGCCCGGGGCCCCGGGGGCCTCCCGGCGGGGGCGGGGTAGCGGGATGCCGCGNGTGCTGTGCCGCGCCGCCCAGGGAGGGCTGTGCTGGTTGATAGATGGCTGCGGAAGGGGGGCCGGGTTGCGGGATGAGTGAACGCAGGGGTGGGGGTGTACGGGAGAAACCCGGGGTGGGGGGAGGGATGGCGTGCGGGTGCAAGCGGAGGGCTGTGCGGGAGGCTGAGGGGAGAGTGAACGGGAGGAGAAGGGCACACGGGAACACAGGTGGATGGAACGGGAGAGATCCGCTGGGGGAGGAGCGGCTGAGCAGACGCGAGGGGAGGGCTGTGCGGAAGGCAGAGCGGGTTGGAGGCTGCGTGAGTGGACTCGGAGGAGGCAAGGGTCGCAGAGAGCCGGGGGCCAGGGGCCCGGGGAGGTCTGCTTCGTGGTTTGCAGTTTCGCGTGTCCTGCCGCACTTAGGCTCTGTTGAGCTTGTTGCACTAGATGATCGTTATATGAGCAGTGTTACTTTTTAAAATAATTTTGCTTCATTTCTGTTGTGCCCACGTTTCTGTCATTGTGTCAGTATTGGCATTTATCTTTCCCTCTCCCAGTTCCTCTGACGGCAGTTCTAGTGTTACCCTTTATCTTCCATTGTCCCAGCAGGCGCCGGCGGGGTGGGAATAAAATTACAGTTCCCGTTTCATATAATATTTAAAATATACATATTTATGGATGGTGTATAAGAGGGAGTTATTTTGTCTTCCTGAAAATCTGTATCTTAAAAACGTCAGTGCATTAGTACTCCCTTGTATATGAATATGGAACATCTATTCCTAATACAGTTTCAAATGTCACAGAGATGCCTGGGTTTCTTTCCAATGGATGTTTGATTTTTATTGCAGTTGAAGGTTTTTGGGGCGGTTCCTTTTTTTTTCTTTGCCCCACCCCCATGTCAGATACATCGAAAGCAGGCTTTAGGCTTCTTGCAGCTCCTGGTACTTACCAGACCGCAGAAGCGAACATCACTGCTGCAGCATGCTTCCAGGGTGCTTTGCTCTTGGAGACTCGGGCTTTTGAGCAGGTCATGGAGAGGAATGGATCCTGCCCTGAGCTAATCACAGTCTCAAGACAGCTGGAAAAGTAAATGGAAGTCAAGGAAACAACAATAGACCTTTATACGGTTTGCTGTGTAAATCACAAAAAAAAAAAAAAAAGAAAAAACCCAAGCTGATTCTTCTGGGAATGAGCTGAGAAATCTGAAGACTTGATGTTTGTAGCACTAACAGCAATATGCATATAAATGTATATTTTAAAGACTATATACTATTCTTTAGAACAATTTAAAAAAAGCAAAATTCTAATTAAAAAAAAATACACATTCATAGTCCTGAAGAGCCAATTCTTTGAAATTCAGAGGGGAATTCAAGAGGTGGAAAAGTATCCAGGCCTAAATTCTGACCTTATGAGTCAGGGTTATAAACACATGTGTGAGTCCATTAAACCTGCAATTATTCATGGAAAGTTTATCTGGGTTGCAGATTGGCTGCACTGGGAATGTAGCAGCACCAGAACTGAATCTTTGTGGAGCTGACTATGATCTGGCAGGGCTCGTGAGCTGCGGCGCTGTGGGAACATGGATATGCAGTATCCAGGGCCAGGTGCAGAAGCAGTTTAACTGCCTGTCTTGGCACAGAGCCCGACCTAATAAACGCTTTGAACCCGAGCTGGCTCTGCACAGACCCATCTTGGGAGTCTTTGGTGGCACGTTTGCTCTGCCAGAAGTGCTTACGCACAGGATGCGCAGAGAAGCAAGTGGCTCCACAAAGGACCAGAGGGATTACTGAGTTGGGATGAGCTCCACTTTGCTGAGCTCCGGACAGGCCTTGCAGAATCCTTCAGGTATCTGAGCCCTGCATCCTGTCAGAGGAGGGATTGCTCACCTCAGGGCTGGTGCCACCTGAACACTGGCTTGGGTTTGGTGTGGTACTAATGCCAGAAGCCCTGGAGACCTTGGTGTAAAGAAGAGAGGTGTGTGGAGCCAGCCTGGGTCCAGCAGGGCTGAGATGGAGAAGCTACCAAGCCTCTCGCTGCCTAAGCTGCGTTTGTATGGACCTACGCTCCCTAGAGTGCCCCACAGTGTTTGTGTTAGCTGTTTTAATTTCTGTTATCCAGCCTAAGCTGGTGAACACCTCGTTACCCTGTATAATGGTGTTGTGATGTATGAGTATGCCTGAGGCTGGTACCCGAGGTGCTCCTGCAAAGGATACACTTTGCAGTCAGTTTCAGGAATAGCACAGCCATCTCTGATTCTCCTCTTCCTAGTTCTTCAGAAAATTGTAGTTCAGAGGCTTTGAAAATGGCCATTTCAGGGTGCTTTCTGTTTGATGCAATAGTACATGATCTCTAAAACACTGACCAACTGTTTACTTGTTTGTTATGTATTTGTGTTTACTGTTAACTTGTGGTGAATGTCTTTTCTTCTTTTGAAGTTTTTTTTTTCACTTGCATTTAAAGTAACATTCAACTCTCTGTTTCAAGTTAGCTCTCAGAAGATTCCACACAAAAATAGTTTGAGGCCTGTCTGTGTGCGTGCTTCTTCTCCTTCCCACTTCCATACACATTTCCCTATTAACTCCATGTCTGCTATTTCAAAACAGAATTTCAGTGCAAAGAAGCCAAAAACCAGTTAACAGAAAGCAGTTAACTGAATTGAAAGATCCCTTGGCGCTGAGTTTCCTGGACCGCGGTGTGTGTGTGTGTGTGTGTATCTGGTGTATGTGCTGCTTTGAAGTGACCTGCTGAACGGGGAGTGAACACTCCAATAACATTACTTGCTGCAACCCCCAGTGCTGCTGCTGCCACGATTCTAGCAGTTCTTGTCATTGCTGATGCACACGGCAAAAGGGGAAAAAAAAATAGAGCACTGGCATAGCACGCTTCTCGCCTTTGATTCAAGAAGCCATTTAAATGTAGTTTAAATCCAGATCTGCTGGAACTAAGCCACGTCCATGTTTATATATATATTTTTAACAGGAGTTGTGATCCCGTGAGGTAATGATCGTTAGCTTCCACACCAGTCCATGGGACCACAGCTGCAAGTTTAAACAAAGGCAAGTGAACAGGGAACGATAGATTTGGCTGTGGAACTTGGCATGCCTTTTGTTTGTTTGTATTTTATCTGACAATGATCAGTTAAAATGTTGTTTTTGTCATGCGAACGTAATGCCTGATAATTGTCTGCAGCATCAGCGGTTGCCTCTGAACAGGGACAGTTAATTATTAGAAATGAAGACCAGTTGTTCTGCACCCAAGTCCAAAATAAAAGGGATAATGTTTCTAGTAAAGCAGGCAAGATTTATTTTTTTTTAATAATTGCATTTTTGAATAACGTATTCTTAAAAATCAAGTAAAATACATCAAGCACACGAAGAAGAAATATAGTCTGTATTTCAGTCAGAAATAGACTTCTGTAGGCTTCTAGTAGGAATCGCATGCCACGCAGGGAAAAAATGCTTGTTTCTTCCTCTGAGAGTGTTCCAGTTAGTTTTGCAGTTTATGCTTTTCCAGGCAAGATACTCTTGTTATGTTGTTATACGTCTCTAATTTAATAAGTTTTAACTTTGCAAGGAAAATGGAAAATAAGATTGCTGTACTATTTTAAGTGAAAACATAATTGAGGGAGAGGAAGCTGCTTGAAACTGGTCAAAGCTGGCTTACAAAAACAATATGCCCTAAAACTGTGAAGAGCAGGTTTAGATTAATTGTGAGGAAAAGCTTCCAAACAGTAAGAAAAACTGAGAAAGGAACAACTTCAGTTCATTGCTTAGAGTCTGGTAATATAAATGGGTGCACGTGAAGATGGATAAATCAAAATATCAAAACCTCTTAACACTGGAATTCTCTTCCTTGCTTTGCTCTGTGTTGCAATCCACCTGTTCTGGGGTTGTGCAGCAGCAGAGGACCATCCTGGCTCTATTTTGTAGAAGTGGAAAATGTACAGTAGTACTTCGACAGTGGATTTCAGAAGATGGTGGCTAACAGCATGGCACTCCTGTCTCGTGATTTTAGTCAGGTCTCTTACATTGTGTTTTGGGATGCCCGACATCATGCGGCATAGCTGATTTACAGAAAATGAGAAACAGAATTAGTAACCAGTCTTCATCTGTGTACGTCCAGGCCTTTCCAGATGTTCAGCTGTCCAGTCAGCAATACTGCACAGCTGCTATGATGAAAGACCATATGTCCAGCAATCTCAGAGAGCTGTGGAAAATTTTTTGTCTGCCTGGGTAAAATTGTTGTCGGAGAAAGACACGTGTCCAGAAAAAACCTGGGTATGTTATAGCCCTGTCAGCGAGGAACTAACAACTGATTTGAAGAAAAGTCTGATTAGTAGACAGTAAATAAGGCTTGATGTGACAGTGAGTAGAGCAAAAATGAGTAACTGCTC
Source organism: Steatornis caripensis (assembly GCA_013398225.1). Lineage (NCBI taxonomy): Eukaryota > Metazoa > Chordata > Aves > Caprimulgiformes > Steatornithidae > Steatornis > Steatornis caripensis. Next base: position 14,345 of record VZSC01007192.1, on the reverse strand, counting down.
ATTTAATGAGTGTCATCCCTCCTGTGCAAGAGTCAAGTGCCTGTGGAGAAAATGGGACGCAGTTGTGTAACTGATGGTGTCAAAACACGTAGGCATGAAAGAGACATGCAAAGATAGCAGGGATGCCTTTCATTTTGGCACTTGGGGCTTTGATATCAAGCAACAGGAAAACCACTGTCACAGAGTCCATCTATAGGGGAGGGCATTTATTGCCTCCAGTAGCACTGGGGTGAGGTTAAGTGGGAGACGGGCGGAAGGGGGGCAGTCGTTCTGCATTCCCACTGGTGTTTCACACAAGTCTGAAGTAGTGTGCTAAACAAGCTGCCCTCCTTTGCCCACCATTCACACCGTGACCGTATCTGCCTGTGGATATGTTGGTGTGTGTATAATGCTTTAACGTTAAAATAGAGACTGTCTTTTGGATCTTGCTCAATTGTGTGTTGCTTGAGTTCTGGGAGAAAAATTCTTTTCTGGCCCCAGACAGGGATCAGCTCAGCTTATGCTCCGAAGAATAGAGATTAATATCTCCTGCAACCTTTTAGCCTAGTTGCTGCAGGGTTTTTAACAAGTGGGCTTAAGACTCCATGTTACGCTGACATGAGTGTCTGTAATGTCTCTGCTTGTCAATGATCCGTGAATTAAGGAATCTCCAAGGATATCTTGACGTGCCATGGAGCTGTTATGGTCTAGTGCAGGAAAGAGCTACACAAGGATAGGATGAAGAGCTGGTGTCACAAGTAATGCGTTATGTTGTTCTAAATGTACCTGACAACAGTTGTCCCTGGCTGTGTATTTGCTTAAAAGATGTGGCTGTGATAAGGTAGGAAAAACAAATATTTAAACAAAACCCAAAACAACAAAAACCAAACAACAAAAGCGCTATTTATGGCTTCTGTGTTTCTGGTTTCTTGGATGTTTACAATGTTGTATGAACTCTAATGTAGAACAGATAATAAAAAATAAGTACGTAATGTGAAAAAGTCCCCACCTAGTTCCAGCTACCTCTTCCTCCCCGCTCCTGGCGCTGAAGAGTGAGGCTGTCCAGAAAACAATCCAGGAAGAAATTCCTTCTTAAAAATAGTTTTTCTTTAATTTTGGACATATTTGTGTTGACTTGCTTTAGCTATTCTGAACTAACGTTACTGTCGCTGATGTGTGTAAAAGGTCTGTAGTTTGTTTAAACTATTTTTAGCCATTAGTTTAAAATAGCCAGTCTTTTTGCAATGGGATCTCAAAGAACTGCCTAGGGGTTAGGGGGAGCACTAATTTAGGACTGAGGTCTGCAGTTGCTGTTTCAAACATGCTTCAGGTATATGAGTGATGTTATATCCACCTTCTCAAGCTATATTAACCTGCTTTGGTGTCTAGGCTAGGTGATAAGTAAATATTGAAGTGCCTGAATCCGCAAGAAAGATCCCGAGGCTTTTGTCAGCCTAGCTCTAGAGGCACTGACGGCTCAGTAGGTACATATGTGTACATTCACCAGCCTCCCTGTATGCTCCAAGTTTCAGTGCCTGTCGATGCTTAGAAGCTCTCCAGCCTGACGCACCAGGCATTGTGCTCTTGCTTAAGCTTCAGTGCCATCAGCATGAGGCCAGAAGCCCCCCCGAACTCTTGGTTGCTGGAGGAAACGGGAGACTCTCATTTGGTTTCCCCCTGCAGTTTTAAGACCATGTAGATTTGTTTGCTTCCCGCTTCCCAGCTCCCTGCGCTAATCACCCTGAAGTGAGCACGTGTTTGCGTGGCTGCTGTGCCTTGCCTCCTGCCCAAGGGTTGGCCCAGCTTCCACCGGAGACGAGGAGGTCCTCTCCTTCGGTGCGTGGGGCACTCTTCAAGGCCTAAAGGGAGCTGGATGTGAGTGTCAGCCCTCTTAAGGCAAAAAGGGAGTTAAACACATGCCTGCAGGGTGGAAAATAGCTGTAACAAACAAATGCAAGAGATTGCTAAAGTTAAGTACGTGTTCTGTTTAATATTACGGACTTGTAGGAATAGAATGCAGCAATTCCTTAGAAATGTTTTATTTACTCTCTCTTTTTTTGGGGCACGCAGAGAAATCCTCCAGAGGTTTTGAGGACTGTTCTGCTTACAGGAACAAGCTGGTTACGTAGCAGATCCTAACCTGGATGTGTTTTAAGACAGGGCAACAGATTCTGCTCCAGGTGGTATTTTGTTCATTTACAAGTTGACTCATCAAATCTAAAGGGGTTGTAACCTATATTCAGTTCCTATCTTTTTATCCACTTCCAGTGCAATGCAAGTGACATCACTTTTTCCTATCAGTTATCATCTTCAGTATTTTAAAATTAAATGGTCTTAATTGCCACAGAGATAGAGCTTTCCAAAGATGTATCCTGCCCTTCTTCAGCATCAAGAGAAAACAAAATTAGGGTTGTTACCCTTTCCATCTTAGTCGTGCTCCTGCCCAGAAGTTTGTAGCAGCCCGTGGGAATGATCTGCAAGCTGAAGCGTGCTGCACAGCATGAGGACAAGTAAGGCCCAATGTGTCTTGCCGCACTCGGTGGAGTGCCAGCTGTGCGGCAGCAGTGTGTTCTTGCCATCAGAGTCTTCAGTGCCATGGAAGCTGTGTGGCCTGTGGGTGTAGGTGAGAGTAGCGGGTTTCCATGGCTTAGCCACGGGGAGCGGGAGCGAAGCGGTGGTGGAGCAGACCTGGTGCGCAGCTACAGGCAGCAGTAAGGACCATCGGTTTGGCACCGCTGAGAGGCAGAGCATGTTTGCTATAGTGAGTGTTCAGGGAGGGCAGAATGAAGGTCACGTGGATATATGTTTAACTTACTGTTGTCAGAGGTTTGCGTTTTGCTAAGCACGAGGGAATACAAAGGCGCAAGATACATCCTCCTTAATGCCATCTTGATCTTGTCTTGCCTGTTCTATAAAAACTGCTAACATTTTTATAACCCACTATGATGTAAAACATTGTTTCTCCCTGTTCTGGCTTCTCTCTGCTACCACCTGCTCCTACTGCACGCATCCCCCTACCACAGGCTGCCTTCAGCTGTGCAGCCTGAGCTGTGTGCTGCTCCAGGCCTCGTGCCCTGCTCTCTCCCCATCTGGCTGTATGCCTCCTTCCCTGTTTCTTCTCCACCACCTTGGTCTTGCCAAACCCTCAACGCAGGTAGTGGATGACCCTCCCGAGCTGGCCTCCCCCCCCTCCCCTTGGTCGATGCAACTCTCTGCATTGTGCAGCTATGAATTGTAATTTTTAATTTTTGATTTCCAGAGGTTTATATCTGGGTGAATGTCAGGAACCCTCCCATCCTGAGTCAGAGGACAAGGAAAAGGAACTGATGCTCTTTTTGTGTAGTAAGGACCTAGACTTTGGGTCACGTGGGATTCAGGTGAAGGGGCTGGCACTGCTTCGACTTTGAACCTTAAATACAAACCTAGGTGTACAACATAGCTTACTTTGAAATGTGTGGTTTAATATTGCTTTCTTAAATAGTTACTGGGAAAAGCTGGACTGTGGGTTTGCCTTAAAGTCATGCTGCGATTTACTACTTGTATAAAACAGTCAGTAAAATCTGTACAGTCTTAAATTGTTTGAGGAATTACAGGAAGGTTGTACTTAGGGAATCCCTGTTTTAAGAAATCTTAAACTTGGATTGCTAACTCTGCCATAAATCCCAAAGTGACATGTTAAATTTAGTGAAAATATCCAAGTCAGCCTGTGGATGTTGGAGTACTTTGAAAGAATATTTAAACAGAATGAGGCTCTCAACTTTGTCTATAGTAGAGCTGTCATTCAGCCATATCGTAATCTCATTAGGGTGAGGGCTCTTGAAAGTGCAAAGTGCAGACATCCCTGTTGCTGGTTGGCACATTTGGGCACGTATGTAATACAACAGTATAAAAAGCAATTTAATGCCTTGTGTGATTTGTGATTCATGGGCTGATGGCTGCTAATACATTGTAGTGATCTACAAATTAAAGTTTGGCTTCGTAGGTTCAGTGTGGGCAGGACATTTAATTTTCTTGCATTAATTTAACAGGATTGGGGCCAAAGGCAGCAAAGAAGTTGTGGTTTTTATCCCTATAAAAGAGTTATGATTCATGATCTCAAACCTTAGGCTAGTAAAGAGATACTCCAGAGCTAAGTTATTGAAATGGGGGGGAGATGGAGAGTGGAAAGACACAATTCAGCTATGAGAGAAGTTGGAGTGTCATGGTCTGAATTATTCTACAGCATGTAGAATTCGTTTTTCTGATTATTGTGTTCTCTTTTAGATTTCTAGTGAAGATGAATTTAGCAGAGATTTGCGATAATGCCAGAAAAGGAAGAGAATATGCACTCCTTGGGAATTATGACTCTTCTATGGTGTATTACCAGGGTGTCATCCAGCAAATCCAGAGACATTGCCAGTCGATCAGAGATCCAGCAATTAAAGGCAAATGGCAACAGGTAGGGTGAAATAAGGTTGCCTTTATTCTGTTACTTGATATTTGAAAAATATACTCTACTTCCCAAAACATTTAAGATGTAGACAATGTGTATTGCAGCTAAATTCACAACATTTCTTTCACAATATTTTGTTGATATTTATGGGGAAATAATTTTTGTGGCATATTTAGAAGGAATTACTTTCTTCTAATTGAATCAATTTTTTGTTGTTTTCACTGAGAGTGTCTGGCTAATCACAGGTCTGCTTGTGTGTGATTGCATGCTTTGGAAAAACTGGTTTGCTGAGGACTTCCTTTTGCTGTTTTGTCTTTTGACCATCTGACGTCCAGTAAACTAAGACGTGAGTGGATGAGTTAGCATCACTGGGATGGTTGCCTGGGTAGCAGTTAACTGTAATGCTACAATGTGCAAATTCTATCAGGTTTCTAAAACTCCCAGTAATATGCCTAGCCTGATTCTTGCACACATGCATCACCTTGCTAAGCAGAGAACTGATGAAGCCAAGGAAGTAATGCAAGAACCCTCAGTTAGCACTTTCAGTGTTTAAGTCTTCCTTACATTTTGTAGTTCCATTTTTCATTGTACAAAATGTGTCCTGTAAAAAAAAAAAGAGGGTAAACATACAAAGGTGTACTCCAGAATAACGTATTTGTGTTGCATAAATATTATTTTTTAGAAGAACATAGCTCCTATAAAAGTTACACTTTTGCAGTAAGTAGCTGAAGAGATGATTTCAAGAAGAGTTATTTGAAATATTGTACGCTTAAATGATGTCACTTAGAAGGAAATTTTTCCTTTTTATTACAGCAGGTGCTTTGGTTATGGTTTTGTCCTTGACGCATCTGACACTAACATAGAATATTTTGTGGACTGATAGCTACAACACTGTTAGCAATCATTTTGTAATGACAGTACTATTCGTAGATGTTTATCATAGAAGTGTACAAGTCCGTCCACTTATTAAGAGCTTGTCTTCAAAGCATGCATATGTACAAGCAGCAGTGATAGTGTCTAGCTTTCCTGGTGATGTAATAAGCTGAATGTTGTATACGAGATAGTCGCAGAATCACAGAATGGCTGGGGTTGGAAGGGCCCTCTGGAGACCACCTAGTCCAACCCCCCTGCTAAAGCAGGTGCCCCCACAGCAGGGTGCACAGGAACGTGTCCAGGTGGGTTTTGAATATCTCCAGGGAAGGAGACTCCACAGCCTCGTTGGGCAGCCTGTGCCAGGGCTCTGGCACCCTCACAGTGAAGAAGTTCTTCCTCATGTTCAGGTGGAACTGCCTGTGTTCCAGTTTGTGCCCGTTGCCCCTTGTCCTGTCACTGGGCACCACTGGAAAGAGTTCGGCCCCATCCTCTTGACACCCGCCCTTTAGATATTGATAAAACGTTGATGAGATCTCCTCTCAGCCTTGTCTTCCCCAGGCTGAACAGAGCCAGGTCTCTCCAGCTTTGTATCATCAGCAAACTTGCTGTGGGTACACTCTGTCCCTTCGCACCAGGAATATGTTGAACAGGGCTGGACCCAGTACTGACCGCTAGTCACAGGCCTCCAACCAGACTCTGCACCACTGATCACAACCCGCTGAGCTCTGCGGTTCAGCCAGTTCTTGATCCAGCTCATTGTCCATTCGTCTAACCCACACTTCCGAAGCTTACCTATGAGGATGTTGTGGAGACGGTGTCATCTTCAGGTATTTGTAGTCAAGCTCTTCCCTACCCCAGGGCTTGCTGATACAAGGTGTTCATGCCCCATCCCATGCGTTTCCTTAGTTCCTACCGAACTTGTAGCTGAAGGTAGAGCATGAGGCTTTCCTTGTTCTGCAGCTGCATCGCTGCATTGCCCTCACTTCTAGTATTTAGCGTTTCCCCTGATGACATTGATTCTTCCATTAAACTTTTAACAGCTCTTATCTTGTGAAGGTTACTTCAAGTGTTACGGTGTTGTGCGTTGTTTGAACTGCTTCAGAGAAGCCTGTGCACCACGGAATGCGTGCTGTACATTGCAGACAAGCCTTAAGTAAAAAAGGACCATTAACACAGTTTTCAGGATTATTCCTTGGGGAAGGCAGCTGGCTTCTTAGCAGAGGATCTGAAGTTGGCACCTTCTCAGAAATTATCCCTTTTAGGTAAAAACAAAATGGCCCTTGACAGTGTCCCATAAATGCTTTAGAGAACTGTTCTCAGAAAGATCAACAGCAGGTGGAGTAGCGTCTGTCATGCTGTGCACTCATGTGAATTTTGAAACTTCCCAACACAGCGGTGGCAGATGAGCTTTGTCAGAATATTGCTTTGCCATTACTGGTGCTGTCTCGACTCTGGGACAAACACGAAAAAGTAAGAAGACATGATTAAAAAAAAGAACTGCTTCATCCCCAGGCAGTTTGCCTTCTATTCATTTATGGGACTACCCATAGCACTGGGAACAAAATGATACAGCCCTGAGAGCAATTGTTGCAGCCCTGGAACCACTAGCTTTTCCACACCTGCACCTGAGTTGTTTGCTGAGACCTGTAGAGCTAGACCTGCTTTCTTACCCACTCTTGCTAAATTANAGCCCTGGAACCACTAGCTTTTCCACACCTGCACCTGAATTGTTTGCTGAGACCTGTAGAGCTAGACTTGCTTTCTTACCCACTCTTGCTAAATTATTGTTGTGCCTTTTCACTCCTTGAGACAGACTAAGAGGGAGTCTGATGATCTGTATGTTAGCTCTGCTTTCCAGCTCCAACAGCAGCTACATCCAAACTGTCAGTCACATTCAATAGCTATCTGACAGACAGCCTGTTCTGAAAAAATGTAAACCAAAAGTGGGATCACAAGAAACACCCATTTACATTATTAAAATAATATTTAGGTACTCTTTAGATCATGCTCAGGAAAAAGTTATGCCATACACATTACGTAAGTTTAGCAAAATTCAGGTCTAACCCACTTGGTACCAGTAATGTGCAGAAGCAAAAAATTCCCATACCCGTATGCTTCTGGCAAGTGGCACCAGAAGCAAAGCAACCCTTAGGTCATGGTTAAGGGGATGAATGCAATGGACATTTATGAAATTCTGTCTCCTCTGGAGTATGGAACTAGCCTGTGCTTTATGTTCTTCAGTTTCTCCATCTTCTGAGGAATCTCAGGAGGATAATACAGTGGTACCTTTTGGAGGTGGAGCTCAGCAATCTCTAGCAGACACTGGATAGCCAGAGCTTTTACTGTTCAGAGCGGTCCACAGTGTGAATGTCCACGTAGATAAGTGCTTGAAGTAGAAAATTGTTACTTAAATCAGTTCTCCTCCGAGATGTACTGTCTGCATGCACATCTACAATCTTGAACCTCCTGAAGGGTTCCTGGGACGCTGACACTGAGGGGATCTGGCAGTATGAAGCATGCCCTTCCTTTCTGTACATTTGTGTGCAGTGCACAAATGGCGTATTTGTCCTACTGGTAATTCTGAGGCAGTGAACTCAGTTTCAGGTCTTTGAGTACATGTTCCCTCATAAAATAGGAATGTTCATATGGGTAACATCTCAAAGAATAGTTACAGCTGTGGCTCTCAGCTGACCAACTCATACCTGTTACGTGAACCGTTGTTCTCCCTATCTGGTCACTTCTTTACAGGGAGTGCTCCAGCCTGCATAGGCACCTCGTGCAAGGTGGATCGGTTTTGGTGTCTTGTGTACTACAGGGTTTTTTTTCCAGCAGTTTATTGAGCAATGTAGAGCAGAGGTGAACCAGAAGTAGTTGGGATTTTGGGTCATAGTCCCAAACTCTCTTGATCTAGCTCTCTTTGCTTAGATGTCATTGTTTTCAAATTTCTACAGGTTGTTCTGGACAGAAAGATACTGCATGCAAGTATTTGGTGGCTTGTATTTCGTGTGGTGCAGTCAGACAGCTTCAGCTTTGCAATTGGGCACCCTGATTTCAAGGTTTCGTTGTACTTGATGCTGAGAGAATAGTTAGGAGGAGGAGGAATGTGAACATGTGTCATCTGCTCCCCTGTGAACGAGTGCCTGGCTCAGTTCCACTTGATGCAGTACTGCTTCTGGGACTTAAAAATCAGCACTGACTCGGGGAGATGGATTGTGTTACTAGTCTGGCACAACCTGCAGAACTTCAAAAGGGCCAAAGATGCATCCTGGAGGGTCCACCAAAGCAGCGGTGTGACAACATAAGAATTCCTCTCACTCTTTGGAAAATTCATTGTCATTGATCACCTGATAACTAGCTTGGCTTGGGGATATCAGTGGTGACTTTTCTTGAGACTTACTTGTTTTGCATCCAGGGAGTTCCCAGCTTGATCTTGGGTCGCTGAGTGTAGCTCCATTCCTACCCTTACTCCTAGGCCTTCGAGCTCATTTGAAAAATAAGAAGTTACTTCTCTGTTGTGCTCTGAAGTTTAGCTGACAAGTAGGGATATTCATCCATGTAAACACAGGCTGAGACTGGAAAGATTCGAAATCATAAGCAACCCATCTCTTATTTTACTTATCAACAAAAGGTGGGTTTATTCTCATGACTGCTACTGTGAACTCTACTTGTGTTGATATTCCCCCTGTTTATTCTGAGATAGTTTCTTGGCCATTGCAGTCCTTTTACTAGACAGCTGGCTTGTAGGAAAGAGCTGCTTCAGTGACAGTTCAGCAGCTGCAGAATGACAGCAGAGCATGCCCCCAGGAGATAGTACTGGCTTACGACAAGGTCAGCGGCTGTCGAGCAAAACCTGCTGCATGTTATAAGTGTGTGCTCTGTGTTGCACAATATCTGAGAGCACGGGAGCCTCAGCCGGAGCTGAGACAGGAGTTCAGTGATTCTCAGAGCGCTTGGAGCAGCCAGCAAGGCACCCTTACTCACCATGGTCACTGAAGCAGGTGATTAGGTGCCCCTTGTTCTTGCTTAAAGAATAAAGGATGATTTTTACTTTAAAAAAAAATTTTAAACACATACCAGTCAGTTTGTCCTTATGTTGGTTTTGCTTCATGTCTGTTTTTTTAATACTTCATAGGTTACTTCATGAGTAATTAAGGAATATTCTGCAGGTAACTCATGAAGAACTGTGATTACAGGAACTATACTTTGACTCCATGGGATCAGACCAGGTTACAGGGCATCTGTTTTGGGTATAGTTTAGGGAATTGTTATTTTCACTTTTTTAAAATGGAGCTTGTTGAATAACTAACACTAATTGTAAGCAGTAATTCAGGTTTGGAAAACACATTCATAGAAACTTGATTGGTTTTGTTCCAGCATGATTTAATTAAAATAAAAAAGTACACATTATTTGTATTTACTAAGGTACAAATACCCATGCTTATTGCTATGGGAAGTTATGTAGAAGTACAACCTCTAGCATAGCAAATAAAAATGCCAAAGGTACAACCGTTGCCAGATTGCGAAATACAGAGGAAGTCCCTGAAATGGTTTTTGGAACTACCACTAAGAAAGAGTGAACTCAACTCTTAGTCACTTTGTATTATACCCGTATGTTAGGAAGTGTTTTCTGCTTGGTTACTGTAAATCTTCAGGGCTGGAATGCAAAACAAAGCTGTGGGGCCAACCCCCCACAGTTTTATCGGGCTTTCCAACATCCAATGCCCACGATGCTTCTTCTGTGGAGGAGGTGATGTGGCTGGTAGAGGCGGCTGGTGTACCAGAGTGTGGCTCTGGGGAGCAGGCGATTTCACATGGTAGCTGAACCCTGTTAACACCCTGCCATGCCCAGAGAGGCCAAGCTCTTCCCCACCTAGTCTTCCCTCCAACAGCTTCTCTCCCTCCTCTGCACTCTGCCATTCCTTGTCGTGGGATTCACCTGATCCCAGGGTAGCCAGCCAGTGCAGCTTGCTAACCCAGCAAAAGTGTCCCTTATTTGCTTTCTACCTTCCTAGGCTAACTTTCTGCCATTTTACGAACCTGGGTTACTCTGTTGAGATGCCAGAACTGAATTCAGAAGAGCAGCAGCAGAGTGTGATTGGGGAGAAAAAGTGAGGAGAAGCAAGATCTTCCTGAAACTGCTTAAACACTAATAACCTACAAGCTTTATTCAGGTTCTCTACAAACTGAGCTGAAGCCCCATGAGGGCTCTGGCACCCGAAGGAAGGGGGTGACAGAGGGAAAAGAGACTGAGTGAGTCCAGACCAGTGATCTAACTGTTCACAGTCTTCCAAGGTTGCTTCAGAGTAGCTCTGATCACTGAAAGACAACTGCTCAGTCACCTCCTTAATTACAGCACAGCCCTTCGTGACTCGTGTCTGGGTTATTTGTTTCTCAGCTGCAAGAAACTCTTTCTGCACCTGTTTCATCTGACTTGGTTTCTTTAAGGCCTCTAGGAATTTATCAGCTGGTTTTCCTTTGTGGTCGTGTTGTTTGAGTACATTGAGGGGGTTTTGTTGGTTGGTTTGCCAGGTACTGACTAAGTGGTAAGGGTGTGTATTTCAGAGTTTGGTCTGCTCAGCTCTGGCTAAGAGATGGCCAGCAGTTGTTAGTCTGTTTTCAGCTTCCAAGGCATCAAAGGCTGACTTTCTCTCAATTTTTAGATACCATCCTCCTTTGCTGGTCCAGAGAGCAGAACGACAGCATTCCAGCCCTTGGTGCTAGCAAGTTGGAGCACTGGAGTAGGCAGCGGCTGTCTCTCGTGGAGCAGTGCCCTGGAGGATTTATGCTGTATCATTCCTTTGTACCTCACAGCAGCTGGATTTATTTTTGGACAGGAGGGATGCGTGTTAGACAGTTTGAAGGAACCAAGTTAGTAATCAATCACATTTGTAACTCAGCTGGAAGTCTTTGCACTAGGGGATGTGTCTGCTGATTGTGTGATGAGAAAGCAAAGGGAGCAAAGCAGGGCAGGAGCAATCCTGCCTGAGCTGGATGTCCCGTGTCTTTGGAAAGATAGAGCTACTCCATCTGGTATGAGCAAGAAGGCTGCTTTGCTCTGTGAAATGATCAAGTTCTTCCCGTACCTAAGGCTCCTTTTGTACAGATGCACGTAGAGCTTCTGGTGAAGCAAATGCAACGTCGCAAGAACTGTGCAGGACCTTGGAGATTTTCTCTTCACTTTGCCTCTGTCCTTACTGGTATCTTGCTGATGACAGTTACGTATATTCTTAAACAGGGTTTAAACCAGAGAAGAATTTCTTTGTGCTGCTGAAATCAACTAATGCATCTTTGTAGTGGGAAAATTCCTGGAAAATACTACAGAGCAGAATGATACATTGCTGTGGGATGTACCTGGTAGTATTTTAGGAGAACTTTAGCTTCCAGAAAGTCATGATGTTTGTTTGTTATGGAGTGCTGTTGATTTAATCATTCATTCTTTTATACACCTTACCCATGAAACAGTTATGTCAGATAGTGCTTTCTGTCATAAAATTGCCCCACCAAAAGTGGAGGGCTGCGGCTGCTGTTTTGAACATGTAGAGTGGGACGGGAAAGGAAAGATGCTGTTCTGTAAGAGGGGAAATGAGAGTGAGAGAGAGAAATGAGATGAGCAGGTGAAAACCAGGCTGGAAGAAGCATGCTTCTAGAAGTGTGCTGACAAGACACAGCACCTGGCATGTGCCCAGCATGGTTCATTTCCAAGCACACTGGGAGACAGGAAGATCTCAGGCCAGTGGCCACATCTTTTCACCAGGAAGAACCATTAGGAATAACAGCCATAAGATGTGATGCTGTTTAGTACTAGTTCCCTGATTTGCTGCTGTTACAACCTCAGCAGACAGACAGGATTTGCAGACCTCCATTCTCCTGCTCCTGTTGGTTACTCAAAATTGGGATTCGCAGACCTCCATTCTCCTGATCCTCTCGATTACTCAGAATCTGCACAGCAAGGAGAGTCTGGATTTCAGGCAACTTCATTGACATCTGTTGATACTGTCCTCGGCTGCCTTCCTCTGTTTGTCACAAAGTGAAGCCTGGTTGCAGCATTCCCAGGCAATTATTTTTCCCAGCTCTTTTTCACGTGGACGCATGACATGAGCACAGCTGGGTGCCTGGTGTCTTTCCTTGGCTTACGTGTAAGCTGACTTCAGATCCTGGCTTTTGATTCAGCCTTGCGGTGTATCCTAGTTTAGCCTCACTCAGTAGTGCGCCTGGTGGCAGCCTGCAAATATCCTCACTGTAGCGTTTCTTCACGAGAGCTTTTAGAGCCTGTGTGCCTTTCCAGTGGATGGAAAGGTTCATGATGTCTCTGTAGCTCCAGCTGTGAGCCTGTAACAGGCAAGATTCACGTTGGCCTAAGGTAATCCTAGCTGCAGAGTGCCAATACTGCTTTCCAGGCATGCACAGCAATGCATGAATTAGTTTTATCTGTGCACCAACACTTCAGTGAAGAGGTGACATCTGGGTGTTATGACCCTCGAGCAGGTAAAAACCAGAGTGAGCATGGAGGTTGATCCCACAGGATGAAAAGCATCATTGAGTGATAGGTGGAAGACTGGTAAGATGCAGTACAAGTGCACTCATGTGAATCCTAGCACATCTTAAGCTAATACACTGAAAGCTTGTGCTTCTGAGCAAGAATGTACAATGCAGTTTTTGGCTGCTGGTGTGTACTAAGAACAGGCAACCCTAGCATACAAAACTGGAGCTTGTAACAAGCCGTATCACTTAAAACTTAGCAAATTTCTACACAGATTTTATTTTTCCTAGACTTCATGGAAGAAAACCGCAATGAACAAATACCAAGTAAACAATCTTGAAATTATTGCATTAGTTCTAATTCCCTGACTAGCGGCAATAGAAACTTCAAGTATAAAATTCAGCTGCGTAATTCTGCAACCTGATTTATTTCTGAGACACAATTTCTTCTCATTTTTATTTTACTTACTTTACTTACCATTTGAACTTATGCTACAGGGTGTTAAAAGTTTCCATTTTCTGTTCTAATCTTTGCAATCCAGCAAAGAATTGGCTTGTGCTTTGACTGTATGGTGATGTTGTGCCTCTCAGAAAGTTAATTTTGTAATATTACATTTTAATGATTTAGCCAGTTTTATAACTAGGACCTTGGAGATTGAAATCAGAGAAGTTCTTTTATGCCAGAATAGTAGCAAACATGTTAAAGATCTGCCAACAGCACCTTTACTTGTATAAAAGTGCATGTATGTGTGCATACATGTCAACGTTCACACATGAATCTAAGCCTCAGCACATGTTATGGTAAATGATCCCTGCGCTAGCAATCATGTCTGGTCATGACATTGACAAGCAGGAAGATGAACTCAACAGAGATTCAATTGTTTATGCTGTTGTTAAAGATCTGTTGTCAGCCTGATAGGTCTGGGGTTTGTGAATGGGAAGGCTTGGGAGTCCCTGCTTTTGAGGGTAGCGTATGTGGTGACAATGTGAAGTTTGGTGGCTCAGCAGTAGATTTAGACAGCAGGCGTGTTCGTGGAGCCAGGGAAACCTGAGGAACAGCAGAGAAGCCCGCCAGGCGCCGGCAGCTCTCGTGAGCAAGGCTGATGAGGCTTGGTCATTGCCAGGAGCAACCGCAGGAGATTTAAATGGCCCCAGGGAGCGCAAGCGACCAAGAGCGTGGCGAATAGGGCGTGGTGTGGCAGTTTGCACAGGGAGGGCTCTGA
>VZSC01007191.1:439139-454101 GCA_013398225.1 Steatornis caripensis | reverse complement strand
AACTGTAAGCAAGAGCCTTACTCCATACCATTCCTCCTGATGTTCCAGCACTGACTATCAACACCGAGCCTTATCACTGCTAGAAGCAGCTACTGTCTGGAAAAACATGCAGTTAATTTCAGAGAGTGCAGCCTCTCAGAAGAGACTTAACTAAAAAGCAAAGCTACTAAAAGAAAATCAGTTCTGTCCTGGCCCAAACCAGAACAGTCTGTTATCTACAATATTTAATTTGCAATAATTTCTGATATTCCTTGTCCTCACATCCCCATAGCTATCGGAGGAGAATGCTTGAAATCTTTTATTGCAAGTAAATCAAAATAGTACTAAACGTGGCCCTCATCACCCTAAACCTAAGACTCCCTTTGGCTGTTTTTTTCTCCCCTTGTCTCTAAGAAAATGAATGTGTTTCTTTGCCCAATTCTCACTTTTAGACTGGTGTTTATGTCATAACCACTGCCAAAAAAATGTTAGCATAGAGCATTGCAGTGAAAGACAATGTAGATTAAAGTAAATGGAAGTGTCATAGATGGGAAGAAGGGCAGGAGGAGCTGGCAATCCATGTGTGTTCAGTTGAACATAAAGGTAGATACAGATGTTTTGAGAATTCTAAAGTAGCAAATTAAAAGTACAAGTGATTCCATTGGCGATGCTGACTAGTCACACTACAGACTTGAAAAAATGTACAGGAGAAAGGGACAAATGGATATTTAATTGTAGTTTTTCAATATTAGGCTGGACGACAGGAAATAGTCTTGTGACTTCTACTGAGGGAGTCTATAGCAGCTCGAACTCCTAAGAACTGCTTTTGATGTGTACCCTTAAGTACTTCTCTATATTCAAGTAGAAAAGGAGGATCTTGTGTTACTTTTGAACTCAAAAACGGTGTCCGGAGCACATTATGTATTGGTGGCAGGCAGAGGAATATACTTAAAATTGAGTTATCCAAACTTTTCCCTAAACTAGTGGGATACATGTTTGAACAGCACTGTAGAATTTTACCTGTTAAGCATTAGACAGGAGATGCAGATCTATCCTATAGGGTTAGCAAAACTTCTGCTTTTTTACTGCTAAGGTGGTTAAATGTTTTTAGCTTTTAAGAAGAGTTGAATTAGAGAACTTTAAAACCAATTTAAAGGTTTTTTTCTAATATGGATAGCATGTATAGCAGAGGGCATGTATTTATTTGTAATACTACTCTGCCTTAAGCAGTCTCAGCCATTCAGTAACTGTTCTTGGGGTGAGCACTTAGGTAGTGTTAGCCTTTCTAGATGATGTGACCCATGAAAAATGTGTTCTCCTCACGTTGCTTCTTCCACCACAAGGATGCAGCTGAGAGCTAACAGTGTGATGCTGCTTACTCAGAAATACAAAAGAAAGGGAGTGTTTACTCACACTGGTTGTTGCTTGCATTGCGAACTACTGAAACATTTTTTAAAAACAATTTTATTTTTTTTACTTTTTAACTCCTGCAAAAATCTGCCACAGAAAAGATTATGACTGAACATTTCATGTGTTGTTCTTGCTAAGTTTGCCAGAGAACAACAGCAAGCTAAATCAGTGTCTTATTTTTCATCACTTTCTGTAAACACTCTCCAAATTAATCTCAGTAAATACCAGAAATGCTAATAACTAGTCTTTGTATATGCTCACAGAACAGATTTAGGGCACTTACTTGAAGGATATATATAAAGCGAGCATTTGCTGTAAGTTAAAAGCATCCTCTTTGACATCTCTAGAACACATTTCTGAAAGTATTGAACAGTGACTGAACTTGTAATTCCATAAATGTCTCTGGATATGTTAATGGGAAACAGTGCAGAAAACCACAGCTTCTAGCTGTGCATCCAATTGTTGTCCCATAGTCAATAATAGAACAGGGGATGGCCCAGCAGACGATGACACACTCTCAAACCTGCCTTAATATCTCCCAAATTCTTGTCAAGCTAGGATATTTCTAATATTATCTGCCTTCTGTGATGTCCATCCTCTCTTTCTTGAGTGTAACAGTCAGCAGTGATTTAGGTACCAATTCCTTAAAGTATCATAAGTTGTTGAGGCTGATACCCCATTGGGAGTAAGCTCTTGTTTTCCTTTGCTGGCAAATACCACTGGAAGGGTTTATTCTGGAGTCCTGTCTACTGTAAATGTTACGTTAGGAGTAAGAATTTTTTTTTTAACATGAAAACTTAGATGCTGAAGCAGAAAATGGCAGCCATAAAGTAGCTTTGTTTGATCCTTTCCTTAAAAAACAAGGAGCTTTACGAATACACAAAAAGAAAAAAAAAATCTCCATGAGGTACAGGACTGTTTAGAGTTTTTATTATCTGTAACACTTCAGCCCTTAGATGATGGGAAAGTCGCAATATGAGAGCATTTGGGGACTTCATCTGCCCTCCTGGGGTTAGTCCACAAGCAGGTATTGGCTGAAAACAGCACTCCTTAAATTGTTGTGAAGTTTTACCATGAGGTGGCATCTGGATTGTGGCATTGCTTGTACATCTCTATTCAAATCAACTTTGTGCTGGAGAATCTTGTCCGCATTACCAGGGCAGCTGTGATGAAAATAATTTAGTTGCAAATTTCACCTAAGAAACTTAAAAAAATTTTCAAGGTACTATTTCCTACTAAATTAAAAACTACCAGAGCCACTTGCTGGCAGTGCCTATTTTAAAGCTAACTCTTGTATACTGTCATGCCTGCATGCCCACTGTTTCATTAAATACTTGACAAAACACCTAGCGCCCTTAAATACAGAGTGGACTGATTGATTTTTCTTTCAGTAGCTTCTGTGGCTTATAGCGTGAAAAGAAGGCATGCATCATTCTCAAAAAATAGTGTATGCATAGGGGGCAAATCTTTCTTCCATAGTGCAGTGGAATTTGCTAAGCTATGTTTTGTGTGGATATTTGGGGAGGAAATAGTTTGATTTGAAAATATCTTTAGCAGGTTTATTATTCTCTGCTTTGCTCTGAAGGACGGCTCCATAAATACTGCTGCTTCTTGGGATCTTTTGCCAGTATCTCTGCTGTCAGATTCATCACCTCACCAACCAGTTCACCTCCTGTTTTGATCTGGGAAATAAATGGTAGTCCCAACTTCAAATGCAAATGGCTGTGATACTAACCCTTAATGATTAAGGTAACTTCAGTGCAGACATTACAAGCATCAAACGATGACAATGCCTTTGATTTATATGCCACCTTTCATTCCTAGTGATCTCAAAGCACCTATAATTTCTGGCAAACCTGGGCAGATTTAATGGATTATTTCAGAGTCTATTCAGCAATAACTCTTTAAGTGCTCAGAAGAAAGACTGATTGATGGGTGAGATGGCCCAGAACTTTAATTATCTTAATGAACAATTTTTTTGACTTAACAGGAAGTCTACCACTAACACAAGTGGAACTGTGAACTTTAAGTCCACCACTCTTTATATTAAACACTGAGCTTGGTGGTAATTTGAAGACTTAGCTCTTGTTTCGTGTATGTTTATTTTTGTGGGAGTCTACTTAGGCATTACTGATATATAACCACTTCTGCACTGGAACTTCACGCATTGCACAGAGTGATTTGGGACACTAGGTGAAAAACTACATGAAGCGGTCAAAAAAATTTGATATGCAATTACTTGAGTTTACCAGGATGCTAGAGACAAATATTTAAAGCACTAAGAAAAGTTCTGGGAGAGTTATTAGTAAGAGATATTAAAGATTTGGTTTTACACCTGGTCTGACATTCTGTGTATGCCAGAAACAGAAGTGGAGATTGAAATAACTTTGGTAAATAGCTAAACTGGGGCAACAGGAAGCAGGAAAATAGCATGAAACGCAAACAGATTGCTATTGAGGAGATGGTTTTGAGATTATTCCAGTGTGAAAGTTCTTTTTAAATTAGCAATTGTGATCACACATACATTGTCTCATGTCATTTACGCCCCCTTGTACTCTTCTTATGCCTCTTTGTGATTTTACTTTTAAACGTTAATCATTTTTCCACAGAAATGAAAATCGTTATTAACATCTGTTGTATCTGCGTAATTACTGTGCCTGTTAAAAGGCCTATTTTTATTATTTCCAGATCTTTTCCACAAATCCTTACATTGGTAATTAGTATATCTTACAAATGCCGGTGAGTTAAAAGGATCATAAATTTTTGGCATAAACCAAGAATTGCCTTCTGATGACTAATAGTATAGTGGGTACCATAAAAATAATAGTATTAGAAAAAAGCAATAATTCCAAACTGTGTTGCACTGTGCATGTTGCCAAGGAGATCTGGCTTTGCGAGTGACTTTAGGACATGAACTCCTTGTACCAGCTACAGCAGAAATGTCAAGAATGTGATAATTTTTTTCAGTTAGAAAAAAAATTTGTAAGTGCAAATTCGCTTTGTTATACTCAATAGGGAGGATTGAGTTGTGGAAGATGGCGTAGGGGGTGAAGTCATTGACTGTTCAAATATGGCTTTGTTGCTTTGCACTTTTTAGTCTTTTGCATGTGCATATGATGAGTTTCAAGTGGCCACATGTCCCCAGAACGGTGATTTACACAAACATGTGTTAGTATCGGTTTTTAATAAGGCATCAAAAAGGTGCAGAAATTGCCAGGATGCTTTGAGAAATCTCTAAACACCATAGACCTGCTATAGTGATTCCCATGGACTACTCCCTGGTTTCTAACATGGTAGGCAAGCATGAGGAAAAGAGGGTGTAGTGGTGACACTGCTGTTCCGGTATGAGTTCAAGCAGCCGGTATCCCTTGGACAATTAAATGTGTTGGCCTAAAGATGTCTGTCTGCACAGCTTCTCCCCTCCTTTGACTTTCACAGATAAACAAATGTTCTCAAAACCTGTCCAAGTGATGCTCTTCCATTCTCCGGCCTTAATTCTGAGTATTGATGTATATTCTGGATAGATGTTTGTCATTGTTTCAGCTTCTGATATCAGAAAGAAGCTTAACTGCTTCTTGCATTTATTCCCAAGGAATAATGGCTTAGTAGTTTTGAAGTCCCTTTTGGCCAGGTTTAACCAGTCTCATAATGTTCTCCCTTGCAAACCTGATGCGGGTCATATCGGAGGAGTTTAAGGAATGGTTTTGAGTCTTCCCGTTCTGTCTCACCTCTATCAGCTCATCTCCCTGCTAGGTAATTGCTCTTGTCTCAAAGAGGTGGTTATAAAGCCATGGGTTTCACTAGAACAGGACAAACTTTTGGAAACTAGTTGAAGGAGACTGAAAAGAGATATTTGAGTATCACTAAGAAGCTGTACAAGTCAGCAAAAACAAGTGTCAGGTATCAGGTATCGGAGTTGGACTCCATGAACTCTGAAGCATGCCGCTTCAGGCTTCAAATGTTATGTTCACCTAGAACTTTAGAAGTCCAAAAGTACTTATTTGGCTGATAGATTTCTCGATACAGGTAACACTGTTGTTTGTTTGCCTATTGCTGTTTGCCATTTTTTGTTAGTGTCTAAAGGTTTGACTCTGTAGTCTGTCTCTTTGGTTTCATATGACATTTTCATGTCATTCCTAACTCAGAGCTAAATGCTTATGCTACATTGGACAAATGTCCTTTTGTAAAATTGATGTTTCCTAAGCAATGTGACCAAAGTTTTCTCATTCTTTGAGTGGCTAGACTGTGTGGAAGAAGTTTGAAAGAGACAAAAAAGCAGTTTCTAGAAGAACTGTTAAAATATATCAATTTTTCACAACTATAATAGAACCTCATAATTAATTTAAATGAAATTTGTTTTCCATAACACAGATTTTTGGGTGTAAAGTACGTCCTTTGAGAGAGGCAAGAGGGAACAACCTCTGTTATTTTTGATTACCTTTGTGTTTTGCTTTTTACTCATTATGCTAATTTTATGCTAATAACCTCCTTACAGTAAGTTTCACTTTATACTGCATAAACTGACAAATAGAGCAATATTTATCAAGCATAAATATTAAAAACACTATAAAGACTTCTAGGCTTCTAATTATTATGCTAATTTATCTCTAAATTATTCTTGTATTACCACCCTACAGTTCACTGTAGAACATGACACAAAAATGGTAAAAATACCAAAATTTTATTTCTTAATGCTATTAATTAATCACATAGGAAGCCTGTCTATGAATTTAAAAAGCACTAGTTACAGCATTGTGGATGTAAAGATAAAGAATTAATTTCTTTTAATGAGCTGTTGAGCCTTTGCTTATATTATCATAAATACTAAGGAAATCCAGAGGGCTTTTTTATTTTTAAAGAACAGGAAAGCCATATTGGATGGCAATTCCACACATTGAGCCAAATTCTTAGTATTTCTTTTCATACCAGTATATTTATTAAAGTCAATGAGACCATTCAAATGGTTCAAGTGTGTGAGTTCTGGCCTCTCTTCTGCTTTTGTATTCCACGCATGGGGTCAAATAAAGTCCCCAGATATCACGTTCATTCCAGTGCCATTATGAGGCTGTGGTGAGGGGCAAAATCTCTCCAACGCATAAAAGGACTAATTAAATATATACCAAGTAACTTATAATTCTAAAGAGTTCCTGAACATTTGGGTATTATCACTGGTGAGTGGGTAATGGAAAGCAGCATGTGGATCAGGCAGGACTAGCGCTCCGCTGGATAAAAGCTGCTGCATCAGAGCTAGCAAGTGCCTTAAGGTGCATTTTATTAAATCAAGCCCTGTTCCTGGAAAAGGGCCTGGATAGGTGGAGGGTTCTGGAGTGCTCGTTTGTCGGCTCCAGGATTGTAGCCGACTTTATGTTTAGGTGTAGAGGCCCCGTTTTGCCCGTAGGAGTGAAAAATTTTAATATAGAAAAATAATTCAAGTGTTAACAATATTTTTTTTTATTCCCAGTATCCCTCTTCTTTTTCTACCCAAATGTGTGATTTTTTTCAGAAATTCTGGTTTTTAATAAACATTCCTTGTTGTTTTTTTGTTTTTATTTTTTGTAAGCTTTCTTAAATTTGGGAACTAGAGATAGTAACAGCAGAAATACTTCAGTTGCTTTGTATATTGATTTTTCAGTTAACTCTTGACTCAATCTGTCTAAAATGAAGCAGGCTTTATATTAAAATGATCCTTAATTCTCTACAGCTAAATTTACTCTATGTTTTTGTGTCAATAACAATAGGAATAATAGTGGTGTAAATGTATGGCTTTCTTGGCCAGCATAAATTTACTGTCACAAACACAGAACTGGTTCCCTCCAGTGGAGGGTTTCATACATGCAAGCCGTGGTGGGTCACTGCGCTATAAAGAATAGCTCTGATTCACTCACTAATAGCTCGTACGAATCATACCGTATTGGGAGATTTTGTGCAATGTATTATTATTGTCTTTTTTTAAACTGGAAACAAATTAGTCTGCTGGGATAGTGCTCTTGTAAAGACAGGTGCTCAACTGACAATTGAGTCTTAAAAATAATACTATAGTCCAAAATCAGTCCTATAAAGGAGGGAAGAGTAGAGATCATGTTTAATCAGAAAATAGGTGAAAAATACGCAGAGATACAGAGCAGCAGGCAGGTCCACTGTTAAACAACTGATGGCTGAGGAGTGGTGGTACTGTAGAAATTAAAGGTTGGTAAGTGGGCAAGCTGAATGTGGATTGAGTAATGAGGGTTATCAGAATATATGGGTGGAAGTGGAAAGAAAGTACTACGGAAGCAAAATTTCAGAGGATGGCATGCTCATATCAGCCAGCTCACTTCTCCTTTCTTGTCAGTCATCTATATTTAAACATTTTATTCAGCAATCTTGAAAGACACAGAGTCACTAGGTCTCATTACCTTCTTAAAATTGAGCATGGACTTAAGAGTTTGAAGGATAAGGGTGCCTTTAGACAAAGAACTGCCTATATCCATAAGGAAAGTTATATATATATATATAAAAGAAAGTGTGGCTAGATATATTGCTCAGCTGTTTCTATACTGCTTATTTTAGCTGTTACACGCTAATATTTTGAAAACACAATCAAGTTTATGGTGAAAATTATTGTTTTATTAAAAGTCAGTCCCTACTTTTTCCCCATCTAAGAACCCAAATAAAACTCACTTTGTTGTTTCTGATGTTATAACCACCGATTAAGTGTTTAAAAATAACAACAAAATATTCCTGCTGGAAACTTTCAATAGCAATTTTGAGTAACCAGTTGTAGTCTGAAATCTTGTTTTTGCAGAGAACCAATTTTTCATCTCACCCAGCTAGGTATTGATTCCTGTATTCATCAAGGGAAGTCACACTGACCTTCATTCTAATGCCACAGCATCCGTCCTTAGCTCTGTTTATAATGAACAGCACCGAGGCAGAGTGAGACACCGGACACACCTCTGACTCGCCTGGAGTCCTGCCATACAATCCCAGACTGACATTAGATTTTTCTTTTTTTGTAAACCTGCATCAAATCCAGAGAAGAGTAGACTTGTGAAGTGGATTGAGCATTAATGAAAACAGGAACATATTTTCCTGATAACCATGGATATAAAACCACAGCACTACAATATGGGAAGGTTCACTTTTCAGAGGTGTACTCTACCACCACTACAGTTTTTAGCATCATTTTTATACTTCATAAAAGTACAGCTTATTGTTAGGGCTTGGTAGACAGACTTAATTCCACAGATAGTGGACAAAACTTATCCTGCAACACTGTAATGAAATGGATGATGGACAGAGAGAGAGTTTAAGGTCATTTATCTGATGCTGAATTTGGTATGTGCAGAATTCTCTTCTGTTTTATAAAAATATCTAGGAAGCTGAGGTTTTTCTAATCTGAAATAGTGTATATAGCTTAATTAAATAGTGTATATTAGCTTAATTAAATAAACTCTGTCTACATGTTTCTGTGAGAGAGAAAGGGATTTTTTCCCCCCTCTCTCTACTTTTTGAATGTTTTGTGTTCATTTTGCAAGAGTCACACAGATGAAAACAACCCATAGCACAAAGTAATTGTGAAATCAATCAGCAATCCAACAATTCTGAGCTCTGCAGTAACCTACTAGGGGACAAAAAAGAAAGAAGAACTCAATATATTAAATACAAATCCGAAAAGATAGGTAATGTGCCAAAGAGGTTATTGCATTCAGGAGACTTGATAAGGATGATTTAACAGGGTGAAAAGATCACCTCGGCAGATCATAGAGGGAAAGGACTGTGAAGAGATAAAAAGAGGCATGCACAATAAAGAGATAAGTGAGCGTTATCTTTTTAAAAGGTTTGAACTTACCTCATGATTGTTAGCATTTTGTCTTATTTCCATAATCAAACTTCTAAACATTTAGATGCAGAGCACTCTAACCTTTACTCAATCCTGTAGCCCAGTAGAAGCAGAATAAAATTAATGGAAGAGTTAGGGTAATTTGGCTTCTGTTTAACGATGAACAGGTAACTAATACCATCTTAGACTAAAAACTGGGGGCTTATTTGGTCTATTTGTAAATTGTGGAAAATTGCAAATGCCTTGTTTTCTTCTGCAGACAAGAGATGAATACAACATTTGTAAATGCTTTTCTACATCAGACAATGGGTGGTCTGTGGACATCACAATATTGGCTCCTTTAGAAGGCTCACTCAAATTTAGACCCCATCTGGATGCCAGTTTTGAAATTATGTCCTCTGCCTACCTACAAAGAGAAATCTGCCTTTCTGATGAAGTGTCTGTTTCTGTTGCTAGAAAAGTCCATAACTGTTTTGGTCAAAAAAGGGTTTTTTCCAGCTCCAAAGTATATGCCATATGCCATGAATTGTCTATTTTATGCTCACCGTCACTTACAAAACTGCTGTAATATTTAAGATTTTTTTTTTCTAAATAATTTTTTCTGAGATATTTTGTCAATTTTGCAGTCTGGAAAAATTCTCACGAACATTTTTTTTTCTTTTTAATTTTTCTTTTCTTTTTTTTAATTTTAACTTTCTGGGAATAATTTGAAATGATTACTGTTCTTTCTTCAGGAAATTCTTTACTAGAAAAACAAGTTCAGTCTCCTGTTTGCTCATTTTAAACATTCATTGTGTACCCGTAATTTTAAAGTGTAGGGTACATTAAAAAAAAGTTTAGAGAATATCGATAAAATGAGACGGATCTGAGTTAAAGAATCAGAATCCTGTTGTGCTTAAATGCAGTAACTGCCTGGAACTTCATTCTGGAACTAAATTGGTCATATATAGAATAAAAATGAATGCATTTTTTATAAACACAATTTGAAGCCATGGGCTAACAATTAGAATATATATATCCATTTTAATGGCCAGTTAATAGCTATATCAGTGTTGAAGTGGGCAGTGCTATCAAATAACAAGTGAAATGCAAGTACTAGCTTCGCCTTAGACTGCTGTCAACCACATTAGTTAACTTTTGGGTGTAACACATTTATTATGCATTGCAGCACTTTTGCTGTAGAAAAGAGAAGCTTAGGTTCATGTTTGAGAATAGCAGGAATAGTTTCTGGGCAGGTTAGTGGAAAAGATATTGAATATGATGCTGAGGATATGGGTCCAATTTAAAGAATCGTTCTCTGTTGCACCCACAACTTTATTCTTTCATCTTACTGACAGCACAAATGTTTCCATCCATTTCATTTCATATTCTTCCTTCTCATCTCAGATATTTATATGTTTGGATGGCCCATCGTGATAAAATTCAGCTGCCTCCCGAATAGAAATATCATTTACAATTTCTCTTGCTTTCTTCTTTCAGAGTCTTCAGGGAAATAGCCTGATTAATTCATAGGTTTTCATTCCTTCATTTGTTTGTTTATGTGTGTGAGTGAGTGGCTGTGCTGTGTAAGGATGTATGTGACTAAATTATTGAGGGAAAGCTAAATCAAAGAGATTAAATTTGCCTTTGGGGTCTATTTAAAGTGCAGACTGCAATACAGAGATATGCATGCATCTGCAAAGGAGCTGGTTTGGGGTATGGAAACTTAGGTGAAGGGAATTTCTCAGTCCCCTCTGAGTCAGTCTCTCCACAGGAGGCCATTTCTGCTCTCTGTGGCAGTCTGAGAGTCTCAAATTTAGGGATCAATGTCCCAGGTTTCAGTGCCAGCCAGTAGCTCAAAGAGTTACTCACCACTCTCCTTTTTTATACAACTTTCATAGTTTAAAATGAAAAAAAACATCACTGGATCTGCCACATCTCTCTCTGGTTTACAGAAATTTCTTCTCATACTACTAAACTCTGGGGAAAAAACCAGAAGAACAAACCCTGGGCTGTTCAAAACGTTTTGAGAGATTCCTCTTCTTTTTTCTCTAGTCCAATTAAATCTGGTTCCAATGATCATACGAACAAAGCAAAGGAGTTGAGCGGGTCTTAAGGGTGGGCCTGCCAGGATCAGACCAATCCCAAAGTCCTCAGCAAGTGTTTCAAACTTCTTAGCCCTGTCTTTGCACTGGTATGACACCATTTCATCCATTTCTGTGCAAGAGGGAAGATCTCCTGGGAACTTCCCTGTTCTTGACAGATGACAAAGCAATGTGGAGAGAGCCAGAATATTGATAGGGTCTGTGCTTAAGTGAGAAAAGAAGCCATAAAATATTTCTGTCATCTCACAGTTGGTTTACCAACAAGGAATCAACTGCCATGAAATACCCCGAGCTTCATAACCTCCCTGACACTACCTGAGTCATTCGTGTTAGTCCCCATTGATCATGCAGCTGTGATCAGAGTTTAAGTGATTCAAACAACCTTTTTCAGAAGTTGAATCTACTCTTTTTTTAGTCTCTGTGAGTCACAGGAGACCACTGGATATGCTTGAGGGGAGCTGTGCACTTTTGCACTCAGACCTTATGCAGTGCTACTAAGCACCATGTTTTTCCTCTGATGTTTGTCTCCAAAGTTTTACCCTACTAGGAGTGGTAATTTGCTCTATGTGAGCCATCCCTTCCTACAGTCTTTCTTGAAGGAGTATTTTTGAAACATATAGAGGAGATTAGTTAAATGGGGAGATAAAACAAGGCCTATTACTAAGCACAGAAGCCCTTTAAATGTTTTCCTTTAAAACAGAAATGTTTTCATATTACATCTCTTTTTCAAGTATTTTCTTTGGTTAGACCTCTAAGATGTTCCTATGACAGGTATTTTTCTGCTGTGGAAGCGGTCAATCTTCAAAGCTCTTCGTGAGCAGTAAGCCTGAGCAGATTTGAGAGCTCACTGCCCCCGCCAGCCCTGGCAATGGGCAGGGTGCTACTGTAAAGACTGATGTATCTAGTCACAGAGTGAAGATGATCTCTTGTGGCTGAATTTTCCATAGCCATTTCATTGAACAAAAATCACCATGACTGTTTCTTCCCCTGAGTAGCTGTGATTCTCTTTCTAGAAGACAGTGGTTGTGAAATTGTTATAATGTATGTGAATTGGTACTTGCTTTGCCATTCTCACTAGATTTATTAAGGGTTGAACTAACATAAAGAGCAAAACTGTCTGCTTAATCAATCAACTCTCTTCCGCGATTAGCAATGCCAATAAAAAGAAGTGAACCTGTATTATCCTGAGTCTAGGCTGTTACTGTCATTGGGAGCAGCATTGTAGTAATCTATTTCCACCATCAGTATAGGGACCTCTGGATGTGCAAGAAACAGCTATAGTGTGCCATATTCCAACAATCCCCAGCTGGAAAATGTTTCCTACCTGGGGAAATTACACTTGGATACAGATAGATGGTACCACTATGACAGTGTCCTGTTGATAAAAGCACATGTCTTCTAAAAAATGATGAGGGAAAATGTTTAGATACAATATCCTGCATGAGGAAAAGGAACTAGAGTTGGCAGCCCATCAGTGAGGCACGGAGGAGAAGCATCTCTAGGATGTTAGCACAAGAAATGTCACTGAGGTGACTGCTGGCCAGGTTTCTATCAAACCAGACAGATTGGCAATCAGTATCATGGCACAGAATTGACTGCTTTGATTGAAAAAACTGTAGAGAATAAACGAAGTGGATTCTAAAATGGCTTTGCCACCCATGGCAGCCACAGCAGCATACCTGTGAAATGCAAACACTGCACACAGTGCCTAGTGGGCTGGTCTGTGCTGCCACAAATGACTGCAAAAATGAATGGCTCTGGTCTGGCATCTTCAGGACTGAAGGGCTGACAAAACCAAAAATGATACTGTTAATAGAAAAATGAGACTGTGGCTTCTCTTTTAAAGCCTAAGGATCTAAGGCTTTGTCTGATGCATGCTAAAGAATGGAAAAAAAGTCTTGAGAGGAAAAGAGATCTCAGGGAGAGAAAATAAACAGAAAGAGAACTGATATTTACGTCATCAGCTTCCAGATAGTTTGCTGTGTTATTGCATAAGTTGATTTACTGAATGCTGTCTTTTACCAAATAAGTTGTTTAATTTCTTCCTGAGAAGCAGTTTGATATTTAAGCAAGCAGCCCACAGGAATGTTTTCTAAAGCATTGAAACTACTTTGTAGATTTGGTGCTTGAGACCTTCAACAGCTCTTGTTTGGTATGATCTGATTCCCTTTTTGCCTATTGTAGGGCTCTAGTTTTGGCAAATGTTTTAGCCAACACTAATGATAAACATAAGGAGGAACTTTAAATCCCTATGTGTAGGAGAATGGCTATGTTCATTTGTTCAACTGGCAACATGTGGTATCTTCTTTTCCTTATTCAATAACCACAAGATGCAGTACCACTGTAGATGTAACTATCTGTTGTGTGTTTGGAATAGATGATGTCATGCCTTTAGGATGGACCTGATCAGCAGATGGCTGTAAGTTTCATGCAACAAACCCATCATATAGAGATTTGGACTCAGTTTCCTTCCTGTGCTCCCTTTCCCTTTCAGTGTGATAGCAATTTATTTCTGGTCTTATGCCAATAGCAATTTAAAAATCTGTAAGTACTGGCAAAACAGGATGGTACATTGGGAGTGACAGCATATAGTCAAAGATACACGTTACTCTGGAGATGATAGCCTTTCTACTATATCTGTACTAGAACACAGTAGTTGCCAGAGCACCTTGTTCTTTTTTCACTTGGGTGGAAATCCCTCCCTTTTTAACAGATGACATCTGTAGCGTCAAGTTTCAGATTTCAGATCTATCGTATCCTGTCCTGTCCCATCCTATCCTATCCTATCCTATCCTATCCTATCCTATCCTATCCTATCCTATCCTATCCTATCCTATCCTATCCTATCCTATCCTATCCTATCCTATCCTATCCTATCCTATCCTATCCTATCCTATCCTATCCTATCCTATCCTATCCTATCCTATCCTATCCTATCCTATCCTATCCTATCCTATCCTATCCTATCCTATCCTATCCTATCCTATCCTATCCTATCCTATCCTATCCTATCCTATCCTATCCTATCCTATCCTATCCTATCCTATCCTATCCTATCCTATCCTATCCTATCCTATCCTATCCTATCCTATCCTATCCTATCCTATCCTATCCTATCCTATCCTATCCTATCCTATCCTATCCTATCCTATCCTATCCTATCCTATCCTATCCTATCCTATCCTATCCTATCCTATCCTATCCTATCCTATCCTATCCTATCCTATCCTATCCTATCCTATCCTATCCTATCCTATCCTATCCTATCCTATCCTATCCTATCCTATCCTATCCTATCCTATCCTATCCTATCCTATCCTATCCTATCCTATCCTATCCTATCCTATCCTATCCTATCCTATCCTATCCTATCCTATCCTATCCTATCCTATCCTATCCTATCCTATCCTATCCTATTCATTTAATGCAGTTCAGTGATCCTTAGCAACTCAACAGCTATGAGTAGTCTTTTCCCTTCCTAGCATTGCAAATACAGAGGAAGAAGGATGTTAACTTTAGCTGGTGGTTTAAATTAGGTTGGTAGGGACCTCTAGAGGCCACCTAGTGGGCCCAGCCAGAAAAGGTTGCTCAGGGCTTCTCTAACTGTGTTTTAGTAACTCCAGGGATGGACACTCTAGAGCCTCCCCAGGTCCCTTACTGTTAATTC
>VZSC01007191.1:412540-430078 GCA_013398225.1 Steatornis caripensis | reverse complement strand
AGGACTAGATGATCTCTAGAGGTCCCTTCCAACCCCTACCATTCTATGATTTTATGATTCTATGATGATTTTGTTCTTGCTGTAGAAACAAATGGGGTAAAAGGGTGATCTCTGTATCAAAGGGTTTGCAGTCTAAATCCAGCCAAGGTGAGGCAGTGGTCAGACAGACAAACTGAAAGCCACAAGAAAAAATGAGACACTTGAGGTCTTTGAGATAAGCAATGGTCTCAGGACACTGGCAAACTAATCGTTGTCAGGTTTTTTGTCAGCATTGCAGAAAAGAAGAATGTTAAAGCAGGTTTTGAAGGGGGATAATGCATTACTTGGGCAGATGTTTATGGAAGTTCCTCTCAATTGTGGTAGAATGGGAAGATGCTTGCAGGTATCTTTTAGTATTGCTTCTTAAGGAATCATGTCTTACAATGTCTCACCTTGAGTATGGGGCAGGAGGAGAGAAGGTTGTCTGTCCAGACAGCTAACTTGAACAAAATTTAATAAAATAGTAAGATTCTGAAAAATAGCAGTTTTCAAAGCTGTCGTGAATGTAGGCAGGGAGTAGTTGAGAAGCCTGTTTAATGCCACCATGAAGGAAAAGACTGAAGCAGGCAGGGCTTCAGACAAGCAACCAAAGCTTCTACTTTATTAAACAGCTGAGAATCCAAACACACAATTTAAATCTATAAAAACCAGAATTCGCTAGTGCCAGTGCTCATGCGATCACTTGTTCCTGTTATTAATTTTCCCAGTGGCACTTACCGCAGTATAGTTTCATGGCTGTACAAGATGTGTTTCATCTACGGCTGTAAAAACCTGAACTTTCTGTTTATTCCTTTTTTTTTTTTTTTTTCACATAGACAAAAATGCATTTTCACTAAAGTCAATTTTGCCATAAGGCGAAAGTAGCTTAATCTTTCCCGCTTCCTCCCATCTTATTTTCCCAAACTTGAATTTTGTCTGTGCAAGATAAGAGATAGCGATAAAATACTCTGACAATAATCACATCCTTGTGTTTTAGTGCTTGGATCTGTGCTGTTGTCTTTGACGTACTCTGTAGCCCAGCTAGCCCAGTGTCTGGTGGCTGTGGAGCAGCTGCATGGGTCAGTTTTCCTTGCTTACCTCCTTCCCAACGTTTTCAGGGGCTCCCAGGGTTAGATGCCCAGAGAATATACCCAAGTGTAAATAAAATATTCTTAAAACTCTTTCTATACTATTCCTATACTATACTATACTATACTATAGTTCCTATACTATAGACATTACTATCAAGCAGATATTTCTGCAAAATGAGTCTTACTCACCCAAACTGTTTCTTGTTCTTACACCCAGAAGTAGTCTTATTGACTTAGTGTGGAAATGAAACCCCCAAAACCTAATTAAAAACAAAACAGAAAGCAAACAAGACTGCTAGATTTTTGAAATATAACTGTTTGTTCCAAATTATTCCGTATAGGCAATCTTTTAAAAAGTAAGAGATGTTAATACAGACTGCATATAAATACTCCTGCAAATAGATTTTGTTTTAAAATACCTGTTGTTATCCTTCCATGTACACATTTAATATGAAAAAAAGATTTCTGTTGTTTGTGAGGTTACTACGTTGAGAAAATTACCAACTAGGCACTGTAATTACTTTAGGAGAGCACCGAAGAAGACTGCTTCACATTATTTAGACAATTTGATTACTCTTATGCATGATTTCAGAATGTGATAATCAAAGTGTTACTTTAACTTGAGTGCTCAACCATCCTCCATAGTGATTTATACAAACAAATGAAATGTCAAATTGAAATGTTCCGGATTTAGATCTCCTAGAGCTCCATGTTGCTGCCCTTTGTTACAGACAATCTGTAAACCTCCTCACCAGCTAATGTATACTATTATAGTTCTGAGAAAACCATCAGGTTTCTGCATTGTCTCTAAGGCAAGACCACTTGACTTCTCTGCAACAATAGAACTTCATAAGAAAAATGGTCTTAACATTAACCATATACACAAAACCACCTGCAGTAGTCTTGTTGTCTTCTGGAGAAAGATACAAATTTAGCTAATACAATCGATTCTCAAAAGAAGGTCGTCAGACCTTCCTGCTAAGGGAAAGGTGAATTAGCAACATAGCTATGAAATAAATGGCTGCATATCAAAACATCAGGCTGCATATCAAAATATTGCAAGTAAACACGCAACTGGGAGTCTGGGAAAATGCTGTCCTGCTGTTAAAAAAAATCTAAACGAAAAGCTTGGGTGTTACAACAGCTTATGGCTAAGAAGAGCAGATGCATCTTTTTCAAGACAGTCCAGTATTCATAGCAGGGCGATGCAGTGAAATATACATGATCACAAGTATTGCGAACATCTATATACAATAGAAAAGAACAAACAAAATGTATTATTCATCTATCACTGTAAAAAGATTCCACGTTTCCTGTGAAAAATGTTCGTGTCAATACATGAATATATTTAGCTTCTTGGAGCCAGATTTCTGTGCTTCCTCACTTTCCTGATGGAATGGGGTGCTGATTTTCATCTAAAGACTACCAGAATCAGTCTGACTTTTGTTTATCATTTGTAAGTGTGGGACTTGCACAGTTTTTTAACATTTAAAACTGAGAGGGTGATGTGCAATGGGGCTCCAAGCCTAGTCTACCTGTAGTACATCTTATTTGTGTGAAAACAAGTGGGATATTTCAAATGCGGGCTACCAACTAGACAAGACAGATACATATATTTTAACTAGATTATTCTTTCAATTCTGCTTGGAGGCCACAGGAAGAAATGTATATTGTTCATTCTGCTTCCCTTTCACGTTGACAGATACTTGGAATTCCAACTGTGGGACGGCGCTATATGTGTTAAAACTGTCTTTTGTCCAGTGTAAATTGTGGTGTAATTCCAGAAGTACCTGAAGTTCCTAGCATATCATAGAAATGGGATGTTGCTGGCTGCCTGTTGAAGCTTTAGACTAACAGTATTGAATAAATACCCAGAAAAGCTGTATAAGCCCTCAAGTGTAATGCACACTTGACCTCTTTGTCTCCAGAAATGAATATCGCTTTAAATTTCTATGTTGCATTCTTTCTTACATCTAATTAACCAGACTAAGTCGTGACAACTTCTTAACTTCAATAGTGCACAACAGATTGGAAGAGGATTTCTGTACAGGCTGTGTGGATGGGTGGTGATCAGATAGTCTCAAGGTCAGACAATAGAATAACAAATCAGTAACATCCATATTTTATTGAGCAGTAGTGAAACACTGCTGCTAGAATGCTGAGCGACTTACATGGCAGTTACAGAAGTTTTAGTGTGTTCCGCTCTTTGGAGTGAAACTTTTGTGTAGTTTTTTTTTTTTTTTAGAGTATGCAGAATGCATTGGGTTATATTTGTAGTCTTACAATAGAGAGGAGGAGAGGGCAAACTTTGCACTTGCCTTTGTCGAACTTCACAAGGCCCTTGTCAGCGCATTCGTCCACCTTGTTGAGATCCTTCTGCCCAGCAGCCCTGTCCTTCAGCATATTGCCCTCTCCCCCCAGTTTGGTTCCACTCACAAACTGGTGGAGGATGGTCTCTGTCTGCCCCGTGCTCCAGATTAAGATGTTAAACAGTATTGAACCATTGTTGAATGCTACTGCTAACCAGCTGGACTTGAAACCACTGACTGCTATGCTTTGAGCCCAATGATCCAGCCAGGTTTTACAGCCACTGTAGTCCACTCCACCCATCCAGTCCCTGTCGCTCCTACAAGGGTGCCAGCCTGTCGTAAGAGATAGGAGGGAAAGGGGCATGAGTAGCACTGGTGGCATTTGCACTGAAAGGATGTGGCCCAACAGAGATGTGGAGCGGTTGGCGCAAGGCGGTATGCTCGGTGGCTGAGGGCAGAAGGAGAGCAGTTTGATAGGCAGCTCGATAGGCAGTTGAGCTGAAGAGGCTTTTTTGTTATGGGGTTATAAGACAGTGGTTGTGAATACAGACGTAAATCAGAAGAGAGATAGAAGTTAAAGATCAAAGCAAAGAGCAGGGAATGAGGGAGTATGGGAAGATAGATACAGGATGGAAAACAAGTTAAAATGAATAGATATCAAGGAGTTAGGCAGCTTCGATCTATGATAAATAAGCAAGGTTGAAGACATACTGAAATTGAGAAATCATTAATTCCAAATTTCCTCTATGTAATGCAAATACGCAGAGACCTGTGTGTAAGATATTTTGCTACCAAGTGGCTCTTAGGACTGAGTGTCTGAAACTGTATGGGATTTATCTAACAGAAGTTCAGATGCTTTGTGGCATATTAGGTGAATTAATATGCACAACATCACATTTTCTCTTCCAAATTAATAAACAGCACGTTCGTTTCTTTTCTACTAATTGAATGTTTAACTTGTTTGTCTTAGGCCAATGATAGGTCAATTAGAGGTTAGGAAGAGATATTGCTTGTTTTCTCCAGAGCCCTGAGCCGTCGCTGGGTTTCCTATTTCCTCAGCCTGTCTCGTTGTGATACTATTTTGCAGGCAGACGAAAGAGTTTCTTTCATTATTAAAACAAAAGGGCAAGTAAAGAATTAGGAAACTGATAATTATATACAAACTTTTTCCCCAAGGGCAAAAGAAAAAAAAATCGATGTGTTGCAGGTTTTTTCAATATAATTAGTGACCTAATGATGAGAAAAATAGTATACATATTTTCTTTTCAGGACTTAACTATGGATGGGATTAGTAGCTAGAGGATAGTTTCTCTTTATGTCATTCTTAAGGCTGGCTAGGGCATCTGAACAACGGGAAATGAGGAAATGGCTTAGTGTAGTTAAAAAAATAAGATCGCTTGAGACATATTTCTAGGCTGCTTTATTGGTAGCTTGGTTTTTTTATTGTTGCTTGAATTTCTTGTTTGCTTAGATTGAAAATTCTTGAAGACCAACAGCAAAGCTATGATTGTAATGACTACTGGAATAATTCAGGAACTACTTCTGAAATTTTAAAGTGATTTTGGTACTGAGGTTGTAGATTTTTATCACTTTATCTTGTTTTCTTATGCGCTGTCAGTAGCCATTGGAGAGAGAGTGAATCCTTTTGCTGGCAGAATATGAATTTGGCTTACAGAATATGAATCAGATTTACATCACTGTCTCTTGACTACATAAGTGATGTGTAAATTTAGATCACTGTCTCCTATTTGGGGGAGAAATTAATCCCCTTGCTTAATGACAAACCTGTTAATAGTACTCAACAGGACAGAGGCAAAATAGCTACCTAGAGGCATTTTGGAAGAAATGGGATGTGTGTGACTTCAAAGTAGGCAAGTTCTTTGTAAGGGCATCATGAATGTCTCCCTTAAATGAAAGTTTCCCTTAAATATATTTCTTATGAAGGCACCTGGATTAGCCACATGGTACTGAGAAAACATCTCATATATGGGGAGCAGAGAGTTTGCTGAACATTATTTTCTTACTCCTGTTAAGGCAAAGAGAAAAGCTGTCACATTTCTCTTTTAAGGACCTGCCCTGGCTCAGCAGTCCTCTCAATTGTAGCTATGGAACCACCATTCAAAGAGCAAGATTTCTAGCTGCGTGGTAATAATTTTGCTTTCCTCTTTCTTAGGCATACTTCTGATTATCAGCTGGGTGTCTGTGATGCAGAATAGACCTGTTGGTGAACAAACCTTTCTATTAATTGGATCATCCTTTTTATGAGCTGCACAAGAAAGTCAAGATGAAATACTTGTTCTACATCTCTGTATCTGACAAGTGCACTTTTGTGACCTGGATGGAAGGCTCTCTTTTGAGCCACCTGTGTTCACTATATCTATCTGTATCTTGAGCATGGAGACTAAGCCACTATAAGTTAACTTTGAATTAGTAATCCTTTTGTATCCTCTTTCCTTTCTCATCTACTATCAGCCAATATTGTCTTTTGTCTTCCCTGCAAAGATGTGAAGTTGTGCTACCATATTGCTAGGTCCAGACTCTACCCTTTCTTTGGTTTGGTGTTGCACAACTTTCCCTCTTACAATTAGAAACTCATCCCTTCTTTGTTCTCTTGCAAGAGAAGGAGGCTTATTTTTATCCTTTCTTTAACTTGGACACAATTCCATCAGTCCCTTTAGAAAAGTCAGCATCTCTTAAGCACGGGCTTATGCAGAAGAATGAGTAGCAGTAGGCCCTGAGCCCTGCCCAGGAAGGCCAGGAGTCATTGTTACAGCAGCAGACATCACAAGGTACTCCTGCTCGTGAATAGGCAGGTGAAGGTATGTATACAAAGAGAATGTGCGCCTGGATGTACTCACAGAAGGGAGGTTTACCTAAAATTTGGAAGCTGCCT
Organism: Steatornis caripensis; assembly: GCA_013398225.1. NCBI lineage: Eukaryota > Metazoa > Chordata > Aves > Caprimulgiformes > Steatornithidae > Steatornis > Steatornis caripensis. Next base: position 423,767 of record VZSC01007191.1, on the reverse strand, counting down.
GAAGGAATGGAGGAAGGCAGCAGGCAATGTGCATTTAGTGCAAGGTGAAGGTGTCTCATAATGCACAGGCAGATGAGCAGTGAGAGCCATTGTATGCAGAAAAGTGTTAATATGGTCTGGTGGCTTGTGAAAATTGCAGTTGGTTAATCTGTACATAGGCAGTCAGTGCATGGGAATGTACAGTAAGTCAATGAAAAGAGAACAGCACTTGGGGAAGGACAACATGCTGAGTCTGGTCTGAGCTCTGACTCTGGCAGTCTGACACTTTGGTGTCAAAGATCCATTTGTAAAATTTACTAATGCTGAATTCTTTGTATTGTTTCCATTGCTTTTTTCCATCATGGTTACAGCTTCTGGAAGTGAAATGTGCTGAAACACAGAGGGCAATAATTTGAGAATAGCTTCCTTTTAAAGGGTAATCTAGCGAAATGTGAAGGCCAGAGATGTTTTTACAGGTTTGATTTGCAGGATATGTACCATTACTTATGGGGCAGAATCCCCAAAAAGGTTCAGTGACATTTAAATAAACTAATAGATGAAGGGTCATTCCTCTGACTTGAAAGCAAATGAAAAGCGCAATGACAAATGGACATTTTGTGCACTCCAGTAAAAGTACAGTGAGGATATTTCGTTTAGACAGAAAACACCAGATAGTCTGTGAGCTAAACAGTGATTCTTTGGATGTTCCTTTCTACAGGAGAGTGGATTTATGACTTAAATGAATTCATCTTATGAAGGGCAATGGTAGTCAAGACCTCTTTGTGTGTTTTATAGTGTGAATACTAATGTAATTAAATGCTTAAAATTAAGAATAGATAAAAACTTGATATGACAGTTGTAAGTCTGTAAAGACAAATTGCAGTGCACATTGCCAGTGTATGAATCTGTGATTAATTTATACAGCTGTTTATAATGCACTAAATAGCAGCATGCCAATTATTATGGAAACAAATTGTGTTTATATTAGCATGTCTGAGGTGATCATTGATCCCAAACAGCATTATTTGAAGACTGATAGAGAGAATAATGAAGGAATAACATTCTGCCCTACAGCTGTCCAATGCATTTCAAAATTGAAAGTGAAAGTGGCACATTTTGGGTTTTATTGATTTAATTGAGAAACAAACAAAAAAGCTGTCTCACTTTTCATCAGTAAGATTTTCTTGTTCTTGTCACAAGCAAATAGCTTCTTTCATCACCGCCAACAACAACAAGAAAGTCTCTTGGAGGGGCATGGAACAGAAAGTGGAAAGGCAAATCTTTCTTCTTCTGAAATAAAGTCATTAGCTGGGCTCTCACTCCTTCAGAAGATGGAGATGGACTTCAGTGGAAATTCTTCTCTACAAACTAAAGAAATTTACTGAGGAATGACTGATTATTGAAAATACCGGTATTCCTTTCCTTTGTTTATTATTTTCACTCAAAGTTCCTGAAGTAGTAGAGTAAGGCTTGCTGCTTATGATTTTATTTGCTCTTTTTGTTGCAAATATCTGGTTCTAACATTTACTATGATAAGTAAAGTTTGCAGTTACTTCTGATTCTGGAGTAGTGTTGGAATAAAGGTGGTGTTTTAAAAGATCTTGAATTAGATCCTGTATAATAGACGGAGTGAACATATCCATGAAAATATTGGACTGATGAATGTATTAAACTGTAGACTAAACAGGTGGAGTTGTGATATCCTCTCTTCTTTTTCAGTTTTTGGTTTAAATTTCATTACTGGAAGCCTTCAGCTCATAGCAAGAAACCTACAGTCAGTTTATTCCTGATAAAATAAACTACAGAATTCAGCAATGATATTGTTGAATGCAATGATCTCATGCCTGTGATACCTGCAAAATATATCCAATAATAGGAATGTGTCATAGTTGCCTGGAAGAAGTGATGAAGCAGCTGCAGTTCTTCCACTGGAGAGAAAAGAAGCAGTCAGAAAATACTGAGGAAATAAGCAATACAATTGCCCTTTAAAAATTGCTATTCCCCTCCATATGAGCTCCAATGGTCCTAATTGCTTAATGAAATGGGCACATTTGCATTTGAGTTTTGAGGAGAGGCCTCAAAACTGCATCAAAATTTAATTTAACAGCTTGTTAATGTCAACCACAGCTTAACACTGAGACATCTTGTAAGGTAACTTTAATTAGTGAGCACATGAACCAAACTATGATACGGTATCTCCAGAACCACCAACAGGGAATAGTTTCATCTCAAGTGATACGTAATGTTAGATTGTTCAGGGAACTAGAAAATACCTATCTTGTGTCTTGGCAATATATGGATGGAAAACACTAATTGACCTATTTTAAGATGACCTTATGCAGCCTTCCAGTTCTGGATGTATAATCATATGTTCACAAGTACTTGCAGTTATGAGTCAGTAAGAAACCGGATTATGATGATCAGGTGATTAAGCCATAAATATTATTCTTGGCTTACAGTAAATAACATCTGTGAGATGAGATGTCATCTTTCAAAATCATGCCTAGTTACTTAGACCCTTGCCAGCTTTCTGAGGTGCTTCACATTTCCTATGGAGGCCAGTTATTGTATATTTTAGAATTGTCCTTAATGTTTTGGTCAATTAAATTCTTTCAGTAATATAACATCAAGTCGGTTAAGCACTTCCTAGGGAGCTGTGCTTACCTTAATTTTTTTCTGATGGCAGTTCTTTGCCCCTCTTCTTGTTGCCTCAATAAAGACTACTAGTGAACAATTCACAGCTTATCTGACTTGAATGATAAGCAAGAAGGGAAGAGACAGATTCTTTTGCAGACTATAATTTCTTGAAATAATTATAATGGACTTGGCTCTTTCTTGTAAAGCTTGTCCTGACATTTTGAGAGTATGGCATTGGAATTAAAACACAAGGGGAACATTCCTTTTCCCTTAATTTTCTCAGTAGACCTGTGGGTGGGACATCAAAACTATTTTCAGAGACCCAGTTTCTTAATGTTCGTTTGGGAGCAGAAATCCAGTTTTGGAGTGCCTTTGTTTTTAAATAATTTTTTAATCGTGAACTGCCAAGAACTGTACTGAGACTTCATGGTTTTATCTGCTTTAGCGCAGCTGAAGAGATGCAGCTGAAGAGATGCGATAAATGGAACCTGTTAAACACCACAATAAAACACAGCTATAGAAGGAAAAGACTGAAATGATAGGCTATAATCAAAGGCAAAGGGAAATGTAGTGCCACACAATTACCTCCGAGAAATTTGTGAAACAAACTCAAGCCCTTGTATAATTAGATGACAAGATTTATTTTAAATATGAAGTATGTATGTGACAGCACTATATTTTGTTTTAAATAATTTCTTCTTACCCAAGAAGACGTGGTCTTCAGGGTTCAGTCCTGCTCTGCATTTCTTAAAAATAAAACCAAACATTTTTTACACCTAAATTGAATGTGGAAACTGAAATAAAGCTTGCTAAAAGGCAGGTTTGAAATTTCCTTTTAAGATTAAAGAGATTACTTGATTTAGTGAGGTAATTACTCATGCTTTGCTATCTGATTTCCTCTAAAATAATCTTGTTGACAGCTCCTCTTTTATTTTTTCCTTGTGAAGGGATGTGTACACACAAAGCTAACAAACATTTTGGGACAGGGTGTCTGTATCTGGTTCTCCCTTAACTCCCTGTGTAACCCATTGCTGTCTGGAATAAACAGTACAGAGTGAAAGATCTCTCTGTTACAGGGGGACAATTAAAGGGAAGACATTTAGAAGTAGAATTGCAGATACTATCCTTCTCATTTTCATGTTCTGAAAGGGGAAAGAGGGATGTCAAGAATGCCATTAGATCTGGTGGTCCTATACTGCCATGCTATTAACTATTATTTTAATTTCTGTGAAGGGTAGATATCAAAATCTGTGTTTACCACATCTATTCATTTGCCACACTTGTTTTAAATTAGTTTGCTAGGAATATTTCACAATAGCAATGTTCCAATACGCTTTGGCACTTGCCTGAACACAAATGCAAATGGTGGTAATGCATAATTGGGTTGCACTCTTACTGCTTGTGGTGTCTGTGGCAGAGAACCAGGAGTGAGATGTTTGTGTCATATTATATATTGTTGCACTGATTCTTTACGATGACTAACTCTGGGAACAATTCAGGGAACGTACCCAAGCAGATGGAGTTCTGTTTCCATGGCTCTAAATTGCTTTCTACAAATATTTGTGCCAATCTATTGAATGCTCATGGCAAGGTGAGTCAGTGTGACCATAGCAAATGTCTATAAATATCAGAGTGAATATTTATGGTAACTTTTTGCGGTATTCATGTAGCCTAATTATAACATATACCTATGTTATTCATGACATTTTGAGCTTTTCTGGTTTATTTCCTATTGTTTCCAGATTCTAGTACATTTTAAGCAAAAATACTTGCTGGCAGCACAAAAATCCTCTGTTTTCAGTGATCCATCTGCCGTTTGGAATAGTTTGTTCAGATGTCAAGTCAGAGACCCCTTCTTTGTGCGCCAGCTTTTTTCCCTCTGTAAGCTGTGATGAGCTTTTCCTTTCTCCTTATGCTCTGAGTACTTTCATTCTTGCCACAGGGTCTTTTATAAACTTTGCATCCATCACTGATATGTCATGAGGCATTTGAAACTTAATCGAAAGGGAAGATAATCAGCCTTATGTTATTTGCTTATGGTTATAGTGTATTTTGTCCTAACTAGATAGAGCTGTTTTGAACCAGAGGTAATCCCAAAGGAAATCCGTTGATGGTGACATAGCTGGGTAGCCTTCCTGACAAAATAAAGCATCACCACTCTGTAGCTGAGCTCTCTGGAGGTAGCACTCAAACTCGCAAAGCTAGAGCTGTTATATATTCATGAAGCTTTGAATTCATTAACTGTGAATCTGTTGTCTTGTCAAGTCCCTACTAAGAAATGTTAAAATTCAGCCAGGTGTTAGTTCAGTTAGTTCAGTCTGGTGTTAAAAAAAAATAGAAATACAGAGTAAAACTTTAATCTGTGAAGTTGATAGTGAAGTTCACTGCTTTTAAAGTCCATTCAGATACCTGGCACTTCTCATGGCTTTGAACACAATTATTATGGTTGAGTCAGGAATTTTCACTCAGCAAGTTTTTTCTCAGGAAATGATTAGAAGGATGTCTGTCAGTTTATTGGTTGAAACCATGAATATATGACACATTTGCTAGTACTGCAAGGCTGCTATTCTGTCACTCTTGGTAGTGGCATGATACAACTTCTGGTAGCAGATTTTATGGGTGTTCTTAGTAGTAGAACATCAAGACTCAGATTTTTTTACTTCAGTTCCTTGTTCTGGATGGAAATGTGCATTGATAGATCTTGTTGTCCCCTTTCTCAGAACTTACAGCTCAAGAATAGGATTGTAATAATGGTTGCCCCAGGCTCTTAGTCCTAAGGTTGGTAGCCCAGAAGCCTGGGAGCCAGTTTTTCATAAGGAATCTTGCACGCTGAAGAGCCTTGTCTTCGTCACAGAATGGTAGGGGTTGGAAGGGCCCTCTGGAGATCCCCCAGTCCAACCCGCCCTGCTAAAGCAGCCGACCCCAGAGCAGGGTGCACAGGAACGCGTCCAGGTGGGTTTTGAATCTCTCCAGAGAAGGAGACTCCACAGCCTCCCTGGGCAGCCTGTGCCAGGGCTCTGAGTTCATGTTGAGTTTACTGCTTTGTGACAGCAAACCCAGCAGCTCTTGGACCTTTAACTGAAGTTAGGAGCATCAGATTTTCTTCTCCTCAGCCACAAGCCCCAAAGCCTTGGATTTCCACCAAGTTGCTCAGAGCTTCTTGCACCACTGTGTGTGTGTGGGGTGTCCTTGGCTCTGGGGATAGGATAGCACTCTCAGCTTGCTCCTGTACCTCAAGGACAGCCAGAGAGCCGCTAAAGTTCATAGCCAATGGCTGTTGCATTTCTAAATGGGAAACAAGAAAGGAAGTTTTCTTGGCGTTCTAGTATTTTTAGTGGGGTTTTTTTTGTTGAATATTCTTTATTCAGAATTTAAACAAAAAATTATGCATGATGCAAAATCTAAGAATTTCGAAATGTTGGCATTTTCCTCTTGAAGATAATCCTGTTTGCATCTGTATGAGCAACAATGGGCACTTCTCAGCTGCAGACTGGAAACTCCTGTATCACCAGTGCTACAGAGATCCCATAGCTTCTATCATGACACTTTCTTCAATTTTCTTCTAACAGAACCTTTGTCTGAGGGTCAATAGCAGTTAAATGACTAAGAAAGATTTCCTTAGGAAATCCTACTCCTCAAAAGCGTGTTGAGATGTTAATCTTCAACCTGCTTCCTTATTTTGGACTCTAGACAGACACTGTAAAAGCATGGGATACCTTACTTCAAAAGACATTTTCAACACCACTGGTTGCTTATTGATTCACCTCTTCATAAATCATTTAGAGATCCTCCTGCTGAACACATCTTTCAGACAGGATCCCCGATGTTACTAAACTCAGCTATACAAGCCCTCCCAGGCAATCCACCCCAACAATAGCTTGTTTGATCAAGTGACTGCCTTAGATTTTTTTTTTTAGCATGAAACCTTTGTGTGTTTTCAACAGAGTTTAGGCAGAGAATCCTAGATTTGTATTTTGAAGTAAGTATATGTTGCATTCAGCTTATTTTATTGCAAACTACAAAACAAAATCAGCTAGTGTTTAAAAGAATGAGGTAGTTTGCAAAAACCAACAAATACAACCCCCTGGGAATTTGGGATGCAAGATACGCAACTTTAATTCAGACACCTGTGCTTTTGAATAATGAAATACAAGGCTATATGATATGTAATCACAATGTCTACATGCAGGGGAAAGCTGCTGCTTATTCCTTAGTTCTGCCAACCTTGACTTCTGAATGCTTCAATTTACAACATTAGCAATTCACTCTTTTTGAGGCATGCTATCTGCAACTCTTCCCAAACTCATATGTTGTCTAAATTTGGATAAATTTTCCAGCTTCTTCACGCATTTACTTGATGTAAAACATCAGTCCACTGTTGTAAAACAGAGGGTACTAGAATTTCTCAATAAAATGGCAAAATTTTCCATGGTAAGAACAATGTATTTTCCACATAAATTATTCTCTAAAAAAGCTGAATTATTTTTGCTGAAACTTAGGGGGGAAAAAAAAAAGCCTGAGGCGGACATCAGCCTGGAATGGAAAATGTCAGTCAGAGCAATTAAAGTGTGGAAACCTATAAGAAACTAAAGCAGAGTCTTCTGACAGAAAGTATCTAGGAAGTCTTGGCTGAACGTCAGAGCCAGTATCACTTAGATTATAACACCTATAAAAAGGTAGTAACACGTTCTAAAGCTGACAAGAAATAGTCAGCTACTATAATGTCCCATACGCTTATGGAAATGGTTGCCTAGTTCAAACTGATGAACATTGCTATTACTGCAGTATTGACTGAGAGCCACTCAGTTCAATAAATGATCCAGTGATGATCGAACATATAGAATGAAGCACACTGTCACACAGCTTTTTAGGACAGGATTTGCAATTGATACTGTGCTGTATTTACAATGAACTAGACATAGCTGGACAATAAGAGGTAGGAAAACGGTAGATAAATAGTAAGAACAGTGAGTTATGGTGATGCTGGAAGTGTCATGGTAATAGCACTACAAAAGAATGTATGGACTTTTTAATAGAAACCTACAGAATAATACTGAATGATTTTTGAACCAGAGAGAGCTCGTGCAGTCTACAATGAGATACTTCTTCTATTTGATTTGCTGAATCACACCACAGAAACAGATTCTTTCCTGTGAACGTGTGTAGGTGATGAAAGGCTTTATGATATTGCTCAGGTATAATTTCTCTGTATTGCATTTTANTCTATTTGATTTGCTGAATCACACCACAGAAACAGATTCTTTCCTGTGAACGTGTGTAGGTGATGAAAGGCTTTATGATATTGCTCAGGTATAATTTCTCTGTATTCCATTTTACAAATAATTATTTTGAAAAATATTTATTTGCATTTAATTTGGCATTTGAAAAATGCAAAACACGAGGCAAAATATCTGGAGAATTTAATTTTTAATCTATATAAATATTACAAGTTAAAAGTACTAAAGAGCAATTACATGCTTTTACAAGGAAGCCTTGTTACATGTGCTGTACCTAAGCTCCCCAAGACGCTGAGCCCAAAATTATAATTGTCTTTACACTGTGCACCTCACTGTCAAAGAAAAACATCACTCTAATTCATACCCCTAATCATTTTCTGCTATCTGAGGTAGAAACGTGACAGGCCAGTAAGATTTTAAAAAACATTTAGAAAATGGATATAATTGTGGGGAATTGAAATAAATAAGGCCTTTCCTTCCCACTGCTTTCACAGAGACACTTCTCCCTGCTGCGTAATTACCTCTCTGCCTAGCGCTACACTATGCATCGAAATAAACTTAGATATTTAATAATCTAAAGGTGTTTCCTCTGCTAGAGGTGATAAATGTTTTACAGCTGAGTACTTTTTGGCACCAAAGTCCAATTTTTAGCATTGCCATCAGTGTTAGATCTTTCTAAAAGAGGAACAAAAAGGAATTTTCTTGAAATAGTCTGCTAACTAGTTAATTATTAGGCTTTGAAACATCTTTTATCACATCGTAGAGACAACTTACCACCTTCACCAACGCAGTAGCTGTTCCTATCTTACTGTAAGTATTCTCCTCAGTAACATCATTAAGTTGTATCTGTGCACAGTGTTAAGTAGTGATTTACATCATGCTAGCCCACTTGTTGGAAAACATAAATACAACAGAAAGTGTCTTTGTCAATACCCATCTACACAGATGCCATGTTTAGCTGGTTACATCTGTGTGAAGGGATTGTTGAGATCCTGCCAAACAGAACAGTGATACGAAGCAGAATGGAAATCCCAAATTCTCAGAGTGCAGACCATTGTGGTTATCAATTCTAATTATTAGTTAACCAACATCCACATGTTCTTTTTTAATTCCTTATTATCATCTAAATCCAAATTAAAGAGGAGAAAACTGAAAAGGCTGGTCTGTTAAACCAGCAAGTGACAAAAACAAGAAAAGTTTTGTGCAACTTGTTAAGGGGTTATTCATAAATCTTGTCTTTAAGAAGCTCCACTGGTCAGACTCAACTTGTACTGTGACCGTGCAAGTTTACTCCTTTTTTTTCCTTTCTCCTCCCCACCTTTTCCCCCCCTCTTTGTTTCTCACAACTTGGAGCATCCTAAGTGAAAAGATTTCAGAGTCTAGAAGTGCCATTATAAATAGAACTGTGTGCCCTCCTCCACCTCCGTAATAATCTTACTTCCTTGCTTTAAATGGTCAGTCTCTTTCCTTTGTATCAACACATTGCAGAGAGCTGGAGATTCTGTAATGTTTCTCTGTAGCCATCACTTCACCAGAGAATGTATTTGAAGCATGCAGAAATTTTCTATTTCTCTTGATTAATGCCCAGAGTTGGAGTCTGTCCCTGACTTACTGTAAGGTATGGGTAAACATGACTTCAGTATTCAGTGCCTAGGTTTTTTTTTTTGTTTTGTTTGTTTGTTTTGTTTCCCCCCTTGAAGTATATGTAAGGCTTGGTTTTATATTCAGGATTGTTTCCTGAAACCGTAGCTTTTGAGAATTTTTATACTGTATACAGAAGACTTAAAATATATTTCTTTGTTCGTGAGCCTATGATTTGTGGCTCACCAGTTTGACAACTAGGTGATCGAACTGCATTTTTGAGGCTGTAAAAATGAGTCACCAGACACCAGTCTGAAATACAATTCAGCATTTTATCTTTGTAGAATATTTTGTCTTCAACAATTTGTTTTGCTAGTTCCTGTTGTGTTTAGTTGCAATACATTTCTGAACCTCTATTTGCAGCATGCTATTTTAACTTGATGTGCCAGAATGGGTAAATCTGAGGCTGTACAGGATAATGACAATGTCATTTTCAAGGCGCTCTAAATGATATGGAAGATAACTTGAACAGATATTAGTTTCCCACTGTGCTCGGTTGTTACACAGTAGCTAATTAAAAGGCAGTTGACAAGCACATAAGACAAGCGATGCTTGTTGGAGCCCTTAGCAAGCTAAAAAATAATCTAATAACACTAGAATTAATTTAGACTCAAATGTTTTCATTGCAAATGGTTAATAGGCTGATGGTTGAACTGGTGTGCTCAGACACTTTTCTACTTGAAGTGGTACATGACCGGTTTAACTTTTCTCCTATGTAATAAAATTATAAAAATCTAAATTATACACATGTTCCCAAGTTCCTAGACTTCATTAAATACTAGGGGATTAAAAACTTGTATAAATTAATCAATGTGCTATAATGCTAAAAATTATAAAATGAGCCCTTGAGGAAGTAATGTAATACTAGCTTTTTAATTAGTGTGACACCAGAGATTCATTGTTCTATAATGTAAGTCATATGTTTATGAATTGTATTATAATTTTAAAATAGAAAAAAAACACAGCAGTTTTACTCATTGCATGTAGGTGGTAGGTGCTTATGGATTTTGATCCTGTAGGCACATGTTCATGTTCTACTCACACAGGTAAACCTATGCTAGTGAGTGTAGTATTATCTTTACTTTCATGAGTAAATAGATACCTTATGATTCCTGGGCCTATTTGGTCAAGATCTCCATAAATAATCCTTCTGGAAGCCAGAAACCCTACTGATAGCAATGAAGTGCTAGCAGTGCTTAGAATATCAGGTGCAATTTTAGTATGAAAACATCAATTTTGTTTTTGAGTAAGGTGGAAGCCAGTATTAGGTACAGTCAGTTTTCAGAAGTGCTTGCTATGTCATTTGACATACTGTTTGCTTTCAAGACACGAATACTTTTTCATATGAAAATATTTTTGAAAGTCTTCATTCATGTTCTCAATTCATCTTCATCCTAGAGGCTGTTGTCATGGTCATTGTTACGGGAATAAGAAGTGCTCCCTACTATTACACAAGACTGGTTCTGATAATGTTAAACATCAGTGAATCCCTCAAGCTTCTAATTCTGTCATGCCAGACCTGTCAATAAACCAAGTGACAAAATTTGGTGAAGGTAATCTTCAATGACCATAGGGCAAAAAAACACACCAAATTTTACTGTTGTTTGTATGAAAACATAAACCACTTTGTTTTCCAAATGTTATTTAAAAAAACACAGTACATGGCCAATTCAGAAAAATACTTTAAATGTCTTTAACAGTATCTATGATGTAAACAGAAAACTGCTATGTGA
>VZSC01007191.1:400801-412395 GCA_013398225.1 Steatornis caripensis | reverse complement strand
GCGCGGGGGGGGGGGGGGGTGGGTTGAGATAGATAGAATTATAAATACATCCTTTCCAGTTGCAATGTAGATCTCGCCTTTTTTTTTTTCCCCTAATCTAAAGCTAGAGTCCAGACTTTCCTCTTAACCTCAAGTGAATCCATGTGGGTTGTATTCTGTACCTAAATGACCAAGTGACACCTACTGAATGTTACTTACATATCTGGCAATGTTTTCTGAGCAATTTTGAAACTGCATAAGTTTGAGAATTCTTCCACAGTGTGTATATTTCACATTAGGGTTTATAACTGTTTGGAGACTGGTGTTGTCTAAATAATATGCTTTGATGTTGTATGAATTCAAGTTCATAAATTTACCTTAATCTGGTTTAGAGAATTTAATTTCCAAGCAGAGCAAGTGCCTGTGGGCACTGTGCACAGCAGGATCAGTGCAGTGCTGGAAACTTGCACAAGCCGTATTTAGCAATGATGTGATTTAACAGCGTTGGACGGGGAACACTGCCTGAGATTGCCCCTTGTTTCAAAGGGTAAAACAAAACAAAACAACAAAAAAGAGGAAATGCTAGCTCTGTGTTTGGCAAATTTCCCCAACATTGTCTGTTCTCATGAAAATTAACAAGGAAGACCAGAGATTTGAGAATTTTTTCATATAATTCCTGTGGAGCTACTGGAAGAGAGACAAGTTTCCTATGCAGAACATCATGGCAACAAAGACTGTGGCTCTTTTGTTTCCACTCTATATTTTTTTAGAAATCTAAAGAAAAAAAGTTCAATGAAATTTGAATAGTCCAACAGTATCCGAGTCTTTTTATATGTATTATTTGTTGTACCAGTCCTCAGCTGGTATAAATAAGCCCACTTACAATGATGCTAACTGTGGATTTGCTCAATTATATCCTCCATCTGGGCAGTGGAGCCATGCTTTAATAATAAAGAAGCATTTTCTTCCTTCCTTTCTCTCTTCCTGTGAGAGTATTAAAATAATTCCGTGTAAGCAAACTATCCCCAGGATATCCAAGAATTCTGTTGTTATGTCTTCTTCTGTTACTATTTACGTTTACTGTAAATCATCTTTTTTCAGTAATAAAGGAAGGCTCATAGTTACAGGAAATGTTCACTATAAGCTGATTTGTGATTCTATCAAATGTCTAGAATTACATTGTGTTATGAAAGGCAGATATTGCAACATTCTTTCCTTTTCAATAGGATTTTCAGCAACTCAAAAAAATATTCTAGTGTTGTTATATTTTATTCACAGAGGCCAATTTTCCTATTAGATCTCTTCTAAGTTCAAATACTTCAGGGGATAAGCCAACACTAAGTTTTGAACTACAGGACTAGATTTTGAATATAAAAATGCACCTCTTATTATGAAGTGATTGCTAGAAGAGCACTTGAAGGAAACCCAAATGATGATTTTTTTGGTTTTCTGCACTCTAAAATAGCTTCAGTACACTGTTTTTTATACGAACATGAAACATCGCTTCTAGGCTACTAGTATTCCGTGTTTCAGGTCAATGCATTTTGAAGCAGATGGGGCAGTAATTCATGGAAAATAGTGTTTAGAAAAGAAAAGGTGAGTCAATTTTACAGATACTGTGCTGTCTATAAACTGTCATGACTGTGCCTGGATTGTGAAAGGGTCAGAGTTGCTCCACAGCTACTTAATTTACTTGTAGGGAAAAAGAGAGAATACAACCATGGTGAGCCCACATGCCAGGTCCCAGGCTGGACACCCCGCTTCTGTACATTTCTTGATTTTTTCCTCAGTTTAATTGAGAAAGTATTTATAGATCCAATTAAGTATTTTGGTTTTAATGACATTTCATGGACTCTTTCCACCATTTTGCATATTGTTTCCATGAAAATCTGGTAAATTTCTGCAAGATGCATTTGATGAAATGGCAATCATAAGGGAGAGGGGCAGAACAATACCACCACCCATGGGTGGTGGTTTCTGAAGTTGCAGCTCCGAATGCTCACAACTTCTGACAGTGACAGTTGCCAAGGAACAGAAATGCCTGAATTCCATCTGTGCAGCCCAAATACGTGGAATTCCATGTGGTAACGATTTGATTAAGACCAGTGCCTGAATAAACAAGTGACTGAAATGCATTTATAAGAAGGAAGTATATCTTTCACAGTTTCTGAAGAAAAATTGTTTAGTATGAGTAGCTCCTTTGCGTGCTATTTGATTCCCTCAGTTCTAGCCAGCTTGCTCATAACATAAAAGCATTGGAGAAGTTTCCATGAGAATTTGAAGTAGTGCTTGTCCTCCACTCAATGTGCTGCTGTTTCCTTCACCTCCTTTCCAAATAGATCTGCCTACATGGTAAAGGTCTGTGAACAGGTTTTGGCTGTAGAAAACTTCATCCAAAAAATGTTGCTTCAATTATTACAATTTTTTTTTTCTTTCCGAAATGACTAGGAATCTTAAGTGTGGACATGCAGATCTTTCTTACTGGGTTAGATGTGCTTTACAAACAGATGATTCAGTTGTAAGTGTTGACTGCAATGTCCTCTTCCTCCTGTGGGAAATCTGGGTAGGTGGGGTACATCAAGGAGCATTTATTAAGTAAGCTCCATAGATCAATGGAGGCTTCCCATTCCTGGTGCTGTTAAGCTGTCAGCTAGGGCAACATGTGGTGAAGTTTTGTTGTTAGCATACTTCAAAAACCTGCTTGTAATTCCTCAGTTCATACACACCATTTAGTGAGTAATTTGACTCTCTGGCTATCTTCCAAGCCAATAATGCTGACCAAATTATTTTGAACATGCAGATGGTAACAAAAGGGCACCAGGTGTTGTTTTATTGTAATAAAGATGTGCAAACCTTTGCGTCTCACTAAGTTATTTATCCACATAAATCATCAGGATCCTCAGCTTCCTACGCTGCTTTAGTAAATTTTGAATAAGAGGCATCAGCTGTTTTCAGAACATGCCCTTCTGTATGTGCAACAGATATTTTGGTTTGGGCTTGTCTCCCACACTGTGACCCATAGAGGCATTCAGTGGATCTTCTTTTTGATTTAAATGATTACTGAGCGATTGGAAGCCCAGATGTTCAGTGGCTTAATTGCTAACTGTTAGCCTGTAAAAGAGAGTAGGCAGTTAGTATCTGAAGGGAGGATTTTATTGCATATAAATGTTATTTAGTACATTAAGTGACATTATTTACATCCAGTTCCTCTCTCTAAGGTGGCAACCTGAGGCAATAAGTTGCTATAATGGAAAAATAGCATTTGGTTTCATACAGTTCTGTGTCTACCTTTACAGATAAAGAGAAACAGAACAAGCAAACCTAAATGGAGAGCAATAGTAAGACAATGTTGGTCAACAGGATAGGAAGTACCCTGATACCCCAGCAGACTAGTGATTGTCACGTTTTCTGTAGGCTGTGGGGAATGGCTATGCTTTACTGTCTATAGCAAGAACTTAAAACTCAACAGTAAAATCACAAAATTCAATATCATAGCCCTCAAACAAGATCAGGATTTGGTGAGATCACGAGAAAGAAATTACCATTTTTTTTGATTGTCACGCTGGTGTATGAAAAAGAATTGGAGCACTTGACATTGATTCAATATCATTCAGAGTTCTGCAGTAACTGGAATTCCTTTTTGTAAGAGGAGAAACTAAACTGCTACCTTAATTAGTTTTAAAATGGGGGTGAGGACTCTCTGAGCAGATCAGAAAGGGCTAATGATAGCACAGCTCATAACTGTTCAATATTCAGAGAAAACTTACATCTACCTCCTTTGATCCCTTTTCAAGTTTCTGAATCCTCAGGGCTCATGCAGGAATCAAATACACAACCTTATTTTCTTTTTTGTAAATTCCTGTCACCTGTTGGCAACCTGAGCTGGCATTAACCATTCTAGGCAACGGTGCAGCTCTCAATGGTAAAAGACGTGGCCTTCCACTGGGAAATGTAAATTCACTATTACCAGAAATAGAAAATATTGACAGTGAAACTCATCTGTGGTGGGCAAGGATGATGGAATCAGGCCCTCTGCAATAACTTCGTTATTGTAGCTGATGATTTATACTGTTCATGCATGTTACGGTTTTTTTAAGCATGTAAATGCTTGTGCCAGTTTCATCTATTCAAATGCCTTTCTTGCAAAATTGTGTAGTTACTGAGAGTATAGAGCACCTGCAGACATCGTTAACTGTGATTCTCTAGCATGTGTTTGTCAGGAAACACACTGTTTCTTCGAAGATTTTATTATGGCATAAATGACAATCTGAGTAAAACTGTTGGGGGGAATGCTAAGGGTAGAGCTTCTACCTCTGACGGATGTGGGCAAAGGATTAATTAATGTCTATAGTATTTTTTGCAAACAAGTCACACTGATTGTGAAGCCCAGTTTAAACTGTAATGATCATTTTGACTTATGGTCTTAGAGAGTTTCCTGACTTAATGCATGGACCGGTCACCCTTTTTTTGATCCAGTTCTACCATAATCACTGGCATTGTTTTTTTTCCCCCATAGAAAGGAAGGCTGAAAGATGACCCATTACTAGTCACAGCACGTTGCTCTCACTGATTGGAAAGCAGTCACGCACCACCAAGCATTTATTCTGTTTACTGAGATGTAACACCAAGGAACAGCAATTCACACCTGCAGTGAAGTTGTTATACTTCCCATTTCTTTTCTTTATTCTATTTTTATCCTTCTTCATTTTTCCTGTTTCATTTTTCTCTCTCTCTTTTTTTTTAATCTTCTGTGCCTCTCCTTCCCTCACGTCTATGATGGGTGTCAGTGTCACCCTTGACACTTACCTTAAACCTGCAATGAAGGATAAATGGTCAGTGATGCTTTCTCAGCTATTAAAGGAGCATTACCCTAGCTGTAATTGATGACTTTTCTGCTGGGCAATCAGTTTAAACACATCTGGTTAATATATGAAGTGTATATACAAATGTATGTGTATATATTCGTGTATATGCAGCTTAGATGGAAATCACATCACAAGCTGTGAAATTTAAAGAGGAGAGCTCCCTCCTTATGCACAACCTGTTACGTGATGCCATAGTATCCTCCAAAATATGGCATATGACTGGAGTCCAGTGAGGGACGATACCATGAACTAATCATAGAATCATAGAATGGTAGGGGTTGGAAGGGACCTCTAGAGATCATCTAGTCCAACCCCCCTGCTAAAGCAGGTTAGCCTAGAGCCTTATCTGTGTCTCACTGATTGATTCACAGAATGTTTTAGACTGTTTTGCAGAATATCTGTGCTGGACAAAGTAAAACATAGGTGGAAAACACTGAAGTGTTGTAGTAGTCTTGGAGCAGTCCTTGGAAAGAAAGCAATAAAGAGGGCAAGTAAAATAGTTCTTCAAGGCAGCACGAACTTTTGTATGAAGACTCCAGGATTATTTTACTTTGCTTGTAAAGACCATAACCTAAATAAATAAATTTAGTACAGAAATATCGCACCTGCCCCATACTTACCACAAACCAATCCCAGAGGTTTAAGATTACTATTCTTACCTCTACAAACATGACACTTACCAATATAATGTTTCTCAGAGGAACAGGTGGGCATAGAAATGGAATTGCTAAAATTATTTTACTGTAGAAAGAAATGGAGACCTGGGTGGTAAGAAAATATTACATTTGAATTGGTCTCAAGTGTTAAATAATGGATATGTGTGTATGTAGGCTATTCAAATGTTTTTGATTTCTTATGCTGAAGATTAAAATTTCCATTAGTATTCCACCTCTTCAGTTTTGCCTGGGGACTGTTAATTATACTTCTGAAATTGCAACCAAATAAAAACTTAACAAAAAAGGAACAACCAGATAACATAATAAGTAGCTGTTTTCCACTTTCTTCTTCCCTGCAAGCAATGTGCTGTCCTCTATATGGCCCTGGCCTAAAAACTTACCTGCATTAATTCCTGCACTCTGCATCTCCCCGTTGTATTTACTACTGAGCAAAAAGAGCCTCCTTCAATGTTATTATAAGCACTTTCATCAAAATGCTGGTGTCCTAAAATGTTACTGGTGGTATCAACTGTGATGTCTCAGGAACAAAACAACAGAGATTATCTTGGATTTCATCTAAACCTCCATAAAATCCCATGCTCAGTGATGAGAGGATTCTCTAACTAATGATGAGGTTCTACTCCATAAACCAAGACACTCAATTACTTTTTAGAAAATGTTATCGATATTTCAGTTCTAATACTTTCTGTTTGTGAGAGTGTTTGAAATCTACCATTTCATGCAGAGTTTTAATTTGCCTGAGTATTTTGGGAAGATAGTAATATACTGTCATGGCTTGTGCCCAAAATTTGAGGCTTTGTCTATTTTCAGAACTGTTTTCTGGTAACAGTATAGGCTCTAGTGGGAGCTGGGTCTTGCAGTGTGATCTTGGCTGCTTTCATGTTTATACTGTGCAGTTGCAGGAATACTGCATAAACGATGACTTTTTTTTGTAGTGTTTAGTGAAGAATTTGGTATAAAAACTTAAAGCATAGGGTTAAACCTTTTTGTTCTGAGTCTACTGCAAAGCTGGATCACGGCACAACCACGACTCCACTGTGTGACTGGGGTACCAGTGAACCCTGGTGAATGCCGTCTTCCTACTGTTATGTACAGGCAATGACTGCCCAGCTGCCTAGAAGGCTGTAGAGAGCTGTTGCCGTGAATAAAAATATACATAAAGGTAGTGGACATAAATGTAGACCTCAAAGTACTACTCAACTTTCTTTATAGCTTATTTCTGCAATCTTAATTGCAGTAAATTTTGCTGGTCTGAAAGTAACTTCCAAGGGCCTACCTCTGCTTCCCTCTTATGAGCTTTAAATTGTGTTTTTATAATTAAGCTATAAATTTTGAAGCTATTTCAACTCCACTTTTTAATATGCCACAGGTTGTCCACCTGTCATAACTGTGGTTCGATTGTCATAGATCATTTTCGTTGGTGTGCTGCGTGACTAAAAGCTGTTAATGTGGCAGAAAAATCCTTTCCAAGTAAATGGCATCTCAAGTTCTCTTCATATAGAGGCATAATGTGTGTCTCTAATACAGGTGCAAGCAAAAAAGTTTCAATAGTGAAATGATAGAGTATCAGTGTAATCTGAGAAATATTGTGTTTTCTAAGATTATTGATATTGATTTCTGATATGTCAGTGAAAGTGTTTGAAGATGTAACATCAATAATAAGCTGCTGTGCTTATGGTGGCTACAATAATGCAACACTGAGGAAGTACCATATGAGTTTCCAGCTACAACGTTAACAATTTCAGGGCTTTTCTAAACTAGGAATCACATGTCACTCACAGATAAATAATAACTCTGTTAGGAAAGCAGTAAACCTTTAGCAGCTGTTCTAATGATCACTGGGTATATATGATATAAATATTTAAAATATGATGTAAAATGGCCAGTTAATATAAGGAAATAATATAATTTCAAGTACGTAGGTTTCTGAAGTAAGTGGTCCTGGCTATGATGGGGATTACCTTGATTTTTGCCCTGTTATATCGAAAGTAAATAAAACTTTTAATCAAAATATGCGGAAATTACACTGGGCCTTTCAAATGCTGTTGTAAGGTTTTGCATTGGTTTGTATACAGACTGCTGGTCACCAGCATGCGTTTTCTGGTTCAGAAAAAACATAAACTTGTTTAATATGCTTTGGAGGTTCTGTTTTTCTTTCTAGTTTAAGGAAAGGGTGGGTTGCAGAAATGACGTTTTCTTTTTTTCTGACCATTTTCTTTTATTCTTATTGTAAATAAGGTTATAAAAAGGTACGTTGAATTAAAGCTATCAGTTTAGACTTAATGGAATTGGGCTAGTAATATGGGTGTGGAACAGATAAGGAAGCTGACTGGATTTTTACTTTTTGTGTACTTTGGGGAAGGGAGTTTAGGGACACCTGTGATATTCAGCATTACAGACAACTAAAGTAATTTGCTGTTATGAATAACTCTGGAGAGTCAATGTGTGCTGCACTGAATTAAGTATCTTGAGCTAAGCAAACATAGAAAGACAACCCTAACTTAAAACTTAATTCAACTCTGAACCTGTGGATTCAGGTCTCATGCTTCATTTTATTGAAGTATATTTGTATTTAATCTTTGTTGGGAATGATTAATCAGTGTATTCAGTATATCTTCTATTTTTCACGCACAGAAGCTTGTGGGTATTTTTCAATTATAATCCACAGCTAGATGTTACAGAAGCCAATTTAGCATAAAAGCATTTTTGTGATGTCTCAGCTTTACTGAGGCAAAGCATATGATAAGTATGGCATAGCCAGCCTTTCACCATAGGAAAAAAAAGGAAATTAACAATTTTCAGTATTATAACATTTGCACCACTTTTTATAAATGTGTAAAACCAAAGTATAATGCTCTAGAGAAAACAGTAACTTCTGTCTTTGAGAGCATGCACATACCCTTACTGACTTTGGGTTACAGGCATACACATTTGAAACTGGAAACTTTTTCACCATAGGAATATTTCATTGGCACATTCAGCTCCTACCAACCCATTTCCTTCCCTTTATATCAGTGTAGATTAAATAGGCTCAATTTCTTTGAATTAGCCTTGCGAGAAGTGTTTTTTCTCGGTCAGCCTTGTTTTGCAGAATTCATCTTTTTCTTCAGTTTCCAAAGGCAGTTCTTAGAGCCTAGACATTGTAAAGGACTCAGGCACATCTCTCATTAAAGTCATGGATGCTCCCAGATTTTCCTTGAGAATTAATAGTTTCCAACAGCACAGAGACTAGTAAATCTCTCTTCTGTTGAGAGCACCCCATTTAGTATTCAGCCTCACTTACAGCGTATCCCTTGATCCTTCTGCGCTGTGTCTCTCTCATTTCTGCTGATATTCTCTAAAGATAATTCCAGTGGTTGTTGGATTGGTTTTATTTGCCCCCAAACTGGTAACTCAGTGTCCAGTTGACTGTTGGTGTTACCTTATTTTCTTTATGGACTTCTCACGCTGTCACATAGATTGTTAAGAATCCACCTACCTCATCCGGTAACCCCAACGCAGCTCTACTAAATGAGGATATTTTATCAAAAAGTCAGGTTCTGAGTGAGCAGAGGAGCAGTTTCATCCTTCATCATTTAACAATTTTTGAATCAATATGAATCTGATTGCATGAAAGATTCCAAATCCTAGTTCCAGGATATTACAGGGGATACTACATCAGGCTAGATTACACATCTTGAAGTGCTCGGGAAGATCTTTTTTCTCCCCAGATAAAAACTGTGTTGTCATCACATGTATACATATGAGAATGAGCTATCAGGAAAGGGCAGTCCCTGTCCCAGTCCAAAGCCTAGCTGTAGGATGGTAGGAGCAGTTACACTTCCAGCCAATGCCCTGAAAAATACATATCAGACAGCTGTTTTCCATGCTTAAGTCAACATGGGTCCTAGATCAAAACAGTGCAAGAGTGATTCTGTCCCAGTTGTAAGCCTAGACTTGAACAGGGCAGTGGAGAGACCATCTCCATGAAGCTGGTGATCTTCTCTGGCCACTTTGGAGCCTGGCAGAGCGGCCGCGCAGTGTTGGGTCATGGCAGCCAGCGTGAGCCTGGCACTTGTTTGCCGTGGGGTGGCTTCAACAGGTGCAGCCACTGACGTGCCCCTCAGAGCATGGCATAAGAGTTTTCTTCTGCATGGGGAGATGCATTGCCAATGCACCCTAATTGCTTGCAGACAGCCTCTAAGGTGAATGTATATTAAACGCTGTAAGTTAGATCCGTGCAGTGCCAGAAATGCCTCTTTTTGCATATTTAGTCCTCAGTGTTTGTTAGTTATCAGCATGCATTGTATTCCTGTCTTCAGTGAGAAGGATGAATAATTTCTAATCTGTGTGTTTGGACCAAGAAATTTAAATTTGAGCTTCACTGTAAGCTTATAGTATTTAAAATTCCTTCCAAGCTACGTTTGGCCTCAACTGCACAACAGTTTTCTGAGACAAAAACAAAAGGACGATAATTTTCACTGGAGCACACCTGCAATAATGGCTCACAGCATTTGATTTTTCCCTTGGTTTCCTAGTAGACTTTGTTTTGACACCTGCAAACAACCTTTTCCAAATCAAAGTGAGCTTTTTCTCTCCATGTCGTTCTGCCACCCAAGTTGAGCTGACAAAGTCCAACTAAGAAACAGAGCAATTATAAACGCAGTTTCCTCTGGTGCTTGTGCTGTGTTTAGCTTTGCTGCTCTCCTAAGGAGAAACCTATGCCTAATGTTTCCAGCTTAGCATGCAAAATTAATAAAACCTGACAATTAGACTGAGCAACATAAAATACAAGTAAGGGATCCTTTCTGATGTGATTGGACTTGAAGATATTAAATTGGCTCCTTAAACTTTTTGTTTTTGTTTAACATGATCATAAAATGTGTATCTGGAATGATAAACAATAATTGGCTCTAGGCAGCCTTTTCTCACAGAGACAAAAGAACAGTTGTTATTGCTGTACTTCTTTCAATAAATACACTTGTAAGCTGGAACTCAGCTAGGCTGCCCTGAAGAGGCACACTTTCGTGAGAAACATAAAAGAGATCAAATTTATAAGTGGGCATGTAGACAGAGTAAAAATTTTTTTTGGTACATGCTCATACAATGCCAAGAAATATCTTACCAGGAAAAACGCAGTCTGAAGTTAATGCTGTAACATTATGTAGAAAACAATGGGTTTAGCATAGCTGTAAATCAGGTCCTGATTCAGCCTATAGATGGTTTGGGGATTAATATTCCATATTCCTGTAATGTTGTCTAATACTACTTGAGGTCACTTTTGGATTTCAAGACTTACGCCACAATATTTCAGGTTGTTAGATTGCTTTCGGTTTGTCTTCATGGGAAGGATTTACTTCATTTTGAATGTATTGATCGTTAAACCTCATCATTAAACCCCAATTTCCTTCTCTGTTTGTCAAAGTGCTGAATGTGTCTTATAGTGGTATTCTTCAAGATTATGGATAACTCAGAAGTAAAATGCTTTATTTAAGGATAAATATATTCATTTATTGTGTTGCTTTTCTTTGAATAACCAAGAATAACAAGAATTCAGTTGTATATGTGTTTCATATATTTTTTTTTGTATGTGTTCTTGTTTGTTTCATGGTGTAGTGTAAAATATTCTATTGCTACTGGAAGTAGAATTTCAACTGTTATCTAGAGCTGCTAGCAATTTATTCAATAATTTCAGGATTATCTCATTTGATGCAGTACAGTTTAGACTGTACCAAACTTTGAAATGGGTATATGATCATTCATCATGCTGTTTGGGTTTATTTTGTTTTTAGGTTCATATAATCATAGAATCACAGAATGGTAGGGGTTGGAAGGGACCTCTAGAGATCATCTAGTCCAACCCCCGTGCTAAAGCAGGTTAGCCTAGAGGAGATTGCACAGGAATGCATGCAGGCGAGTTTTGAATATCTCCAGAGAAGGAGACTCCACAACCTCCCTGGGCAGCATGAGCCAGGGCTCTGTTACCCTCACAGTAAAGAAGTTCCTCCTCATGTTCAGGTGGAACTTCCTGTGTTCCAGTTTGTGCCCATTGCCCCTTGTCCTGTCACTGGGCACCACTGAGAAGAGTCTGACC
>VZSC01007191.1:376164-398283 GCA_013398225.1 Steatornis caripensis | reverse complement strand
CAGCAAATATCAGGGTGGTTGAAGTCCCCCATGAGCACCAGGGCCTGTGACTGTGAGGCAACTTCCAGCTGTCTGTAGAAGGCCTCGTCAAGTTCCTCTTCCTGATCAGGTGGCCTATAGTAAACACCCACAACAGTGTCACCTGTATTGGCCTGCCCTCTAATTCTTACCCATAGGCTCTCGACTCGTTCTTCATCCACCCCTAGGCAGAGCTCAATACATTCCAGTTGCTCTCTGACATAAAGAGCAACTCCACCACCACGTCTTGCTGGCCTGTCCTTCCTATTCATGGCTTCTCTTCTTGTAGCAAGAGATAAAAGCAGGTCTGAATTGCCTGTAAGAAATTGCTGTACCATTCATTTGAAGAAGAAGTGATTGTTCTAAAGGATTGCAAGTTGACAGCCTAATTTATTGACTAAATACTTATTTGAACTAAGGCTATAAAAGACTGCAGAATAATCTTTGGAGTATCTTTTAAGATTGACTGGGAGTCTTAATGAAGTCGATGTCCCTTGCCCTTGGCCTGTATTTCTATTGACTTCAGCAGTCATTAGATGAGTCCCATAATGATGAGAACTTGCAGTAACAACAGCTTTCCTAAGTAGTTTTTTTTTTCCTAGTAGTATTTTACTAAAGGAATACGCTCAGCTGATTGTGGACCTGTCCTAAGCATTTCGGAGACCCTGCACACAGCACTAATCAGTGCCTCTGCATTCCCAGAGACTCGCTGCATGAATCATTTACCTTTGCTTCAAGTTTTATTTGTATGTATGCTACAGCCGAGAGTGGTCAGAATCTGGAAAAGTGGTTGGTTCCTCTTCAAATAAAAATAAATTTGCATCTTTTTACGCAGCCCGTAGAATTTGATTTCATAATCTAGGAAATGCCCTATCGTGGTCCTGTCGTATGTCTTCTGGCAGAGCTCATTCTGACCAACAGATTGCCTGTGTCCAGCCACATGGCATCACTGAGTGTGAGGAAGCAGAGACACAGGAAGAACTGCACTGACAACAGAAAAGGTGGTGTATCTTCCATACTTTGTGTGGTCTTTGTAGGTAAGTCTTGGTTGATTCTGTTCATTTTTGTGTACCTGCATGACTCTTTACACTTTACATGTGTAAAGCACAAAGCATTTACAAAATGTGTAGTAAAATGAAACCAACTTTCACGTTAAATCATTAAGAACAAAAATACACAGAAATATTGCGTGAACACTTGAACCACATATTTATAAGCACTGACTCTCAGCTATTCAGAAAAACATAAATATTTGTTTGAGGAAAATTACTATAGGAACAGGAGAAAAATCCCAAATGTTCAATAAAGCTTGAATCATGTTAAACAAATTGCTTACGTCTGACCAGATGTGTGCTTGAATATAAAGGCCAAGGCCAAATAAGCAGACTGAAACTACTATCACCTGGCAATCAGCTTGAACTTATTTGTGAGTCAGCAGACCTACACTTAGTATTAAATAAAGGAGACAACAAGATTGGTAAGTAAATGAAGCAGAAAGTCAAGTTATCTGCCTTGGTTTGTCTGATTGATAGCTGGTTTATTTTTAAGATAACTGCCTTATTTTGTCTCAATGCACTTGTTACCTATTAATATAGAATAGTGGCTGCTGGTTAAGGTATTAAGAAAAGTTCCATTTGGCTAACCCAATGGAACCCAGTCTTTTTTGAAGTAAGAACGAATGTTAACTTTCTGATTTTAAAAAGGGCTTGGCATTTCTTTTGCCTAAGTGTTGCGTCATCCTGTTCTATCTTGGTGTTCCTCAAAATATGATTTTTTCAATATTTTTTCCTCGTAAACTACCATCATGAACTTGTACAACGTTAGGAATAATGTATTACTTCATAATGTCATTTATTAACATGAGTTTAATAGCTGCCAATGATAATAATATGCTTATTTTTGACTACTGGGACCCCATCTGTTATGATACTCTAAACCTAAATGAAAGATTATATTGTACGTTACTGAGTGAGTCTTTTCACACATGGGAGGTGCTAGGACTCTTTGTATACTTATTTTCTAATTTTTGTAATAAGCCAGCTTTCGTTGAGGGGAAAGTATTTTTTTCAATCATATGAAAAATACAGTTTTTCTTCTGTTTTATTCTTCTGATATTCAGTATTCTTAATAAGCTTGGTTTTGTTCCTGAGTGGTAGGCTGATGATTAACCATCTTCTGTGCATCCTCGATCTGTTAATGTCCATGCTGCAATTTGGCCAATGTTCTCTTTTGTTCTTAAGAAAAGAAAAACAGGAGGTGGCTTTTAACTGATAAGTGGCTATTTGGAGACTCATTTTTAATTCTGTGGCCAAAGGTGAAACCTCTGACACTATTGTTCCTACCCTACCTACAGGATTTTTTCCCCCAACCTCTATGGTGAATCTCTGCATGTATTGAAATTGAAATCTCTGAGTGTACTGTCAAATCTGTATTTCCCATTTATTCTACTGACTCTGAGAGCTTTTAAGTAAAGCAGCATTCTAAGCACCTGTAGAGATTGTGTCTACACATACTATATACATTAAAAACTTCCAAATGGTGCAGGAATGGGAGGGTCAGAGCTTCAGGGACTGCACTTTGGTGACTTACATTGCTGCTCCATGTCCTTTACTTTAATACTGTCCATTTCCACTCTGAAGCGCCATTCACCTTTGCTTAAGGGTTCCTAGATAAAACATTTGCATTTTAGAAGCAGTATGCTTATGGTAGCCTTTCAGTAAAGCTAGAAATCTCTGAGAAAATAAAAGTACATTCTTTTTAATGCTGATTCACAACATCACTTACTTACTTAAAATGTTAAATGTCTCACTGTACTGTGTAGGTGCATCATGATACTGTGTGGCACAGCATGTCAACATATCTTTTCTAGCTGGCAAATCTCAGCTCCCTAGTGTCAAGTTAAAATAGTGTTTACTGTGGATATGTTCTTATAAAGAAAAGGCTGCTAGTTCTTCTCAATTGCTAGTGATTTGGTAGAAGAATGTGTTACCGTAGAGAGGGCTGAAATTGGGAAGAGCGAAAAAAGGAGATTAATTTTGAGTCATATATTGTATATAAGCAGGCACCTACAACTGGTCCTTGAACTGGATATTCGGATAACTGCATACTGGATAACTTCTAGATCCTGCTTAAGCATACAAATGAAGCTTTCTAAACTTCAATTGAGAATAGGAGCTGGAAGCTCAAAACCTGTTTGCTTCATTGCCAAATGGGAGCTGAACAACTTCTAAAAATGTGGCTGCTTATTTAGCATCTGAATGGATTTTTAAAATCTGTTCCTGTACATTTGATTTTAAAATACAGAATAGTAATAATAGGAAGAGCCTTTAGGTGCTGCATGTTATAGCATTATGATGTTGAAAATTGTTTGTATTGAAAACTTTTGTGATACTGAAGGAAAATTTTGAGTAGGTAGCAATCTGCACTTTCTCAAGGACCTCTGTCATGTTAGACTGCTTTTGTAAAGCTGTGCCAAAACAGATCATTACCAGCTGACTTGTCAGAGCTGACAACCTGCTTTAGGTATACTTCTAAGATACTGTTAGCTCAGCTAGTTTGAGGTCAGCTTATATGTTCAAACTACTACGTGCTTATTGGCCCAACTTTTATTCTTGTATGTTTAGTTTTAATTAACATCTTGTCATACAGCTCATGCCTACACATTTTTGAGTATGGTTATAATTTTTTTTTTTTTCAAGGAAGATAGGAAGATGTCAGTGTGGAGCTGGTGCACAGACCGAAGAACTGTTTTGTGTCCTCCATAATGCAGGTTAGCCCTTTAGTGCAGTGGTTTTGAAAGCCGCATTTTCAGAAGAGTTGACAAAATGAGCTCTCTGAGGCACTTGAAAGATTCCAGTATCTTTTTATCTGAAACAAGGACATAAAAAGCAGCTGGGAATAAAATATAGCTGAACAGATGAGATACACAGTCTGTTTTCTCCGAAGTAAAAATAGAGATTACTGTTCATTTTGAGACTGTATGATGCAATAAGAGTTCACTTGCAGTGTAACTATAGCTTATGCTCCAGAAGAGTTACAAAGATGAGAATGCTGCAGTTACTCACCTCCTTTGCCGACCTTATTCCAAGAGCTGTCAAGGGAAAGAGCAGATGTGTGTGCTGGGATATTATCTAGATTCTTTTTTAGTGATTATCAAGATTTTCTTATGTAGTAGACCTTATGTCATGAAATATATATATATATATTTCTAATTCTCAAAAAAGAACACAAATCAACCCTGCAAATATCATACTAAAAAATGAACTAAAAATTCCAGTAAGTATAAATTTTTAAACTGTTTCACTAAACTACCAATGTGTTAGGCTTAGCAGATGTCTTCTTTCTAGTTTTTGTAAACATTTACAGTTCTAGCAAGGTAGATGAATGCTTAACATTAGTGAGTTTTCTGTACTTAGAGCCAGAAATTATTTGTGATACATGTAAATATTTTTATATGCCAAGAAATGCTGCCAAGTGAGCACTGGTCAGCTATTTAGAAACACCTTGTATGAAAACAAACTGCTCTGAAGTTTTAGGTTTGTGGGGGTTTTTGAGGGGTTTTCTGTTGTTTTTTTTTTTTTTTCTTGTATGACCTAAGTTAACTAAATCTTCTCCTCCTTGGCAAGGAATACTATGTCTTCACACCTGTTTTAAATTTACCTTTTATAGCTGTAAGACAAATTTCATTTTTTGATGTCACAAACTGTTCTTCACTTGCCTGAGTCATCCCTGAAACAATTAAATTTAGGTCAAGCCTTTCCTCCAGCTTTGGCTGCTGTTAAGGCTCCACGTATCCCTACTGCTTGCTCACTCGCTCTTTCCAGATCTTTCTTTTCCACAAGAGGGTGGGTTAAGAAGTTGGATGCCTTGGCAGCAAGCAGGCACACTCGCTTTCTCCCAGTAGAATCTGGCAATCCCAACGTGCCAGGAAAGTAATATGCTTTAAGAGGCAAAAGTCAATATTTTCCAAATACCTTTTGTCTATAAAGGTGTGTTGCAAGGTATATAGCTTTCTTATAATTTCTAAATACTGTCTTTTTGTGGTTACAGAAGAATAAAACATGCCAATAAGTAACATTGCAGAAATTAAGAAAAATCGAGAGTATAGAAAATTTCAGAGAAGTAAATAATGAAACATATGCGCCCAGTTTTAAGAAAGTATAATTCGTAACTTCTAGCTTCGGACTTTCCGTTTGGTCACCATCTTGCTGTTCTAGATTTGATTTAGAAACTAGGTCTTGAGGAAGAATCTTAATTTAAATTTAAAAGTCCCTGGGTTGTAAAAATGATGGTGTTATGTATATATAAAAGTTACGTAGTTTAGTCTTTATCTGTGTAACAAACTACCACCCAGAAACATCTGAAATGACAGCATACAGCTTTATTTTTCCAGTAAGCCATAAAAATGACTAAACAGCAGAACAGTTAACATTACGAGTTGCAGTTAAGTATTGTGATACTAAGTGGAGAACATGGCAATAACTTTTCAGGATGTTCAACTTATCTATCAAATGTACACTTTTATACACTTGTATACACTTTTATATAGTTTCTTACTTTAATATTATTCTGCTAGATAGTTCAAATCATACTGTGATGAAATTCCTTTCAAGGAAATTCTGACAGTACAGTGAAGAATACTCTTTGTACATTACTTAATGATACATTTCTTCAGCTTAAACTGAACAATTGTACTTTATATTTTGCTAGCTGAGAATATAGAAAATGAGAATAATTTTGGTCACAAAACCCAGCTTGTATGTTTTTGAACTGCATGCATGCTTGAGGGCAAAACCAAAATTGTTTGAGCTTAGTTTTGAAACTGCATGTTACAAACAACAGTAAAGAGTTTATGTGGGGAGTGAGAGATTCACAATGAAGTATCGTAATTCAAAATATCTTGGGGTGTAATTGCTGGCCTAGATGCTTGTTGCATGATTGATGACTCTGAATTCATATAAACATGGTTAGCATTCCTCAAATTCCATTTACAATGCTATGAGAAAACGAATGTTGCAACAAAATCAAACACCATTTCTTGCACTTAAAAATCAATGAGGTGGGGAGGGAAGTGTAGTAGTGAGTTTGGGCTTGCTTTTAACCATTCTCCATGTCATATTCTCAAGCCTTTCTACTCTTGGAATCTCTCTCTGTCTATAGCTGTCATAAAAACCTAGAAGGAAATGGCACCTTTCTTCACACTATTAAAGTCTAACAAATGTTAGACTGAAATCTCTTTCGTTTAATGAATGTTTTAATTAAGTTATTTTTGAAGTTATATGGATGAAATTAGATTAAAGAGATCATTTATTGGAGAAAAGTGGATTGCTGAGGCAACAGAGGTGTATAATGAAGTGAGTTGCAATGCTTTCATTAACAGTTCTCTTGATTTAAAAAAAGCCACAACAAACATTGTTTAAATATCACAGTTCTTTTTCTAATGAACATTCAAATGAAAACAGACAAGTATATTGCATACTCTCTCCTAGTTCGATTGTATGTCTTTCAAATGGCAACAGAGAAACATGTGAAGATCATATGTATTTGTCTCTTCTTCCAAGTGGAGAGCCCACCATTGCTTACCCAGAAGCTCTAGCATGTGTAGATCACACAGGGTCATCTATCTCTGTTTATCTAGACCGAAAGATTGGTTTCTGAAAACCCTGGAGACATGAAACTGTGGACGTACTCTCACCATTTCTAATTTTCTTATGGCTCTTTGACATTTTCACTTCCTGGGCCAGAAGTTGGAAGTGTACAGTTTGGCTAGACGAGAAACAGGAAACACAGATCTATCCACTCTGCAAAGTTCATGACAGGTTTTTCTCAAGTTTTTGATGGTTTGAGTTGTTTTTTCTTGTTCTGTACCAGTTCTTCCACTGTCTGTGCAATTTCCATTAATAGTTGTGAATGATTTGTGTGTCTAATTCTTCATGCAGAGTGTTGAAAATCTACCCTAAAGCTATGAAAAAATAATGGAAAAAGCATGTATAATTGAAAATAGTCTTAATCACTGGAATGTTGAAATCCACATGCCTTGGAAGACTTGAAAGATTTCTTGTTTTAGAAAAGTTGAGTTGAAAAGCCCTGTCATTTTCTTTAGATACATTCTTTTGAATAAAACATCCATTCCTGGCGCCAG
Organism: Steatornis caripensis; assembly: GCA_013398225.1. Classification (NCBI taxonomy): domain Eukaryota; kingdom Metazoa; phylum Chordata; class Aves; order Caprimulgiformes; family Steatornithidae; genus Steatornis; species Steatornis caripensis. The sequence continues at coordinate 391,124 of VZSC01007191.1, read as the reverse complement.
CAGCAAGCTTCTAAACATGTTCAAGATGACATGATTGATAACAAGAATGCTCTTCTCAAGATGTTTCTAATTTCATCTGTTTTAAGAATGTTAAACTTCCAGCATGATATATGATATAATAACAAATATTTAAACCAAAGGTTAATATTTTTCTTAAGACTGTACAGTAACTCAAACTGAATGGAAATCTGAAAGCTAGTTGCTGACTCCAGAACGTGGATAGATTCTAGATGCTACTGCCTAAGTACAAATTATTTCCTGCTTATTACTGCCGTGGTAGGCACATTTCCAACTTTAATTAATTTTTGTATTCATTTAAGTAAGGGTCTTTCCAGTTTGACTATAGCAGCACATAATTTCATGTCTTAATGGATTTATTAAATTTATATTGCTATGATAGTCCATGTAGTTTTCACCTGATCTGAGGAAGATACCTTTCTTTTGCTTGGATGCCAGTCAAATCTAGTTGCTACCAGAAAAGTAGAATCAAATAGTAATAAATATTCCTTCTCTATCTCCAAACCTCAAAATTAAGTAAGAAATGTTGGCTTTCATGGCTTACTGGTAAGTCTGTACCCCAAAGCTTCCCGTTTGTGGAACATTTCCTGGCCAGCATCTGATTTGAGATGAGATTCCTCCTCCAATTCCAAAACTTTCTGTCAATACATAAGAGATGGCCAATGTTAATAGTATCATAGAATCACTGTGGTTGGAAAATACCTTTAAGATCATCAAGTCCAATCATTAACCTAGCACTGCCAAGTCCACCACTAAAACGTATCCCTAAGCACCACATCTACACATCTTTTAAATACCTCCAGGAATGGTGACTCAACCATTTCCCTGGGCAGCCTGTTCCAATGCTTGACAACCTTTAAGTAAAGAAATTTTTCCTACTATGCAGTCTAAACCTCCCCTGGTGCAACTCATGTTGTCTAGATCAGCAGTGGTCCATTTTCATGTGTAGAGAGCCTGTAGCCAGGAAGTGTGTCAGATTTGTCAAGGAAAGAAGCAATGCCACAGCCCGTTGAGACAAAGGGTAGCCTAAAGCATCTTAGCCTAGCTTTGGGAACCAACCAAAGAAGTCTTATTTTGTAATCTGCAGTCAGAGTGATCTTGACGCATGAAGACTATGTTTTCATAAAGGTGTCTGAATGAGACATATAATTCTCAAAGTTCTTGGCTGTTCTTAGTAGAGAATAAAATTTTTTTTGTTTTCCATCTGAAAAAGATGATCTCTTAGAGGGTTGAGGCAGATCCACGTTTGAAGGTCAATGTCGTTTCTTATCTAGTGCTTGCCAGCTGGCAATCTCCACCTGTAAATCTCTGAATTAACATAGTGGTTTTAAAACAATTAAATTTCAGGAACAATATGTGGCTGATTAACAATAGTGGAACTTGGTATGGGAAAGGACTATCTGCTCAATTTTAATTTAAAATGTGTCAAACTACATGACATGGTGTTATATTACTGTATATCAATGCCAGACAATGACATTACTGTAAATAGTATTAGCTGGCTGGTTTAGGGAAAAACAAGAAAATTTGCTGCTGATGTATCAAATTACAGCTCAGATTCCAGCTTCAAATTATACTCTTGTCAGAAAACATGGCTAAATAAGTAGAGTGAGACACTCATTAGTTTGAGATAAAATGGAAGCACTACCCTGGATATTTAGCAAGTCCCAGTTCATGTCATAACCTGAAAGCTTCCTATTGACGTCTCATAGAAGACTTTCTGTAGTACCTCTGGAACTCTCCACTGGTTTTCAGGAAGAGGAAAAAAGCCTTTTGGGACAGTCAGAAACCAAATTCCTTGCAACTTTTACATTCAGTCAAAAAGTACCTCCAAAGGGAAGAAATTGTTAATCAGCAGCAATGACCTCTCTTTGAAAGTCATATGCAGAACTAGAAAGAGGAATAGGTCAGTTATTGCTCTGACATTTAGGGACAGGACCTAGTGTGTTATTTCTGTATGATTCACTTACTGGGCTACATATGGAAGCAGGCTTCATTGTACAGAAGTACAATCTCCTGGGCCCAGGCTTCTACAGAAACATTTTTTTTTGTAAAAGAATCCATATTTTTCCAGTCCTCCTTTCCAGTTGTTGTGAGTTAACCCCCTTAAAACTCTCTTCCTGCTTGTAAAGCCCATAAACAAAATGCAAAATCTGACTAGAAAAAAAAACAAGCCACTGTTTTGGAAAAAAAAAGAAAGAAAATAGCTTCTGTATTTATCAAGCCAGTTTGTGGAAATGTGTTAATAATACAAGAATATGCATTAATAGATAGCTTTATAGAAATGTAAAAAAAACTTAACTACCTATATGACTCAGACTAATAACTGTCAAGAAAGGAAATACAGAAACAGCATCGGACACAGTACAAAAATATATGCTATTCAACTCAAGTAGGCCATTTATTTAAATAGTCTCCTCTAATGAGATGCAAGTGACCTGCAACTATCTCAACAGACAAAAGATAAAATACAATAATTCTCATAGGAAGCTAATAATTAAAAACAAGAAGATCAAGTAGAAAGCCATAGTTTAGGCTCTGCTACTGTATGTGCCAGTACAGCTTCCGGTCTCCGTATTGTAGATTCCTTCTTCCCATTCCTGGAATCCACCAGCAATGGGTGATGAGCTAAATCTTAGATGGGCATTGGGAATGCAGTTCTGTTCTGCTTCACTCACTGCGGAACAGTCTAATGAAGAGTCTCAGAAGAACCACACTCTGCCTGATACTTGACTTCTTCAGGCTTTTAAGTAATGTATGTAGAATTGCCAGAATGCTAGGGGAGAAATGATAGAAAAATACTATGTGTACATAGAGTTATTAATTATAATTATTAAGAATAATAACAAACTGATTAATATTCTTGCTAAATCCCATGCTCCTAAAGAGCAAAATTATGTGTCTTAGTTAACCGGAGACTAGATAAATCTAGAGAGTTTGGACTTCCAGCAGAACTTACAGTGATACAAAAAGCATCCTCCAAGTCATCACCTAGATTGGTTAGGCTGTGCATCACAGGAAATTCAGATTTGATGTTATCTTTAGTTCTCAGGGGAAAAGATTTCTTGCTACTGCAACAAGGCAGCCCCACTCAACATACTCCGGTTACTCATAGGTTCACTGAAGCAGTGCTTGCTAGACCTCGCGTTCAGAGCAACTGCTGAAGTAGCTCACTAGGGAAGAGAGGATTAACAAATTATATGTCCTTAATGTGGTAGGTCACTTTGGCAGAGAGAGCGTGTGGTGCTGTGATCTGGCTGTTGGAAAAGTCTTCTTTTGGATCTTTGAGCATAATCAGCCCATAGCTCGTGAAGCCTGCCCGCATTGGCTCAGGCTGGACAGTGCCCTTCTCCTCCCGCAATGGGGAGGGTGAGTCAGGGCTCTGTGAGAGGACAAGCTTCCTCTGCACAAGGCTTGGGCATCACCGGGAGGCATTATGCAAAGTTCATCCATCAGTTAACTGCGCTTACTAACAACAAACTTCATTTTCAAAAACCTCGACAATATGTTACCAAAATCCCAGAAGGTTTAGCCGAAGTTCCTTTTAGAGATAGCTGCAGCTGTTAAAATATTTAAATTTAATTTGCTTTGCCATGATACCAATTTGTTGTTTGTTTTCATGAAGGTTTTAGCTTAGAAGCCTTTATAGATTTCATGTAGTATTATCTGAAATGTAGAATTGTGACACTGAAGATAATTTTAGAAAGGCTGTTCATGAATTCAGCTGGGAAGGTTTCACTGCACCAAAGCTATGGCTCCATCTTTCTCTCATTGCAACACCTCTTTTTCCTGAAATATGTAAAAAAAATTATTAAACCTTAAAACATGCTGGTTATTCATTTGCAACAATGACTTTTCTGGGGACTTACATTATCTTTCTTGTTTCTCAGTATGATAAAAAATCATAGATTGTTGACCTGACACCCCCTCCCCACCCCCGTTAATTTTCTGGTTTATATTTCCACATAAGTGCAAAATATTGGGATTTGTTTCTGCTGTCCGTTTGTAAAGGTGCAATTGTAGTCACAATTCCCACATGAAATACAACTATGATCACTTTTAAACTTGAGTAATTCCAATTAAGGTAAAATTCAGATTAAATTTTAACTTTCTAGGGAAAGCATCTGGAGATGCTATTCGTTTGTCCTTTTTCCAAGGTAAAGATTGTCTTGTAAACCCATCCTTTAAAATGCATCTTTAATCTCTGCAGTAGATCTTCTCATGTTTAGATCAGGACCGTTACTGTTGGACTTTTCACCTCAAAGAGTCCCTCCCTATCCTTGTTTTGCTGTTATATTTACATTCCACTGATACATGTCCTCTGTGCAGTATCATTTTCTGCTACGCACTTCTTTGAATGTGATGGTCTCAGATCCTTAGCTTGTGTAAATTAGATAAGCTCTCCTCTGGCTAGGAGTAAATCAGTGGGACTGCCACTGATTTACACCAGCTCAGGATCTATCCTGGTGCTTTTAATCATTCTTATAGCACCTCTCCAAGTAATCAATGGCGTGTCTGTACTGAACTGAACTGAACTGTGGACTGATTTGGAGCCTTAGGAGAAATTTTGGTCTTGGTTATGTTGATTGAATTTAGTTTAAAGTGAGAATTCCACGTGTATACCTAGGGGCACAACTTGGACTTTCCTCACCCGAATACAGAAGAGTAATTGTCCTTCTAAATAGAAAGATATATCTATGCATCCTTTTCAGATGTTGGCTCTCAGGAGTGTTCATTACTATTATCTTAGAAGCTACTTAGCCTGAGAAGAGAATTATTTAAAAGTAGATAAATAAAATGAAAGAAGGATTCACAAAAGGAAGAAAGGTAAGAGTTAACTGAGTTTTAATTGCTGCCAGATTGCATCTAGATTTCAAATGCTTTCTGGGGGAGGATAGTCAGATTTCCCATCTCCAGCTGGGTTTGGGTTTCCAAATCTCTGTCAAACTAAGCCCGTTTCCTTGGTAACTATCTCACTCTCCCACCTCTCTATAAGGACAATTACTTCTTTCTGCTGAGCGGTGATGGTGGAGCCAAAAGAGAAGGAATAAGGTGAGTCTACTGCAGAGGAACCCTCCTCACAAATTCCAAGTTGTTGGGTCTCTGTGGGTTGTGTGAGGATCACACGAATTAGGTAAGGACAGGGAAAATACACTGCATACAGCATGCTTTCCTCCATACTTGATATTTTTGCTCCATCTGGGTGCAGTTTTGCATATTAACAGTTGCAATGATAAATGAAAAATGTGTCTTACATGTGTGGATGATGAGGAAGTTTGAGGGGTTTTTGTCTTCTCAAGACTTTTTCCTTTCCCCTGTGACTTCACTTGACTAATCCCATAATCTATGCCTAGAGTCAGTTGTTGGTTTGAGATTAGTGGCCAAGATCAGCATCGTTGGAAAATGTGACTATGAGACCAAAATTATAATTTAGAACTAACATTCTGTCATTGTTTTCTTCTTCATTGTGCTGAAAAATAAGGCTTCATCAAGGTTTTGAGAGTCATCCCTCAAGATTTTTCCATGTTTTTGCTTTAGATTTTAGACAAGTTTGGGGCCACTCTCCACCTCAGTAGAAATTATGACTTTATTTCTTCTGTACTGCGACAGATTTAGAATTTTGCTGTGAAGACCTTCTTTATCTCGATTGTTGAAGTTCTGCTTTAATGGATGTGTTTGTCATATATGATGTTTTATATGATACACACTGAGTGTCAAGGAAGGGCTTTTTAATCAGTCTGACAATTCATTCCCCTTATCCAGCCTCCTTCCTTAGTTTACTTTACATAAAGGAGCTGACACTTCAATTATAATTTTTATAAAATACTACAAGACTGTTCAGACATGAGAAAGGCTAAAAACTAATTATCTCCTTCCTTTTCGCAATTATTTATCTTTCAAAAAAATAGTTTGCTTATTTACTGATTTTCTATTACTTTTAAAAATATAAGACCAGAGTAACTATTTGTGGTACTATTACAGATACTACACCAATTATTTCTTTTATTTGCTTCACCCACCCATTAGTCTATCTGTTTTCATGTATCTTTCTTCAGTTGTTCTGTTTGGTTGATGGACATTTTTCATACACAGGTAAGACAGAAAGTGAGCTTCTACTCATGCCTCTCCCAACTGGATTGTCATTTCCTATAGTTTTTAGACTATTTCTAAGAGCTTGAGTGAAGGTCAACGATGCAGTCATCAGCATTTTCAGTACTCTATGGGAGGCTCAGTTTTGTCTCTATTGTGGAGAAACACTGTCAGCTGCACATAAACCTAATGAGGCAATTTTTAACAAGGTTGTTCATTGGAGGATCTTCAAAGGTCAGCCTTGAAACCTTCAACTCCTTTGTTCTAAGGTAATCTAAGTGTTATATCTATGCACTGAGACAACCTATAATCCAAAGAACCATACAGAGAGTAAACAGGAGACTAATGATACCTCTAGTGAGTGCATAATGTTTACTTTGACTTTTATGAAGAGGTAATTTGCAAGACTGGAGATAATCCCACTATACTTTATAATTTAAATGTCACTCAGAATGTATGCTGACATGCAACTGATTAACAGCAAACTTTGGTGGCAAATTAATTAGTATTTAATCCAGAGGCTCTATTCAGATGTGATGTGATAAAAATACCATTTTTTTTCCAGTAGTCATTCAATTAAAATGCACAAATGATGTCAACCATCTTCTGAGTTTCTAATATTTTATTTAAAAGCCTAATAATCATGTTTCACTTACATGAAAGTTGGCACATACACAACAAATTCCCAAGATACAGCTTGGATTAATGTGAAGTGCTTATGATAAAAGAGCAATTGTACATTTTTTAAAGAAACACTAGTGCCAATAAATATGGCTTAGATGAGTCTGTTGATTTTAGTGTCTTTTTTAATAGTGTTTATATTCCTTACTCTTTCTTATTTTGCTAAGTGCACTGTGTAGATTTTAGACTATCATTTATCTTCCAGCACCTCTTTGTTTCTTTTCTGAAATCAATGGCTTAAAAGAATGTGACTTTAAAAAAACAGATTTTTGTGCTCCTAGATGGAGTTCTGTATAAATAATTTATCTTTTTGCAGTGGTTTTCTGTTCTTCCTTCAACATCCTTCCATCTACTTCTTTCTTATTGGACCCTATAATGATATTCTCTTCTGCAGATAAGAGTTATTCTGCTGCAAGCTCTCTGTTAGAACAGTTGTGCCTTTATGGCGAGAATATTAATGCAGAGTTCTTGTGACAGTGGCCACCATTCAACAAGAAAGAGCTCAAAATTTATTTGGGGGAGGAGGGAAGCCATAGGCTGTAGGCAGTAGAGCTGTATCTTATTAAAGTCTCTGTGTGCTTTTCTTTAAATCATTCAGATTTATTTGTGTGTGTCTTTTTTTAATTCAGTGGAACCCCACGTTACTGTTATAATGTCTAGAACCATCAGATGTGCATGTGTTTTCTCACCAGCTACATTAAAAAAACTGCACTCTTCCGTTTCCAGTTTTTATCTAGACGCGTCCTTACAGCCAAAGAAGATGCGGCTTTCAAAGTCTCAGATTATGTCAGGTTTTTCTGTTCAGGTCCTCACTGATATTTTTCAGAAACCTTTGCTCGCACATCAGGAGCAGTGTCCACAATGAACAATAAACAAACCAGCCTACACATAACCGAAACAAAGAAAAGAAAGTTATCATGATAAGTCAACCTAGATCAAACCAAGAAAATTTCCACTCATTTGGGCTGTACCTAAATTACAAATCTTTGTAAATTGTGCCTTGAATCTAAACAATGGTAGTGGTTTTTTAATACTCACAAACTGTATTTTAAGTGATGGACAACAGAGTGATTAGTTGCAGTAAGCATGACTCTGTCACTGGAAATAGAAATTTCGGTATTGTAAATGAAAAATTGCTTATGGAGATACTGGCTCATTTCATATCACATATTCATAGATGGAAAGGCCTTTTGTGTATCATTGTTTCACAGAGCACCTGTTTAGACATGAGTAGACAGTATCAAAACAGAATGGGGGAATTTTTGTTTTATAATCTCAGACATGTCTGTGTGTTTGCTGGCATGTTTTATCATTACTTGCCATCATAATCACTGTAGCTATAATACCCTTCAGAGATCAGGAGCTGCTCTGAAATTGGATTTATTTATTCACTTTAACTTTTGTAAACTGACTTATTTCTAACACTGTGACGTATATTTTATCTCTGGAAATCTATTAATGTGCTAAGGCTACACTCTTGGATGGTGTAAATCAAGATGGGTTCATTTAGGATGAAATCAGCATACAGTCTGAGAATCCGGTCTACAAATTTTCATAAGAGTACTGCGCAGTGGGCCATAGCCTTGATTTGCAGTCATCGCTTAGAAATGGAAGAAGTTCCCATAGTTACCTTGTTCCAAACTCAGCATCTGCTTGTCATTTAAATAGCAATTGCTGTGTTGCTCTGCTTAATATTTTAGTTTCTCTCTTTGCAGTGTTTCTCAAATGCTGCAAACTTTCTTCTGAGTCTTTCTGGCTTACTTTCAGCAATGAAAGTCAGCCTACTGTTGCTAAATGTCAGCAATACAACTACCCACGCTAGGACTCAACACCTCCCCTCCCTCTGTCTGTCTCCTTTTCCCATGTGTCAAATGACAAGTTTTCAGGAAAAGCACAGCAGGTTCTTGTGCTCTTGTGTGTCTCAGTGAGCTTCCAGGACCTCCTAATATTGAATGAAGGTGATATTTCCCTAGAATACCCTCTTCACCCAATTTCCAATATAAACTAAGCCAAGGGATTGACATCAACTGACAAAACATTATTCCTGTCAGGCTCTTAACCTTATTGTTCAACATAACTAAGGCAAAACCTTGCCGCGGAGTCAGTGAGCATTTTCCACTAAAGTGCCTGAGCTCTCTGTGAGGTTTCATTCCCAAATAAGTTGTATGTTTTAGCATATGTATTTAATATAGAACAGATCATCCACATTCTTAGTGGGAAAGAACATCTTCAACCTTTGTCTTAAACTCTATCCCCATACCTTTTTTTATGTCCTGCTTTTCCTCCCTCTGCTTTCTGCTTGCAGTCTTTTGAACAGCTGCCAGCTAGAAGCAGAATTGTCAAATGTGAAGTGAACATCTGCTTTGCCAGAACGAAGCACATCTAGGCTGTGGCTGACGTGGAGGAAACAACCTCATTGTTGTGGCTTTGTGTTCGGTCGTGGCTGATTGCTAGGCTGTCACCTCTGCAAGAGGTTGCACCCTCCATGGTGGGCAGGGGAGCATCCTTGGGAGTCCCTGCACTCTTCCACGGTGGCTTGAGGTCAGCTTTCCCCTCCTACAGAGGAGGGATGTCATTATTCAAACAGAAAAATGGTGAAGCTTCCCATTGTCACACTGCCCCACTTTGTAGTGTAGCTACAGGAGGGACTAATTTGAGACAGCTTTAAATGAGTATGTTTGGGATTCAGTACCATAGTAACTGCAGGACCACTGACCAAAGCATGGACTGGCAAGCCCGTTTGGGATTTGAATGAGACATACAGCTAGGCTGCTGCTTTTCATGATGCTTTGTAATAGATTTCAACAGTATCTGAACTGGATGGTAAAAGCTAACATGGATAGAGTGAGCCCTAGCTTTGACTGCAGTATTGTCATTCCATCTACAGCTTGATTTTTAAGAAGCAGCTGTAATGCAGCTTCTGGATGTGACTGAAATAAGAGCTCAACATCCTTAATGCATCAGGCTACCCTATTGCTTTCTGTAATGTGGCAGTTGGAGGTCTAAGGTACTGAAGGATCTGATTATCAAATGTTCTAGAAAAGTTCAAAGTTGACCTGGGCTTTCAGGTGAGCAAAGACAGAACTATACAGTACTTTCATTTGTTTTGTCTTGCTGCACTTGCATGCATAATATTTTACATTGGTTATCCCAACAGCATAAATTTGTACTGCAGGAAATCTACAGGAATACCGGTTGGAAATCTCCTAATTTGATATTTTTTCTTCTTATTGAGATTTATTGCCATGAGCAGATGTTCAGAATTTGTCTAGTCATGTAATCTAGAAATTTTCTGTCATGGGGAGTTCTCAAGATCATTATTTTAGAGGTCTGATCCTTTGATAGAACAGTGCCGTTTGGTTAAACACTTAACGGAGTGATTCCTTTCATGAAACAAAGAAATGTCTTGATCAGGTATTCAGACTTCAAATTTCATCCCTATTACCATGCATCTGAGTATAAGGCATGCCATTTCTTCAAGTAAGGTTATAGCATTCATCATAGCTTAAGTTTATAAAAGGATTTCCATTGAGCTGATCAGATTCCTGTCTGACTTTGCTGACAGATAAGAGTCAAGTATCTTTTCGCTTGCAGATTGATCGGATCGTAAGATTAATTTAGTGTCTTCCAAATCACTTTGCTACAAATCCTTGTATTTTACCCTTTGTTTGCCCTGAAAAACCTTGCTGTCTTCTTAATATGATGCATAATGGATTGGTTAATCTATAGTACTTCCTGACAGTATTGCTACAAAGCATATATTAAGATGTGATCAAGAGATATATAGAAGAAAACATACTTTACTGATCGTAGTCAAGATTAGAGGAAAACCAGTGTTCTGTAATCTTGTGTTTGCACAGTTGTAGTATTTTTTAAGGGACCTGACTTTTTTGGCTTTGGATAAGAAAGGGCAGCATCTGCCAAAGGGTGTATGCAAGTGAGCCCTAAAGTTATTCAAATAGTATTACTAGTATAAAATAGATGTGGGAGTGTTACCATGCATTTTCTTTGAGGCTGTATCTCATATACTTGAAATAATGAGTTTCTGTTTGACCTGCTACAGACAGAATCACAGCACTAGATTTAGAAGGCTGAGTCTTTAACGTAAGCAGGAGGCATCTTGTCTTGTGAGAGGTGTTAATGCTGGGAATGGAAATAACTTACAATAAAGATTGTACCGTCTAACTAGTGATGTGTTGAACACCAATATTTGGAATAAGTAAATGACTGTATTTTTCCACTGGCTTGAATACCTGAAATGTTTAAGATAAAGTTCATTCATTTCAGGAGCTTCAGTTACCTGAACTGATACAAGAGTCTTTATACCTATTTTTCCTGTAGCACTGGTAAATATTATCTTCATTATTCATAGTGAATGAGATTTTCTGGTTTTAAGTAGTTTGTTCCAGTATCTGAAATTATTGTTTATGCAAGACAAGGAATAAGGACGTTTTGTTTGGAATTTTTTATAGGTTTTGCATGCTATAATTCTCTAATCTGCTTCTATTGTTTCAGTTCTTTAATTGTTTCTGCTAACACTTATATCCTGTACAACCTCTATGAGGAACGTAGCTATTTTAAGAATATACATAAAAGCTGGCAATTACATTGTCTTATCAAGTTTTTGCAGCCTATTAAGTTGTTCAGTGGTACTGGAAATGATTAGGCTCAATACCGTAGGAATGAAAGTCTAAAAGAGGAACCTGGGCTTTTAAAGCAGTGGTACATTGGAACATTTTACCTGTTGAATAGGTTTGAAAAACACTGGCAAGGATAAATACATTCAGGGTGGAATTCAAAATGTGCATAGGTTTTAATAAAAGCAACTGTGCATTAAATACTCCCAGTTGTGGGAGATGAATGGAAGACTGGATAGACCTCCTGTTTAGTTTGGGAGGCTCATGAGTAATGGTCCTCTGCTTTGTTAAAGAAGAGACGAGTTAACATTGTCAAAATGGGTTAATATACTGTGGCCTCCAGCCACAGTAAAGGAAAGTGCAGCCCTTGGGTGACAGGCAGCAAGTGCGGTCCTCATTTCCTTCCTGGACAATGGGCCAGCAAGATCCTGTGCCAGGAAAGGGAATGGCTTCTCGGGGCAGAAGCAGAAGCTTTAGCGGTCTAGTTTCTCCTTCATCCCTCATATTTTAGCTGATCTAGAGTGGACTTAGTCCAGCTGTTTACTACTAAAGAATTTTGTGGGGCCACGCTAACCTGTTAATGATTAAGTGGAAAATCAGAGAAATTAAAATACATTTACAAACCTATCAAACTTAAAAAAAAAGTTCTTTTTTAAAAAATCCCAAGCCAAGCCCTGGAGGGTTTACCATGAAAAGAAATGATTTGGCTTGCAGAAGAGACTCTGACATCAAAATAAGCAGACCTATACAAGCTGTGAAAATATTATGCAAAGAGAACTATTATGCATATTATTAGAATAAAAGGTGCTGCATTATCCATAGTCTTGGCAGTACTGGGAGAAAGGGCAGCTAGTAGGACTGTAGGGACAGATGCATAGCTATCAGTTGGCCTTTCAGTTTTATCAGTGCCTGAGCTACTTGGAGCTTTTCATCTGCACAGCTCCTGAGTTTATTATACCTCCTTTTTATTTACTCTCTCTCTCTTTCTAAAAATTAGATGTGTCATTTCTGCCAGATGAATTTTGCTGAACAATGCTGAGATTCTGTACAAAAAGGAAAACATTTCTTCAGGGAGGTGGAATTGTAAGTGTGCAAGATGCTAAGGATCTCAGGTTAATATGCTGATCCTGACCCACTGAAGTCTTTGCTTGCAGAGGAAAAACTTTACATTTTGTAATCATGTGATGGCAAAATAAACTACTCAAGAACTCAGAGACATGTGTTGGACAGCTGCTGCAAGTCAGCCCAGCGTGAGGGTGGAGCAGTCTGTGCGTACTCTCTGAGTAGCTATTATGTTGCTGGAGTCCAAAAACTATAAAAAAGTTGGGAATTTTTCTTTGCTTAAATTAGGCTTCCCAGATCCTACAGAATAATTCAGTGAAGATAAGTAATGTACAGAAAGAAGAGATGCTTCTCAAAGAACTTTGCAGTACATTGCTTTTAAATGTATGTGTATAAATATATATATATGAACTTAACCAAACATTTGAAGGCTCTTTCAGAGTTAAGTATTTTTGAGTTTTCTTGGAGAAACCTTCATTATGATTAATTATTGTCAAAGCCTTGATGTGGAGAGATAAATAGGTATACAGTTGTATATTTGTACAACATCTGATTTTGCACAGTTTATAAGAACTTATTTCTGAACATCCCTGTTTGAACTTACAAAAACTCAGTCTCGCTCTTCCGTTTTAAATAGTCACCAGCTGTGTTATTTTCTTTCATTCATTCAGCTGATTTTTTCCATATTTAAATAGCTTGAGAGCTATGTTAAGGCTTCGTTCTGTTCAAAACTCAAAATTCTGATTTCTGCAGTGCCTGGCATTTCTGACTAGCACTTTAGTGACTAGCTCTGATCTTTTTACTAGAGAGTTTACATGATAGCTGCAATTTTAGATGGAAAATAAAAGTAAGCGAACAGCCTTTTCCCACTGACATGGCTGTTTACAACACAGTGTGGTTGTCTTCCTCATGTTCATGACGTAGCCATGCACTTTTCCTTTGTGGGACATTGAATTTTACTTAGAATATATTTCAAAGAGAAATAGTTCTCAGGGATTTTCACTACACTGGACACTATGTTTTTACAAATGGAATATTGTGACTCTAAACAACTGTTTTTCCTATCCAAGCTAGTTGAGAAAATGCAGATAGACTGTTTTGAATTCTCTTCCTCAGATTTCACTTACTGGTTGCCATCTAGGAACCAGAAAGAAATACGAGGCTTGTAAAGCGTGGGAAAGCAGCCGCCTTTGACAGGCAAAAGATCCAGTCCAGGTAATTTTCTTTGACTCCAATAAGATTTGACTAAGACACAAAGAGGCTAGTATGCAACATGGAAAAATCTATCTTTGTTCTGAATGTAGTTTAAACTACTGACCCAACACTTTTGCTGCAAGGTATTCTAGAGCAGTCCAGAAGATTTCATGACCAATGTTGTTATTCCCATCTCTCCCAGATGTCTGTTAAATCAGGATAGATTCTTTACTCTGTTTAGAGAAAATGAAGTGCTAACACAGAGCGCAGGAAGAGAAGATTTATTTAAAGCACTTGTCCCTCTTTGAAAGACAAAGCAGTAGATTTAACTTAAAACTGCCAATATGGATCATGCTGAAGATAAGCAGCATTGAAACCAGCACTGTCAGCCTTTTACAGACGTGTCCTTGGGCTTGTCTGAAGGGGTGGGAGAGTGGACAAATAGCTCTAAGGTCCTTGCCTTGTTTCAGTTTTTCAATTCTTTAGATTTCTCCATGAAAGGAACCTGCAGATAACCCAGCTTCAGATTATTTGTCGGAAGGTTGTGGTCATTTTTGTGGAACACATCTCTGGAGGGGGTTACTTACAATGCAGATACTTCTTTCATCTGTTCAGACCCTTTGCCAACCTTCAGCTCTGTGTGCCAAGGTTCATGTCGAATTGAAGGGCACTCCTTTCACCTTGCTGGAGGGAGCAGGTAACAGGGACTGAGAGAAGATGCCTGGCCTAAGATGGGTAAGTCGTGTGTATTTCTGTTTGCGCATACAGGATCTGTAAACATCTACTTCTACTTACCTAAAATGATTTGAAGGAGACAAGTAGTCTTACACAGAAGCAAAGAAAGGTCTATGTTATCATGCCAAGATTTAATCTTTGAAATTAGATTTTGATGTGGGAGAAACCCATGGAAGAACTCAAAATGGCTAAAGTGATAGTATGAATCCTTAAACCTTTTCAACCATCTCATTTCCAGTTACATGCATAACTAGCCACCTGTCTCTGCTACTCCACTTTTCCTAGCTCCTGCCTACCTTTTAGCCTGTAGTACCTCCTCTTTTTTCCATCTGCCAGTTGCTCAGCTGTTCTCTTCCCCGCTCCACCCCCTGTCATTCAGTTCTTTTTGCCTTCAGCGTTCCCTTTTTCTTTCCTGCAGAAACCCACTGGGAATAGATATTTTATAGATATTTTTCAGCGTGACCTGGACAGGCTGGAGAGTTGGGCGGAGAGGAACCTGATGAAGTTCAACAAGGGCAAGTGTAGGGTCTTGCACCTGGGGAG
>VZSC01007191.1:365184-375517 GCA_013398225.1 Steatornis caripensis | reverse complement strand
TAGGCTAACCTGCTTTAGAAGGGTGGTTGGACTAGATGATCTCTAGAGGTCCCTTCCAACCCCTACCATTCTATGATTCTATGATTCTATGATTCTATGATTCATGGCAGCTTGGCCACAGCGATTTGGGAGGGCCTTTTTACACATGAAATATGAGTCCATCAAAATCCCTGCAAAACCTTTTTCAAGTTACTCTAATGAAATGTGGCTCATGACCAATTTATATGTAAACTGTGCTACCAGATGCAGTACAGATCCCGCAGGATGATGGTTTATCGTTGGCTATTGTTATGGTTTCCAGTGTTGCCTTGAAAGAATAAATTATGCTGTCCATTACTAACTGTTTGTCATACTCTTAGAAAGGATGCTACCCCAGACACAGTTTATGTTCCTTACCTTTTTTTAAACCTGGATGACTGAGACAGACTGGCTGCCTGTTTGCTCTGTCTAGGTGCTGGCCGTGATTTTTCTCCTCAATCTGTATAATGTGTGAAGGCAGTATGATATATGTTAAAAAAATAATAGAAGCTTAAATTTCAGTACCTAAAACCCTTCTGAGATGATCTTCTAGGAAGAAGTAAAGGTAGTAAAGAAAACAAGAGGAGAACATGTAGCAATATGATGACGAAACAGTATTATAAGCAAGTTAAGAAACTTGTTTCCCGTTCTCGATTCTTATGCCTTTCGCTGTTGAAATTGTCCAAAGAAAAGACATATATAACATAGCCAGTAGTTTCTATTATATGAAGTGATGCTGTCAGCCAAGTTGATCTGATTGATCACAGGTCTTACAATTCAAGGAATGACATTTTTTTACTAATAGAAGGCAGAAACAAGAGTGTGTGTATCACATCTGTGCATTTTATGATTTCATTTAAAGTTTTTGTATGTTACTGCTCTTTTTATGGTTAAAGGAGAGAAGAGAAGCTGTTTTGCCTCTGCCTTTTGACTATCATCAGGCTTGATTGGCCCCTGAATCACACAGAGTAGACCATTCTTAGTACTGTGTGCATTTTAATACCTCAATGTTTTATTCCAAGTTCTTCCTAACGGGATTATTATTTTTNGCAGAAACAAGAGTGTGTGTATCACATCTGTGCATTTTATGATTTCATTTAAAGTTTTTGTATGTTACTGCTCTTTTTATGGTTAAAGGAGAGAAGAGAAACTGTTTTGCCTCTGCCTTTTGACTATCATCAGGCTTGATTGGCCCCTGAATCACACAGAGTAGACCATTCTTAGTACTGTGTGCATTTTAATACCTCAACGTTTTATTCCAAGTTCTTCCTAACTGGATTATTATTTTCTGATGAGAAGTGTTGTGTAAACACTCTGGTGACTTGCCCTGGATCACAATGGTTGCTGGCAACACAAGACTTGCTTTAACACATCAAAGCTAATACAAGACTTGGCTTAGCAAAGCAGGAAACAAGTTCTAAGTATTAAATGTACCAAGATCTTGCCTATCCAGGAGACAGCATAACTGCTTGCTTTATTCATAACACCAAAGGAAATTCTCAGGATCTTGAATTAGATTCATTTAGATTGTAGGGCGGTAGTCAAATTGAACAAGCTGAAAAAAACCGCATCCAGTTGTTTGACCCTAAATGCATTTTCTTCGGGAAACTCTTCCTGAATTATTTATATTTGGACTTCTGTCCTAATATAAGATGAAACATTTGTATGTGGGATTTTTCACCCCCGTCATAGAAAAGAATATCCATCTTCCAGGCATGTCTGGTAAAAAATATAATTTAATCTGCAGTTTTGATAACACCAGAAGGAAAGATTAGAACAAATACGATCATACTATCTCAATTTCCTTGCTGTGATCCATCAGTTCATTATGTCAAGGTCAAAGCTAAAAATTTTAAACTCTTTTTATTTTACAAAATGGAAAATGTCAGAAAATGTCAGGATTAGTAACAATGTTGACAGAATCAATGCTACAAAGCATCATTTATGACAATAGCAGAACATACAAATGCTGTGAAGTTTTTAGCTTTTAAGAGAGGAACATGTTCCTCCCCAACAGAGCAATATGTACTTATATTAATACTCTTACTAGGCAAGGCTTTATGGCAGCTTACTTTGCTACCAACATGTAAGTCCCTCTGATTTAGATTTGTTTTGACTTCTCCCTTTCTCCAGTACATTCCTCCTTTCCTGTGTTAGTAGTTAGAGATCCATTTATGCAACCTTCTGCCCTTTGAACTTACTTTCTCTCAGAACTCTACACAGTCTAAGAGGCTTTCCCCCTGAATGCAGTGGTACTATAAATGATAGCCACCTTTTGCCCATGTGTCCTTTCACATTGGAGTGCTGCTGGAATGAAAAGAAAGAAGTTATATGTTTTGTGGATGATGCTTTGCCTTACCTTATTGCATACTTTCAGCTCCTTAATTGAATTAACAAAGTTTTCTATGTGTTTTTTTTCAAAAGCAATGAACAGAGTGCAGTAAGTCTACAGAAAAAAAAGACAAATAGTAGAGTGACTGTTCCTTTCATTCCGTGAAGTACTTAAGCACATACTGAATTTTATTTGGAATTACAGTGAGACCTTAGCAAATTTTTAAATATCTGTCTGAATTGGTTAAATAAGTTAATAAATTGAAAACAAAGACAACAGAGGCAGCCCAGAATTTTAAACAGCAGACCTCATTCCTTGCCAGTCTCTCTACCGCAAAACCTGCAAAACAAACATAGTAAAGCAGATGTCTGAATTCTGAACAAAATATTTTTAAACATAGCTGTCTGGCTGAAAACTAGGAAAGTGGCATTGATCCCAGGAGAATTTTTTTTTTCTAGTGGGTTTTTTTTCCCCTTTAAAATTTTATCCTGATTAAATCATAATTGACTTGCTGAAACTCAACTATACATTGAGCTTCCTCACAGCCATAATGTATGACTTTGTCTCCCAATAGTTAATGATTTAAGCATTTTTTAGGCTCTGCTTTTCCAAGACGATACTTTTGTTTAGAAAAAGTACCTTCAGAAATACTTGTTAAAATATTTTAGGCAAGTAACACTATTGTGACAGTTGAGTTAAAAACTCTAATGTCAAGAGCCTCTCTCATAGACTTGCATGTTGATCTAATTCAAATTTCCACTTAGTGATTACAATGGTTAAATTTAAATCTTACTTTTATGTTCTGAATAACATGAATTCGTAACTTCACATCTTCGTGTTGGATCCCTGTACTGCTTCACACACATACTTGCTAACCTAGCCTGTATATTTCTCAAATCTGATGTTGCACTTCGGCATAGCTGTGGGAAGCTCTAGTAGTTATACACTCAAGTTGTAATTTAAGATATAACGTCAGGAATGGCACTAGTTGTGTGGGCTTTGTGAGAAGTACATTATGGGAGCTGCATGCTGCATCCCAGCCCAGGAGTTACCCTTTAGTCTGAATAGAAATTGGTCCATAGCCATTAATACAATACAGAAAAATAAGGATACATGAAAGCACCTCTGTCCGTTTTTATATGAGCTGCTGTTTTTGACGCTGCTGCCAAGCTCATAACTTCAAAGTCCTTTCTGTCCTTGTAAGATGTAATTCTGCATCTTGGTCTCCATTTCCTGTCTTGCTATCTTCTCCTTTGGCTCTGTTGTTGTTTTGTTCTTGTATCTGCCTATATCTTTTTGTTTTGCCCCAAGCAGTTTTTTATTCTGAGTTTGTAATCTCTCTGTAACTTTATGGCTGTCCTGTTTTTCATGGATTTATTAATTATTTTTATAAGACTATTTTGCTTCACAAGATACTTAGTTCATTCCCTAAGACATTCTTCAGCACGTGCGATTTTCCATTTCCATGTTAGTATTTTAATTCTTGTTTGTTCAGCTCATTATTTTATTTCATTTCTTTGCATTTCCACTTCAATTTACTTCTATCTCTTCAAGAATTCATTCAGAAGGTGCGTTTGTACAAGGTATCACAGCTTTAATCCATGGACTCCTGCTTAGGTATTTTCCTATTTCTGCTGAAGACGCTAATCTTCCTTTACAATAAACCAACTTAATAACCTGTGAAAATTGACAAGGCAATTTAATTGTCAGTGCTTATGTATTTTCTAAGTGTAGCTAAAATCCCACCAAAGGTGGTATACAAGTGCTACCACAAGCTCTCAACTAAAGAACTAAAATAATGGGAGCAGATTAGTGAATACAGTGTAAAAAAAAATGACAAGACATCTTTACAAAGTTTCTTTTATTTATTCAACTTTTATAAATATCAGAGAGTGATAACTTGGTTTATAAATTGAAGGAATAAAGTGAATGTGCCAACATGAAAAAATATAAACAATTATATTGTCAGTCATTGTTTGAATTATTCATTTGAAATACCTTTTAAGAGTTTTTCATTGCATCTGTAAGGCAAACAAACATATTTATAAGAGTAAAATGTAGTAAATAATTATTGAGGTATGCATCAAAGAACTCTTTTGATTATTTTAGAATAAATATTCCAAACTGCCACTTCTGATTTTATTGTCAAGTGTTGGAATATTTGATGTTTTCTATAAGGTTTCAAACCTGAGGCAAACAAACTTATAAAAAAGACCAACTTTCATCTTTGAAAGGAAGTGTATACCTGCTGTGACTGACTCAGAAAAATATAAACATAATTAACAAGTTGACAAATAACAAACTAATCAATAATGTATTTTAATTAATGGGAACCAATTCCAAAACTTGAAAATTTTCTGTTTGTAACTTCACATGCTCTACTACTCACCAGATAAGACATTTTCAGCCCATACTGATTTATGTACAACTTTGTATTACCAGTATTTAGGGTGTTTATAAAAAACCATCCAATACAAATACCAAGATCATATTCTTTCTCTTTAAAAGCAAGTAGTCATTCAGCAAATTCCCAACGTCTGTATGGGGGGGAAAAAAAAGCAGCTTCTGTTGAGGGCCATGAAAATTTAGCTTTCACTATTTGAACTTGGATAAATGTTAATTAAGGGTAACCCTATAATCAGCCGGTCAAATTACATATCCACAAAACTACTTTTTTAATAATAAAAACCACTAGGGATACACTTGGAAAATAGAAGTAGTAAAACAGAAAAATATACAGAGTGCATAGTGGAAAAATCAAGTACATAAGTTATTGTAATATTAAAAGCTCCATGACTTTTAAAAACTTTAATACTCATCTAATAATGGCACTTTAAAAGAAATATGCAACAGAAATATCCAGTCCATTCTGAATTTTCAGAAATAGGAAAAGTTTCAAAAACAAGTTGGGGGGTGAATTTTAGGCATTTTTTGAGAAAGAAGTGAGAGAAGCATTTAATGGGAAGTACAGGTAAGAAAAAATAATAGCTATTGCAAGTTGTCCCTCGGTATGAAATTAAGTATTATAATGAAGTATTCAGAGCACATTCAATGGCTGTAACTCAGATCAGACACACTCCCAGGTCTCTCGATCCCTTTGCTGTTAACAATTAACAGGGTCAAGATCAAGAGACCCAATTAATAAAGAGTAACTCTCAAAAGGAAGAAAAGGTTTTTGCCATTGACTTCAGTGATATGAACATTTACTAACTAGTTCAATATATACCAATACAAGCAATACAAAATATTTGAAAACCATCATAGAAATATTGTGTAAGTATTAAAATGGATAAAATAAAAAATGATCATCACTGATTCCCAGGTTTTGACTTATATCTTTCATCCTTTCTGTTCAAAGTCATGATTATTTCCATATTTGTTATTAAAAGCGAATTCAGTACTCTTTTCTAGATGAAGTTGGTGAATTGAATTTTTTCGCTTTCAATTATACAGATTTGGATATAGAAATGCTTCAAAGTATACTGTTAATCTGTTACAGGCAAAATAATGGGTATTGGAATTGAACGTCTTTTTCTTTTATCTGTCTGCATCTAGCTATCAAACAAACCTTTCTATTAATTGTTAAATGATAATGACTTCAAAGACATTTCTCAAGTCGGTGTTGGAACTCTGATAACCTAATCTCCATTGGGCACTGTGACTGCATTGAACTGCCTTGTCATTAGTCTTGTCAGCTCTGTACCTACTTTTATTCCCATAAGTTAACAAAAGACTTGATATTTTTTGAGAAAGTAACCATTTCAAAAGTAGTTTTACAGGTAAAGTTTTAGAAGACACAGTTGTTTTTTAGTAAGAATGATTTTCCCCTATTAGTTCCTTAGTTTTAGGAGTTGTTTCCCGGCAATGCTCATGTAGCGTAAAAATGAGTGGAAGTGTGATGCAGCGTAATTTCTAAACTTTCTAGCTTTTGTGGGAGACAGACTAAGGCCTGAATGATTGATAAAATCCTGAATGATTTGGTCAGGCAAAACATCGTCTGAGCAAAGAGGGAGTTTGGTTTGGGAGTTTCATCAAGCAGAGCTTGATCTGTTAAGGGCTGAAAGTGATTGCATACACAGAGGGGCATGCAGACACGTGTGGAAACCTGTCACGTCTTATCCAAAATTGTAAGCATCTATTTAGCTTAAGTGACAGACTCCACCTTCACATGTTACACTTCTGAGAGCCTCTGAAAAAAATGTGGAGTACCGTTGGTGAGCACCGCGTCTCTGGGTAAACCAGCTTCCCTTGGCTGTGTTGTCGGTGCGGGAGGCCAACTGGGGGAGGTAGGATTTTACTCTTTCTGAAACAAAGCAGCTGGAGGAAGAATGAGCAGCAGCACAGCAGCAAGACACAGATCTATCTCCATTCAGTATCTGGACTGGCTGCACTCACATGCACAATCAGTGCTGCTGCGTCCAGTTGTTCTGAGGAATCACATTTTAAAGAGAGTGAGAGTGTGGGCCATCGCGACAGACATATGTGCAGAGAAGCCCATGAGCGGTTTCTTGGATCCAGCCGATCAGCATTTAGGCTGGCTCTCATCAGCTTAGTTCAGTTTGAAGATCATAACATAGCATCATACTGAGCAAACAATAGGCTGTTAGCTCTCATGTTATGTATCAGTAGCAAGCGTCAATTTCCCATTATTTGCTGATATTAATTAAATTTGTTAAGACTTTATGGTAGAAGTACAGACATTTAGAGGCAAAAGTGAGAAAGGCAGATCATATGGCTTAGAGCTCCAGAGCAAAGGAGAGGAAGGCAGTGGTATTTTACAGCAGGTGACCCAGGGAGAGTAGACAGATGTGTGACGTGATAAATAGGCACTGTAAGGCACTATGGGAAAGATCTGATGACAGGATGTTAAAGAGGTCATATTTAGATACAATTAAATACATTTGATAAGGAGAACAGATCCTGTGTGAGCCTGCTATGATGCAGTATTCTCCAACATTGGCCTCCTACATCGCCATACAGATACAGACAGGGTATGTTTGTTTCATGGGAGATTTTAATCAAGATTTCCAAGACAATTTGCTTTAAAATTTAGCTAGGATTGCCTGATTTTATTTGGCTAAAGCCCTTTCAAGACATGTATTATAAAATGCGTTGATTTTTTTCCTGAGATATTATTTAAAAAATAAAAGTGACTAAGTTTTTGTACAGTGTACTGGAAAACAATGGGATTCTGTCATTTGAAGAATATCAGTCTCTTGTCTACATGAAGTACATTAGAGATCATAGCAATTGAACACTTAAAAGATCATCGGCTTGCTACTGTCAAGAAAATAATTTAAAATTTTTGCTTGAACTTGTGCCCGCAAGGGTCTCTTTCTGCCTGTGCCTCTCTTTTTATTTGTGAAGCCTACAACTGTGGTGCTTGACCTGTGTTGAAAACCACAAGAATGCAACAACAAAGAAAAATGGCAAATCAAAAACATTTAAAGAGAGTACAAAATAGCTGCTATTCTGTTCCCTGGGCTCTTTGCTTAAGAGCTCTATTCACTTAAAACATTTTCCAGCTTCTGAAACACTTGATTAAAGTCAATTGGGAAAAAGATAAGCTCTTAAAAGTGCTAATTTATGACTCAGAAAACGTGAATAAGTCTAAATATGAAATTCTCTGTTGCTCTGTATTCATGATTATGGGGCTTGTTTGGAGAACATTGTAACATTTCTTTGCACACTCTCTGTGCCTATGTCTGCTTTGTGTTGTGTATTTTTAAGGCATTCATTAGTACAGTGTTGCAGTTCAGCTATAAGGTCCCCCAGCCTCCTTTCAATCTCTTAAAGTTTTAGAAAATCTCCTTCAGATCAGAAGCCAGGTGTTTCTTTTCCTTTGTGTTTCTCTGGTTGTACAAGCCCATATGGGGTCCTTGCTTGACTTCAAGTACTAGACTAACAGGTGAACTGATATTCTTGTTTAATTAGTATCCTCTTACTCTTAGGCTGTGGTCATATGGATGAAATTTAGGAATAGAACCAGAACAAATTGCACTGTGATGGATGTGTGCAAACAAGCAAGCTCTGTGTTGAAAAGGTAAGAGAGGAGGAGGCCAAGCACTAGAAGGCAACTGTTTGAAGCTGTGACAGATCTAAGTACACCTCCCAGAAGCATGTTTGCTACCATTGGAGCAGAACAAAGTTATATTTAGGGAATATACTCAGTGTTCATAGCTGTTTCCAAATTAAGATAGCTTATCTTTCAGTGTCTTAACCACTTTGTGTGTCAAACCTAATTTATTTTTCATACTGAAGGCATTCTTTACATACTCTCTCCTACTTTGAAAGGTATTAAATGTCTTCTAATCTAGTAATTCCTAGCTCTTCTCTCATCTCTCTTTTTGCAAGAACAAAATTATCACTGCATATTTTACAGATAACCCTATGCCCTGTCTCTCACACTTCCCTTCTCCGGTCAACCTCTTTTTCTTATGGTGTATTTGTGAGAATCCTGATATTAACAGCAGTTATGTATTTGCCTTAAGAAAGTAATTCACTCCTTCAACACAGTTTCTAGTCTGCCCTTGGGCTGCTAATATAGTCTTGTATAATACATAGACACTTACATACAGCCTATAATGTGAACAACAGCAGGCTTTGGAGTGCTTGAAAGCCTTTTCAAAATCTTGAAAATGAATATTTATTTACGGGGGCCTTAGACCCTGTCTTCTACCCATAAGCATATCATGCACACATCACATAAAATTAAGAGTCCCTGGATTTCCTAACAAACCAATGCACACAATACAAACAGCCAGGTTAAAGTAGCTGCTGGACTCTTCCTTTTAGTATTTTATATCTATTTTTATATGTAGATATATAAAATAAATAAAAATCATGTATGAAATGACATATGAATTCACTCATGAACAAAAGAGCTTAGCTGTATAAAGCACAGGCATCTTCCAGAGATGCTTAAAGGAACTGAAATAGCTGGTGAAAGCTGCTAATAAATGAATCTTTCACACCAGCACCAGATAACAAATACTTAACATGATACAGGCACAAATACAACTTTGGATGATATTAAATTTATATTAATAAGAAATTAATTCCGAAGGTTGTCTGTTCATGATAGAATATTTTCACTGATAAAATACAGGGCACAGGAAGGAATCAATTACTTGAGGGTATTATTGGACAAAGGAGGATGCTGAATGTGAAAAACGCTAATGGGGCAGTGTGGACTATAAAAAAGAAGTATTGAGCAATCAGTATTTCAGAGGATTAGGTCCCTCTGCTAATCTGATTAACAGGTTGAAAGACTTTTCAGAAATATGCAATTTCTTTAGACTGAGGAATCAGGGTTGCTAACTTGCCTCATTTCTATTCCCATGATTGTACTACACTGTTCAAAGGACTGACCTTTGTAGGAAACCAGCCCATTAATTGTGTTATGATAGCTATAAGAGGAGAGTAATTACTTAACACCTTAAAATAACGAGGAAAGCAAGGATCTCAAAATATAAAATAAAATTAAAAAATCTATATGACCTCCATCCACTAAGAGGTAGCGCAGAATGAGGAAACAAAAGAACAGACTAAAGGGTACCACAGCTTAAAGAACAAGAAACTGCTCTGGAACAACAGAAAGGAACAGAAAGTGTTCCGTAAGTGAGAATACAGGTCTAAAAGCATAACAGCAATAAAGAAATAGATTTATAATGAGAACAACAGTAGTAAGAAGTTATATATATGAAACAATCAAAAATGTTATGTAGTGTAGCTGTAGCAAAATACTTGCATATTTCTTTTTGTGCTTTTAAAAAGAAAAAGTTAAACTCTATTGAACATACTCTGATATGGGCTTCTACAGGCACATTGGCAGCAAAAGGAACACTAGGGAAAATGTGGGCCCGCTGCTGAACGAGGCAGGCAACCTGGTGACACTGGACACAGACAAGGCAGAGTTACTGAATACCTTCTTTGCTTCAGTGTTCACTGCTAGGACTGGCCCTCAGGACTCCCAGACTCTGG
>VZSC01007191.1:314679-364006 GCA_013398225.1 Steatornis caripensis | reverse complement strand
GCTGGGTCTGTTCAGCCTGGAAAAGAGAAGGCTGAGAGGAGATCTGATCAATGCTTATAAATATCTAAAGGGTGGATGTCAAGAGGACGGGGTCAGACTCTTCTCAGTGGTGCCCAGCGACAGGACAAGGGGCAATGGGCCCAAACTGGAACACAGGAAGTTCCGCCTGAACATGAGGAGGAACTTCTTTACTGTGAGGGTAACAGAGCCCTGGCACAGGCTGCCCAGGGAGGCTGTGGAGTCTCCTTCTCTGGAGATATTCAAAACCTGCCTGGACGCATTCCTGTGCAACGTGCTGTAGGCTAACCTGCTTTAGCAGGGTGGTTGGACTAGATGATCTCTAGAGGTCCCTTCCAACCCCTACCATTCTATGATTCTATGATATTATGCATTGGTTTCTCTCATTTCGGTATTTGCCGCAACCTCTGAGCATATTGACACGATCATTAAGAAAGTGGTGATGTAAAATATTACATACGATTAAAAGGCCCGATTTGGCAAAGGATCAAGAGTGCTCAGGTACAGATTCATCCCTTCTATCTGCTCAGGCTAGGAGCCTAATCATCTTCCACTCACTATGTAATCAGTGAGTGGCAATTCAGGCCTCTCTAGGGAGTGGTTTGTCTCATCATAGGTCTGAAGTCTTCTGCATCTCTTAACTTATTGTACATGGAGTGTAAGGTCACTAAGCTATTTACTTTGGGCTCCAGCTTGGGGCAAATGCAAGGCCTAGGAAGTTACAAAGCCTCATAAATTGTAGCACAAGCGAATGTGATCTAGTTCAAATGTGTAATTTGTAGATTGCAGTGCTGTGTAATATCACCTCATTTTTTCTAGTGATGCACTAAATTCTGAATGCCTTGCATTGTATAATTATTTGTTTCATGGCCAAAGTAATTGTCCTGTAAATGTCCAGATTTATTCTTCTCTGAAGAAATCCCACCTAAATGCACGTGCTGCAATTTTGTGGTCTGGTTAAGGGCATGTTCTGCAGTGAAAGTGGCTTATTTAGGTAAACACTCTGGATTTGCAGGTTCCTCTGCCAAATGGTACCACTCAAAGTGTTGGTGGATGAGAGGCCTGACAGAGTTTACAACTGAAGGGAGCACCATTGAGACGCAGCTTCTGATGATGTGAAAGATATTCTGCCAGTCCCACAAAATCACTATTCCAGGGCAGATTTCCCTCCTTTTGGAAAGTATAGAGTTGCCACTCCTCTCTGGCCCACCCATCTTTTTTGCTTGTCGGTAAAGGCAGGTGTGAATGGGGAACTGACCCCAGTGAGAGTGTTAATGATTCAAATTAGTGTTGGGGAATTTACTAAAATTTACTAATATCTTTTGTTTGTTTATTTAAAGATGAATTGAAGTTCAAATAACTTGGAAGAACTAGTACTCAGTTAATACAAGCAGGAAATATGCCATAGATTTTCCTTTGTTTTTTACCTGTCACTTAAGTGTGTATGGGCCAGTCATACTCTTAAGCAACATGAAGCTCTGTCATTAGTACTGTCTTTTGCTTTCAGCCCAGGAAAATATTGTGTATGGTTCAAAGTACGATCTCTTAGTATATATTTACAATTCTTATGCTGGCATCTTAGGGGAATTTTCAAGTAATCAAGATCCAGTCAAATGTTTGACGTTGGATGAGGCACTCTACATGCGTGAATGCCTGAGTCTGTCCTGTTTGGCGTTTCCTAAAATCTGACAATTTCCTTTTCCCATACAATGCATAACAATAATAAACTTGAAACCAAACAGAATAGTGAAATACAAAACCTCTCTGTTGCGTCTTTCCAGTGTGCTATAATACTCCTACTACAAAAAATGCTAGGGAAATGTAGTTTTCTATTCCTCCTCTGCCAGTGTTTTTGGACAACTGTCGCATGTCAGCTGTGTTCAAGAACTGTAAATATAATATTTACTACCTCTAGTCAATAAAGAGTATGTGGAAAAAGATGAATGTAATAATAGTAAGGGGATAACAATGTAAGGTACATTAATTTTTGTCATTCAGACCTAACAGAAAGAATTTTGAGAAGGCACCTTTCTCTCCATATTAAAAGAAAAACTTAAAAAAATAGATGCTTTTAGGAACTGAGATAGCAAAGTGAGTGAACTTAGGAAGAACAACTGAGAACGTTTCACTCTTCCTTGTCCCAGATGTACTTTCAAATTTGGGCAAAATTCACGAGACTTAAGCACGTTGACTTGATTAGTTCCACTTTCTTTTTGATAGTTGGATATAATGGATTGTCTCATCTGAGTGGTGCAATTCTGTGTCTCTGGAAAGAGAGGCTAGCCTTGAAAGCAAGTCCAGAGGGTGTCCAACAGGCCAAAAGAAGTGAGGCCATGTTCACACACTTGAATGAATATGCCCCTTCCAACACATGTGAAATGGGTAGGGAAGGCAAATAGAAATAGGCCAGGGTTACAGGGAAATTAATTTTCCCCAACCTACCTGTGTTTAATCTGAGGAAAATATATCTCTCTTGCTTCATGTGAAACAAGTTTTTATATTGGAGACGACTATGCCACAAGGATGGTCTTTGGCTGATCATGCTATTTTTTTCCTGTTTAGACCAGCCGGAAGATTGAATGTACTTCCTCAGTATTCAGACATGACAATCCCTAGTAATTAGCTGTCCCAGAGCTAGTTTATTAGTAAGCTACTAAAAAATCTGTGATTTCCATCAACAAATACAGTTTCCTGTCAGTATAGTCTGCAAGAATAGCATCAATTTATTTGAGATTTTCCTCCCTTAAGCATCAGTAGGAAGAGTTACTCCCATATGAATTTAGAAGGATGATTAGAAAGAGACTTTTTCAGGATGGCTTTAAAATGAAGCAGCCAGACATAAGAATGTAAATCATGTTCTATGGGAAGAAAAAAAAAATAGATCAGACTAAGAATGCAAATCATATTCAAGGGGAAAATTCAGATCAATATTAGAATCTGCCTTGTGTGACTGCAGTAGCATAAAATTATCTGCTGAGCTGCCTGTAAAAATGACAGTAGAGAGAAGAAAAAGATTTCAAGCAAAAGATGGCCTGCTGATAATTTGGCACAATTAACCTAAATTGTAACCCAAATTGGGGGTAAAATATTATATGAAAACAGATGCAGGATACTTGTGGAAAATGTTAGGTACGTTCTTATTTCATTGTTATAATGAGCTGGAATATGAGATGTTCTAGAGGTAGGAAAAATTACTTGACTGGTATTGAATTCCTAGGCAATGGAAGCCTGATTCACAAATGTTCAATTAGGAACAAGTCAGTGACCTCATTTTTACAATATAGTGGCTCTATTCGAAGGAGAGATGCCAAAATTTGGTAGATAGATTCTGAGGAAAATTAATTTAGGAAAGGTTTTCATTATGAGTCACAACAGTACCTGGAATTGTTAAGAACTTTGTGGGAGGAAGATTTAGAATGATAGGTATTAAACCAAAACAAACAAACAATCATACAAACAAAATCCTACCTACTTCAGCTTTTGTTTTTGAACTGAAACAGAGCTGACTGACTTCAGCATTTGCAGACTTCTCAGCCTTGAGTTTCCACAGATGCTAGACAGTTTCCCAGATTTCGGAGGGTATTTTTTCAGTGGATGGAGGATCCTACTAGTCTGAGGGCCGTAGCTCCCATTTCCTTGATGATCTTGATGATACCTTTTTTTGAATGTGTTGTCAGGCACCAGATCCTGAGAATCGCAGTGCAAGACTTCAGGTTCAAATTCCTTGCTTTAGAGCTGAGTTCTGACCTCCAGTTATCTGCATGACATGATCTCTCTGGACAGGTAAGTCTCCAGCATTCTGGAGTAAAATATGTGATGGTACACCCTGAGTTGTAAGTTTGCTGAAATTAAGATAGTGCTGTGAAACATTTGCTGAATCAGTGTTTTCTGAGCACCTTGTGAGTTTTCTTGAAATTTGTGAAAAAGTGTAACAATAAGAGCTGCTAAGTTTAGGCACTGTTCAAAGTTGTACAGTTTAAAATGGGAGACAAGATTTTCAACATACTTGTCTAATATCTATTAGAAATGCTGTTTAAAATTGTCAATGTGTATAGATAAATAATTTGTTTGATAATGTAGATGAAGAAAGAAGCTTGTTCTTCTTATTAAATATCCATCAAGATGTCTTTGATTTTTGCATTTTAACATTATGACAGTAGCATATTAATGGAAAAAGGCAATCATGGTGTGTTCCGTGTGAGCATTCAGTGGATTCTAGACAATTTTCTTCACTAATGACTAGTGAAAAATCATGGTCACATGACACTATTACACTGGATTAATAAGTGTGCAGGCCCTGTGTCTCTGAATTAAGAAAATATTCTGATTCCATTGTTTAATAAATCATATGACAAAACTAAGTAGCAGGAGGTTACTTTTGATGGTTTGAATATTGTGTAAAGAGCAGGATGGTTAAAAACATATTTTGTTGAGCAAAAGGCTGTGTTTTGCAGTGATTTTCATGTGCTATGTGTGATGCATGAAGCAGTGAGCCACAATACAAGGGAAGGGAAATGAAGAATGTCTAGCGTCTCTGCAATTCCATGCCGCTGTTAAATGATCACCAAGTGAAGGCCTACAGATTTGCTGGAGCAATTATTTAAAACTTCAACTGCAAGTTTAGAAATAAAAATATATCTTTTAAAAGCTGTTTATGCTTGGTAGCACATTGCCGCTCTTTTTCCTTGTTTGCTGGGAGACTGATGCACTTGGAAATTTCTGACTGTGGTGTGTGCAGGGCATGGTGGGAGAGTGGCAGGGACCACAGGGAGACCCCCGTCTTTCCTTTCTTGCCAGACCTTTGCTTTTAGAAGACAGAGACATCCGAATGAGCATAACTGGGAAAGTGACTTATTCACAGAGAGCTACATAGAACCGTAGACTCAGGAAATATGATGCATGTAAACGATGTGGCTATCTAAAACTAGTCTTCACACCTATCCTTAGAGAATCATAAAGATTGCCTCAAATAAGCCTTATTTAATTTCTCTATATTGAAAATAATGACTGAAATGGACGTTTGGTTAAATGAACCTACGGAGAGCTGACAGGTGATTTTGTTTAAATTCTTTTGGTTGCAGCAGAAATCAAATTTATTTTGCTGGAGGGTGACTTACCACACAAAGCACATTAAATCACTCTGCTTCCAAGGGAGTGTGGAGCATCAGATATATATCCATGCTGGAGAGGTAAGTTGTCTGTTACATGCTCATTACACATATTTATGTCTCAGCTGCAAACTAAAAAGCATTCATGAATTTTATATATTTTAAAAGTGTTTCCAGGTATGCCTTTAGCTTTTCAGTTAAGTCTGAGCTTATACAAACTGCAAATTCCCTCTATGCCTGCTATACTGTTTAATGTTTCACCCATCAAGAAGTTGCGGGAGTTTCATTGCAAGGAGGTAGTATTGAGAGGCAAGAAGCAACCAAGCGTATTAAAGGATACGTATTCTGCGCTAATGGCACAAACGGTGACTGTCAGGTCTTTACAGCACGAGTCCTGGAAAGCGTCTGATCTGGTTTTGCCTAAATTGAACACATCTTTGTAGGTTTACATTTTCTATAAATGTTGCAGGACTTACGGGCTTGTGTTGTGTTGTTTTGTTCCACGGCTGTTAGTCTCCAGCAGACCTTTAACAAGAAAGCTGCCACACGATCTGCATTTTCATATTCAGAGAAGTTTTACTTTAGATTAGCAGTGCTGGTACAGAAAGGATGGGAACCACCTTATTTGGGTCAAATTTGCCTTAGGTCTCGCCTTGGACATGTCTGTTGTTTGGACAAAGGTCCATGCTCAGACACATATGCGTAGCACAAACACGAACAAGCATTTATTTGTGATGTAAAGAGGCTAGGAAATGCTGGGGCTGTTCATTCCTGGCTACATCTTCTACTATATGGCCCAAACGTCCATAATGCAAATATATTATATTATATATTATATTATATATGGAGGCCTGTGACCAGTGGTGTTCCCCAGGGGTCAGTGCTGGGCCCAGTCCTGTTCAATGTATTCATCAATGACTTGGATGAAGGGACAGAGTGTACCCTCAGCAAGTTTGCTGATGATACAAAGCTGGGGGGAGCGGCTGACTCACGGGAAGGCTGTGCTGCCATTCAGCATGACCTGGACAGGCTGGAGAGCTGGGTAGAGAGGAATCTCATGAAGTTCAACAAGGGCAAGTGTAGGGTCTTGCACCTGGGGAGGAACAAGCCCATGTGCCAGTACAGGCTGTGGGCTGACCTGCTGGAGAGGAGCTCTGCAGAGAAGGACCTGGGAGTGCTGGTGGACAACAGGTTCACCATGAGCCAGCAGTGTGCCCTNGAGGACGGGGTCAGACTCTTCTCAGTGGTGCCCAGCGACAGGACAAGGGGCAATGGGCCCAAACTGGAACACAGGAAGTTCCGCCTGAACATGAGGAGGAACTTCTTTACTGTGAGGGTAACAGAGCCCTGGCACAGGCTGCCCAGGGAGGCTGTGGAGTCTCCTTCTCTGGAGATATTCAAAACCTGCCTGGACGCATTCCTGTGCACCCTGCTCTAGGCTAACCTGCTTTAGCACGGGGGTTGGACTAGATGATCTCTAGAGGTCCCTTCCAACCCCTACCATTCTATGATTCTATGATATTACTGCTGGCATAGTGACAGCAAGTTGATTAAGTTCCTGTCTCTCCCAAAGAGCAGGTTCTGAGGGTGTGTGATGGGAGGCGGAGACGTCTGAGCACTGCAATATAGATGCATGCAGTGTAGCACACTTTGGAGATCATATAGAACTTTGCTGTTCTTGCCTGTCATGACAATAACCCTTTATAAACTGCATGGGAAGGAGAAGATAGGAAGTAATGCTAAATTTCTGACTAAGGATTATATACTTTGCTCAGTAGTGAAAATATTGGTGTAGAAACCTAGGAGGAACTGATCCTTTTCAAATTCGAAGAAGGAACTGTGTGCTTTTTGCTATGCATTTACTGCAGCAAATACATTTAGTGAAAATGAGAAGATGTGCACCTTAAGAGTAAATATGGCAGAAACAAAGATTTGTTTCAGCTTATTAACAGTCCTGAACATTCAAGAGGTTTTAATTCCTGATTAGAAATAACAGCTTCTACATTTCTCTAGCATATTGAACATTCACTTCAGGTACGTGGAAATTCTTTGTTTCTACTTTTGAGAGACATAAAAAGTTTTAGTAAAACAACAGGACATTTTAAAATAACCTCAGCATTTAGAGTTCTGAAAACCAAAATTTTATTCTTTCAGATAGCTGGATTTTTTTAAAAGATGTCATGAAATTAATATGATTTATAAACCATACCTGCATCACTGAATTATGGTGGTTTTTTTTTTCATGGAGAAAAAAGATTTTGTGCAGAAAAGTGTCATTGATTTCAGCGTCTTAGGCTGCTTCCTGTTGACTACATACAGATAAGAGTGATATCTGCACACTCTCACAGTTGATTATACTGCTGTTGATGGTAAAACTGACCCCTCTGCCCACTCAAAACTAAAACATATGCATATGCAAAGAAATAGCCTTGTAGCTAGCTCTTAAATAGTTAATGGTATTTGTATGATCTGATACCACGATGGTCCATGCTGATTAGCATATTATGAAATTACTTTATGTCATTTTCCAATGCCTTTGAAGCAGCTGAAGTTAATGTGGAATTTTGTTGTGCTTTTCTAGAGTGCAGCAATGAAGGAAATCATGAAAATATCTCTAATAGTGATACAAAAAATATTACAAGATCTCAATCAAATGAGTGGTAGAGCATCTGCAGGCATATAGCCACTCCTTTCTGTCACTGGAAGGAAGACTTAGGTTTTAAAAAAATCTCTGATGCTTCTGAAATTTCCAATCTTTCCACATTCTTCTCTCAGTCCACATTGAGCCAGGTGTTTTTCCAATGAAGTATTGGACTACGATCTATCAGATTTATATAAATAAGAGGAGACTAGAATGCAGGGTCTTTAAAATCTTTTTGTCTAATTTTCTGTAAGTATTCAGAGGAGTAAGATTAAACTCTGTGAACGTGGGCAAATCCCACGGTATTAGCCTTAGGTTATTTGAAATCAAGGAGTCCCCCTTTCTTTACTAAGGGTGCTGTGTAATATATTTACAGATGAAGTGTTACTTTGAAGTCAGGATCTTGTCTTTGATCAAAAGCATACAGCTTCCCTTATGTCTCTCAGAAAGAGACAGTAGTTCTATTGCACTGGTGTGGGATTTTTTTAATGTTTTGGACAGCAAAAATGACATTTACATGAAACAGTAATCCTGGGAATGTATGAGATAAGACAATTCAACTACGAGTTGAAAGTCTCACAAGCAGACTTTAAATGAAGCAGAAGTAATAGTGTCATACTCACTTTGCCTCTCTTACCTGCTGTTAATTAAAGTACTGATAAAGGAGGTCTGTCAACATTAATATGATGAAAAGTAAAACGTGTTTAAAATTTTCTAGATGAAAGTACTTGTTAATCAGTATTACAGAAAAAAGGTTTTAAGTAAATGCTCTTAATTCAGGATGCTTATTTAAGAAGTGTAAATATACTACAGTAGAACTTTTTAATCCACAAAGGGTAAGGGCATAGAGACTGACAGTGCAGTATTTTTTTTTTTTTGTTCCTAAGGAGGATAGAGAAGGCACAATGCAATTAAAAGGAAAACCGCTTGAGTACTGGCTTGCTTAGTCTTTGTAGTCACTCAGGGCACTAACTTTGTCAGGGCTGTGCATTTGGATCAATGATATTACCTTTCTGGTGATTTTATATTGACTGGCCATGGATTGTTATATGATTTTTTAAATGTAAACATGAGTGTGTCTATCCTGGGGAGGGGGGAAAGGAATCTGGAAGGATAATATGCTCCATACATACAGCAAGGAAACATCATTGAGGCATCTCTGTAAATATTTCTTTTAATAAAGAGTTTCTGGCTTATTGTACAGCATGTAGTAGACTTGAATGTTGTGGTTGGGCCAAGCATTGCAGCTGCTCTTTAAGGACACATAAGTAGTGTTATCTTGGCTAATCGTGGGAAAAAGTAGCTCTATTGTTTTATTTTTGTGGCATGTTAGTGTAGCATGGTCTTCTTTTTAAATAATTCTTTGAAGCAACCAAAGCTTGAGCTCTGATGGCAGAGCTATCAAACACATTATAGCACAAACCACATTGCAACACAGAGATTGATGTATCCAGGCATCGATATGCATTGTAATGATGAAGTGTCCATGAAACACTTGCTTTCTTAGAAAAGAGATATTACGAAGCTATTTACTTTGTTTGCATCAAGTCTCTTAAAGTCAACTAGGATCTCTAAATAAGCAAAACTAGTGCCGTGTGGCTAGCTAGCTAGTTATTGGTAGACCATAATACTAAAGAATATTTGTAGCCATTGGGAAACAGTGGGTTTGGATATCTGTGTTACGGCAACTGCGTTCCCCCTTCAAGGACATTAAGTGCTGCTGTTGGGAGCTAAACGAGAATGTCAGTCTCAGCCCATGTCACAATGAGCTTTATAGTTTGTGTGGCCAAAGCTCAGTTCCCAATATGAGCTTGCCTCCTGTTCAGATTCTAGCCTGGAGAGAAAAAGGGACAAGGAGTTATGGTTCATTCACATTTCTGTATGATTTATGTTTTTTTAACTGGGAGAAAACAAAAGCATTTTCTTTTTAATAGAACTTTTTATTATTTAATATTCTTAAAGTACTGAAACCAAAGTAGTAAAAGTGTGATGCCCACCCAATTGAATGGCTGTTGAAAAAGGCAAACGTATATAATACTAGTAGAAAAGTGCAGGCAAATAAGAGAGTAAAGTCCGACTACTGCAATTTCTGGAGAAAAAATGGCTGTAGCCATGCAAAGAGTGCTTGGATCCTGTTCTTTCAGTTACTGTATCGTTCTGGGTAGGTTCCATGAAGTAGATTTCTGCTGGTGAAACTTCTTCAGCGGAACCAGATATCTTGTTTTCCATAGTAACAAGTGACCCTTACATGTTATATGAAGCTGCATAACTGGAATTTTCTGCATTACCTAATTCTTAGCCTTAAAAAAAAATTATACAAAAGAACTTGTAGTTAAAGAACTTCAGTAACGAAAAGATAGGTAACCTTTGTCACTCAAAGAACTGAATAGGAAGAAGTACCATTATTCCCAACTATAAGTGGAAATAAATAACAAAGAGAAAATAATCTTTGTTGTTATTTATCTTTTTCTAAATAATCCAAAATAATAAATTGTTCTTCCATCTTACATCACAGCCTTCCCTTGAGGGAAAGAGGAAATGAAATGAGACATCCATAATGTCAAAAATCAAGACACAGTTAAAAAGCCTGGGAGTGTAAGGTCTCAGAAATAGAGGGCTCTTGGACCTTCACGTTGCACTTCATAAGCAGAGCACAACTTTCACTCCAAAGTTGTATTCACTCTACAACTTTGTCATAAGATTTCACAGTTAAGAGAAATAGCTTTTGATATGTTCCTTTTCCACATTAATCCTCTGTCTTTGTTTTTCTTCAAATGCTGATTTCCTTATGATTCTGGTGCCTTGAGAAGTGTAGAAAAGCAAAATGCAAAACCTTGGCAGTATTCTAACAAAGCAGCTTTGCTGTCTCACTTCCTGCCCAAATGTATGGAATATATACAGTGAAAGCAGGGTCTTTGCATTATTAATAATGTTATTAACTGAATAGCATAATGCTTCATAACTTTATAACCTTCTTCCAAAATTAATCCTGAATTCTATGAAAAATAAATCAGTATAAATCTGTGCCAATTCTGTGGAGTAATATCTACCAATTTTTTTCTTATTTACACCAGGGTAATTCCTGATGTAATTTATCATGAAATTTATCTTTCAGCCTCCTGTTGGTCTTAAAATAAAAATCATCTAAGGACTGTCATAACTGCAGAATGGTGTGTGTGTATGTCCATCCATCTCTAGATAATATCTTTTAAAAGCCAATCCAAATACTCGGCACTTCAAATGTCAATTAAGCCATCATTTGCGATTAACAGTGCAGAGTCCTATAATTGTTTAAAGAATGCACATTCGCAGAGCAGCGTGGTCTGTAAATGTCTGATGAGGACTGGTTATTTCTGTTCTATTTGTCATATTTGAAGTATGATACATAGAGTCATTTCTAAAATGTGAAAGGTTTTGGAGAAGGGACACTGCACTTACATGCAATAGGATTAGATTGATTTTGTGTAATTTCTAGCAAATGCATTGTTACAAGATGTGTGCTAGAAAATGCTTGTGACCTACGCATACCTTGAAAATTAGTACAAGGCAAATTAGCAGAGTGTCACAGAATTTACCAAGGCCATTCTTTCTGAAGTGTTTAGAGAATTAATAAAAGGTGTTTGGCGTAGATGCTGTATGTATAACATGTAAAGTCAGTCAGCATCGTTCAGTTAAAAATACCGCTGTCACAAACATGTACTCTGTTTATGTCTATAGACAGTCTTAAAAATTGCTGGGTTTCTAGAATAAATAAAACTCAATGGCTATTTAAATCCATTGCTTTATTTGATTTTTACTTTAGCATCCTGAAGGTTTAAGAAGAACCAGTGTTTTGGCCCTTGGGCATTTCCCTTGCTTGCTTAGGAGTGCCTACAGCAAATACTGACTTGGTTACAAATGTGAAAGCACCGTTTGTATGAATACCACAGATGCTTTTATTTCTGAGGAACGAGAAGCAATTCCATGGCCAATTCTCATGATGCTGATTTTTAAAACAGATCAAACATGGAAACAGCAGGGGAAAAAAACCAAAGATGTCTTTCCTATTTAATATAGGCTCTTGGATGGAGTAACCATCCAGAATTAGATTTCAGAAGCATGATCCCTTTTCTTTGCAGAATGAAACATTATAGACTTAGGATACCAGGGGAAAAAGCTGGCTCTCCTACTGCATGCTCTGTTATATAAAGTACTCAGACAGCTGATTAATCTATGGGGGTTGGTAATGATTTTACTCTGGATATTTTGTTCAAATGGTTTTTTTTCAGTGATTCACGAAGCCCTTATCGGAATTGAAAAAGCATTTCACGAATCAACTAGGAGCTTAAAAAAAAAATTAGCAGTAATGAGCTCATTTCCATAGAAATAGGACTAGACTCACTGGTGGGTCAAACTGTTTTCTGCACTTCCACTTTCCGGTATTTTCCTCAATTCTTCTCCATTGATTTCATGCCTCAGTATCTTCCATTTTCTGTATATCTAAACCATGCCATTTGGCTTTTTATTGTCTAACCAGCAACTGCCACTGCAAGGTATTTCAAAATGGTTGTCATCCATATTTCACTCGAGAAAGTTTAAAATTCATTGTCATCTTGAAACGCATTATTCGTGACAGTTTCCTCAAAGGATTACAAATCATAGTTTGAAGTAGTATTGAGCAAAAATTTATAATGCACAAGTTTCTCCATTCCTGCTGGATTAGTAATATGTTTTAATGATACTGCATTTGTATTCTTCTAGTTTTCTTTCATGAGACATCAAAGAAGCAACAGAATGTATCTGTCATATTCTAGACATACCACAATACTTTAGTGTTTTCCATTCCTTCAGATTCACTGCTAACCAAGATGAAAGCTAAGGTCTTGTGAGCAAAACCTAAGCCATCTGAAAAGAAATGGTATCCCTTTGAGGTTCTCAATTTGTTGGAAAGAGGGGATTGCTTACAGTTTTATACACCACAGCATAAGACTTAGTTTGACAGGTTCCAGAGAAGTAATGCTGTGGTCACGTTCAACAGGCCAGTATAGACGGTCACACACTGGTCCTGGAGATGTTCAGATTGTTTTGTGGGCTCTCATGCAGGAAATGAAGAAGGAACAAGAAAAAACATTTTCTGGCTTGAAATCACATACACGGACTTCCTACTGAAGGCTATGCACATTTTTAAGGAAAAATAGAAAAGATTGTTATAATCAGAAGAGGGAACTGGCCTGTGAACGGTCTGGGTTTGGTTCTGGACTCATGATTCTAACTCCCCCAGGAAATGTAGTATTTTTAGAATATTTGATTTGTGTTAAAGGGCATAATAAAGCTAGGTACTAGCTTGCATTTCAAGACTTATATGATGAAAGCAGGTAACACTTTGCTGGAAAAGAAAAAGAAATCTTACAACATAAATTAGCTAGCACACTCTCACCTATTATTTATATGAGACAACTCTGCTCTCTTTCTCATGATAAATTGTACCTTGTTTTGTGAGTAATGGTATTGAAAGCCATGGTGGTGCGTTGAAAGCCATGGTGGCGCGTGTGTAATGAACTGAAAATGAGCACATGCAACAGATATAGTGAAATCTACTACAGAGTACAGAGATTTTGAGGATTTCTTTATTTCCTGCTCTCTTTAAGGTGTCTTAAGTAGAGATAATAGTGAAGAATATTTACTAGTCTTTTTGTGACGGACACTTTTACTTTGCCTTTTAGAAAGTACAATCAAGAGTGTATGGGATGTAACTTAATGGGACAATACCAACAAAATCCAAGCCAAATGATTCATTTTATTCTTGTTTCATTCTGTTTTGTCTCTTGAGGGAAATTCTGTCGGGACAAGAGTAATCATACAGACTTGCTATAGTTCCTCCAGGCTCCTCCCTGCTACAAATCATCCTGGCCTTTATAAAAGAAATTTGGAACTCTCATGTTAAAATTTTTCAGTGACTAGTTTTCCAGTTAATCGTCAGCTGATTTTTCTGACACTGATCTGTAATGCCATCCTTCTGTGGAGGAATCATTGAGGATGCCTTACTGAGCACAGATGAAGGAAAGTTACCTTAGCAACAGGAATAACATGGAATTCTGAAAAGCTTTCTGGTGACTCTCCTTGTTTCTGTACAACAAAATATTTTTTTTGTACAGTATAAAGATTCAGACATACAATATGACATTTTCTGTCTACTTTTAATTTTTTGAGCAAATGAAGTTAAAATCTAGTAAGCCTTTAGGCACCGTTCAAGTAATTCTCTTAGTATGCCTAATTCCTTCATTAATTAATTTGCAAA
This sequence comes from Steatornis caripensis, assembly GCA_013398225.1. NCBI lineage: Eukaryota > Metazoa > Chordata > Aves > Caprimulgiformes > Steatornithidae > Steatornis > Steatornis caripensis. Next base: position 349,962 of record VZSC01007191.1, on the reverse strand, counting down.
AGCCTATTAGCACATAGCAAAAAGAGGCATGATTTAGCCTGACTTGTATCCAAGGAAACGTGTGTACTTAATAACTGAGATGATACTTTGCACCTCTGTAGCACTTCTCTACCCATGCTTTACCAACCTGGAGGACTTTAAGGCCAGATGTTGCATGTGTTTATGCATCTACAGATGCAGATAGGTGCCTGGAGAGTTTTCAGAAGGTGGTTTCAATAGTCCATAAATTATCTGCTAGCTTCCTTGTGAGAGACAGCAAAATACTGATTCCAGTTGTGCAGAAGAAGATTAGGAAAAAACACAATAAAGCTTTGAAAGAGTTAAGGGAGAATCCAACCTTATGATTCCTACCACTGTGCTTTAATGACTGACTAAAGTTCCGTGCAAGGCCAGACTGGGTAATTAGTGCAATTTAGGAAAAAAAAAAAGAACATTTTGTTTGACAACTAAACCTGAGTGTTAAGACATCACCTGGCTGTTGTCCGGCAGAGGTAGCTCAGCTTGAAACTGCACTCCGGCTCAGTCTCCTCCATTATCCACCATGACCAATTCATCACTCAGACCTCCACTCTCATGGCAAGGGACAAACACTGAACTACAAAAAGCCTTGTGGGGCAATAAATCTATTTGCTGACAATAACTAGCAGCCAGAACATCTTAGCTCCTTTCATAACTCCAGTTCCACCTTTAAAGTATAGTATTTGGAGGGTTGGGTTTCACTTCTCCAGTTGGATATGACTACCCTCAGCCTTTGATTTGCTAAGACTAAGCATGCCAAAGGTTTTATTTTCTACAATAGCCCCTCCATCATTCCGGTATTCCTTGTCTCTGCTTATTTTGGTTTGAATTAATCTTTCCAGAATAAAGGGTTAAATTGCATTAGAAATCCAGCCCAAAAAAAAAAAGGGTTTAGGTCCTCAAAAAAGTAACTTTTTCCTCCTTCTCAAATGGGAGTTCACCAGAAATTTCCACATATCTGATACCAGTTTATATTTCCAAAGGACAATGTTTAAAAGCACTTAAAACAAGTGAGTATGCCTCATTACATTTTCTTGTAGGGTGTAAATTTATTTGTACTTTTCACTGTGCAATAATAAAAAGGCATAACAGGAACATCATGATGGTCAGAAGAGATTTAATTGTAACGCGAGTTCAATTGCCATGAGTGACTTACAACCCTATTATTAACAAGACAATGCATTTGAGATTTTTGCGTGTTTGCGGGGTGCAACACTGAAAGATATTTGCCAGTAACTGACAAACTAAATTATGGCTCAGAGAATAGAAAAAGCTATTCTATCTCATTGTTGGGTGATGAACGCTGAGATATATAAACCACTGCAATAGAACATTAGATGTTTTACGTCAAATCTCTCATGACAAGATGACATTTTCCACCTGTTAAAAAAAAACCAGAGGATTGCACACCTGCTAAATCTTAGATAAAGAATACAAGAATGACAGCGTCATGGTTAGGATTTCACCTTATGGGCCTGGGTTTTTTGTTTAGACATTGTGCACGCGTGTGTGTTTGGCAGCATTCTGTAGCTACTGCCTGCTGGCATTTCTGATGTGCTGGCCATTTAAAGGAAGAGACAGACATTCTGGGATAGTTGTTTTGAAGACTGATAAGTAAGGCCTGGCGATATAATGGAGCTCCATTAACCCAGGAAGTGGAAAAAATTCACAAGAACTTGGCTTGCTGGTAGTTTCTGGATTTTCAGCAAGTCCCTCATCGTGGAACGCTGCTTTTCAGACAGTCTCAGCAAGTGCTGTCTGTGCACGTTTGAGGTGGTGCGATGCAGGGATAGCAATGCACCGCCACATGCTAAGGAACTGAGCTATGTGAATTAAAGCTGTCATGCAGTGTATCCCGGGGTGCTATTCATGGTGCACAGTAACCTGTGCGTTTACTCAAACATTTCTTGCCAAATTTCTCAAGTGGAAAAATGGGAGTGCTATGCAACCCAAAATCTCCTGGGGAGATCTGAGAAAATGTACCCCTAAGGGGAAGCTGCAATTACAGGAACAGTACAGGGAGCTTTGGAAATAAAATACAACATAGACACATCAGTTCTGAAGCAGTTGTGTGGAAAATTCATGGATGAAATTTCCTTTTGATATAAGTCAAAAGTTAATCAAACATTAAAACCTGATAAGCTTACCTGGCTCTGTAGCTCATCTATAGCTGTCAATGATTCCACAGCATATGCAGTATTTTGCTTAGGCTCAGCAGATTTTCCACCTCTTTTAATCTATTTACTGCACACACCACAATGCTGTCACTAACTTAAGAAAGTCACCACTAGTTTATGATTACCTAATGGCCAAGTTCATTTGATTCAGATGCGCTGAGCCCCCACTAGAGTTATAGGAACTGCTTTTGTCACAGCTTTTGTCAACACGGTGCTGCCAGGATTTCTGCATTGTCCCTACTGCAACACTACAGCAACAGGGATGGCTTGGGGATGTGTCTTCTCCATAAATCCAGGCTTTTAGACAAAGAGGGAGTCTTTATTGGCTACCAGCGATGAGCTATTTTATGTATGTGCGCTGTTTAGAATGTGCTTCCTATAAGTACCTAAATGCATATACACCAGCTTATTATTAGGTTATTATTTGACTAGTGTGCTGAAGAGAGGAGGATGTGTTAGTTGGAGTGTGTCGCTCTGACTAGAAACTCACAATTGTTTCACTGAAAGACTACAGGTTAAGGGTAGATGAAGGTATTCATGAATTTGCATCAGGTTTGGCTGATAATTTGACCAAAATAAAATGCAGCCCACCCCAAATTTTACAGTTTCCAAAATACTTCAGTTTTGTTTGCATTCGTAATAAAAACAGGGAGATTGACTGGTGCGACTTGCACACTGCTGTGGATGGTATCTGGGTGGTTTGCTACGTTACTTGCTTCAGCCCATAGCTCTGAGATCCTGTTGAGATTTTTTTTCTTGTTATGGCTTGTTGTGGCTGGAACGTCAGGCGGCAGAGCCTGAGGAGGGGTGCTGGGGCCTGTGGGCATGGCAGGGCCCCCCTAGTGCAGGTGCCAGGCTGCCTTGCAGACCCAGCCAGACTTTGCTTTTGGCCACAGCTGCTGCAGGTGTGACAGTAATCCCAAACCTGCCGCTTTTTATATTAAGCACCTTGTTTTGTTCAGGCTGGAATGCCTCTTCTGCCTTTGTTTCCCCGTGGTGATAAAGCTGGGCTCCTACTCCAGCCCACCCACCCACCCAGCCTCCTGATTTCAAGTTGGGATCACATGTGCTGCCTAGCAGCTGTGCGAGCTTCGTCCCTCCCATGGGCCAGGAAGCCCAACTCCTTTCCCTTGTGGGATCCTTGGATGAAGGCATTTGTAGAAGCCCCCGCCTTGCCTGTCAGGAGAGCTGCAGCCTCGCGGTCCTCGCTTCTCTCAGCAAAGGCCCTGGCCCGGGTGCGGCCTCCCCACAACGCACCCGCAGTGCTGAGGTGGCGCCCGGTGTTCGCTGCTGCTGGCTGGCAACTTCAGTGTCTCCAAAGGCAGTAAAAACAGTTTCTGTTCTTGCCTGAAGCTGGTGTGGAAACTTGTCAACAAAAGTCTGCCTGTCAGTAATAACTGCGGTCCTAATCAGCTCTGGTGTTAACGTAGATGAGTCACAGCGATGGCCGCGTCAGGAGGGCGATGCCTGTGAAGCCCTCCCTTGAGGACACCTGAGGGCATGGAGTGGGCCAGGATTTTTCTCTGGTGTATAATGTTTATTGTCGTTCCTTGTGTTTGTGTCGTGCCAGTCAATCAGCACGGCACAGTAGCCCAGAAACTGTTTTTTTTTCCCTCTCTCTGCTGCTTGATGTCGGTGTGTGTGTACCAGACAGGAGGACAGACCCTGTCATGCAGCTGCCACTCACGTTGTTTTCTCCATGCTGACCCCTTCTGTCTTCGTGTCACCACGTGGTAAGTGTTATTTATTAATTATACTGACAGTGGCAGCAAAATAATTTTTTTTTTCAGGTTAGAATATAACATCTATCTTGGTTTATCACGCGTTGAAACTGATTCCTATATACTGCACTCTCAAATCTCATTTAGGGCTTTCAGATCCCATAGCCAGTACAGGTGATTCAGCTGCAAGAAATGTATACCCTTGTTAGCGTTTTTCCGATAATATTTAACTTATCTTTGCATAACATATACAAATAAAGCTCTTCAAAGAGAGAAAAACAGGTACAGTACAGCAGTTGAATAAAAAGCTCCTTCTGTATTTGGCTGCCCCTGAGGAAAATGAAGGGGTAGTTCCCTGAGCTCTGGTGCTTGCCTGGGTCATGAGGGAGCCTGAATTGGGAACATTTGTTTCTGTGAGCCTGAGCTGCATTGGAAGTGCTAGTGACTGCTGCCCACTAGTGATCAGGGAAATCTGTGGTTTAATGAACTTGCCTTGGTGCATTTTGCATTAGTTTCGCTTGGAACAGAAGAAGAAAACCAGGTAACTGTTACAGAGTAGGATGGTTCAGAAAGCACCACCTTCCCCCAAGTGCAATTCACAAAATTGAAATATTTTAAGCTGTTGTTAGAATGTTAAACTAGTTGGAGTTAAACTACTCTTGAGCAGTCTCAGTGTATATGGGTTATACTCCTGGTGTGGTTCTGATGATGGAAGTTCTTTGATGACTCTGCAGAATTACTTTCCTTTCTACAGATCTGTCACTACGTATTTTGAGTGTAAGGCTGCAGTAGAAGTTGTGGCAGGACAGGTGCTTCATTTCTTTCCAGCTAAACCAGGAAGCACATGTGGGTTCTTAGATCCTTGGCTTGGATGGTGTGCGTTATGCTCCTACTGTGTATTTTAGCTTTTTAGGTTTTTTCATTTTAAAGTATTAGCTTTCCTCTTCTAAAGTGCATTTAAATACTTATTAACAGCTACTGTTTTAATGCTGAAATTAAGTTGTGATTCGTAGTAGATCAAGATAAATATCAGAAACTAGGTTTTAACACTTTATTTTCACTTCTTCCCATTATCTTTCTCTTCCTAGTTACTATAAACTTAGTCCTATTTGAAGGTACTTTAATTTGCTGTGCTTCCCTCCTAAGGATGTGAAAGTGCAGCAGAATCAAAGTGTAACTTGGAGAAAGCTTTGGCAACCATGTTCTCCTATTACAAAGATCTTGCTAAGATCTGCATCAGGTAGAGACAGGGTTAGCTGTCTGATGGCCCAAGGGGAGGGAGGGCAGCAGAATGCACTGCAGGAAGCACTCTGTGCTTCTGAGGGGCAAGAAGGCTGAATTGCAGAAAGGGTCTCAGCCTGTCAGAGATGGGAATGTGGAGCTTGGGACGACAGTTCCTGCTCTATGAACAGTCTCTGGCTGATCCCTTGGTCTTGGACTTTGACTTGCTAGCAGAAGAGTTGAGACAATTCAGTCAGACTCAAAGTCTCAAAGGTGGAAAGGGGAAGCATTAGGACTACTTTTGCCTTTTGAAAGACAATCTAAATCCTAGCTACGAAATGTCTTGCTGCATTTCATCACTAGTTCAAAAAAATGCACTGCTTTTGGAAATGAGTCTGCCATTTCAGAGCCAAATTATCTGCATGTGTAAACTCGTTTACTTCAGTGAAGAAGTGCCAACCTTCCTAGTCATCTTCTAGTGTTTACCATTATTTCAAAGCATTTACCCTCTGAAAAGCAAGAGCAGCGCTATCCTGCTAGTTCCTCTGGCATCTTAAAGATTTCAGTCCTATCCTTTTTTAACGCTCCTTTTCTCTAGTGAGTACAGTGGGTTTTTTATCTTGAGTTGAAAGAGTTTGTGTTGAGTGGAGTTCAGTAAGGCTCATTTTTCTTCAGAGCTTACAAAACTCTTTTTCAGTAATATTAATTATTGTTAACAGGTGTCTCAAAGATTCAACTTACTGAAGGTGTTTTAAAACGTTTGTTATGCTATTAACTGATTATGAGATTGTTTTTAAAGTGAAAACTGCATGGTTTTCTGGTGATTCAGGTTCCAAAAATGAATGAGCACTTTCCCTTGACTTAGTTGTTGTTTCTCAAATATGTTTAAAGTAGATTGTGTATGTCATTCTGTAAATTGCTGGTCTGAGCTGTTTATTTTGTTAAACTATGCTTCTATTGCATAATTGCATTTACCAGGTGAGAAGCTGCATTTACCAGTGAGAGCTGTCTTTCTGAAATCACAACTAATAGTGTCTTGGGAGTTTACTCCAACTGAATACTGCCCCAGTTTGTTCATCTGTGTGCATCCAATGTATATCAGTCAACCTCATGCAGCAGCTTTCAAGGTTAGCAGTCTGCATGCCCAAGGATAGATGGCCTATTTATTTATTTATTTATTTTAAATTACTTTCAGTGAGTGACAATAGGTTCAGTGATGCTGGGACTTGGCGGTGGGGGGGAGGAATATTTTAATCAGTAAAAATAGGAGGTAGTAGGAGGTAGTTTATACAATGTTAAAAACCTAAAACTGCATACAGGAAACTATGACTGTGAAATAGTTTCTTCTAGGTCATATTAGGATGTAAATGTGATTTAAATTAAATCAAAAGAAGTGACCAACAATTATAAAATCCTATTTCTGAAAAATGGAATTTAGGCTTTGCCCTATTTCTCTATCAGGCCTTTATGCTATCTCTGCAATAAAAGGTGAAAAGGTGACTTATGCTATTTAAAAAGGAGGTTATTGCAAATTGAAGATAGAGCTATAATTGGGTCTCCTGCTGATGCAGTTGAAGAAAAAACAATTAGTGGAACACTCTAAGAAAAAAGACTAATCTCAAAAAGTCGTTGGAAAATAGAAAGTTCTTTCTGTTGACATGCTGACACAGATAAGGATAATCAAGACTCTCCTGCAAAAGTTGCCGGACTAGACAACTGGGCTTGCGTGACTGACTTCCCTGATGCAACATGCTTTTGTTTGCGTAAGTATTCGCTGTACACATGTCATTCTGGGGCTTTGTTTTTTTATTCACTGTGTTTGCTAATTAGGAATATTGTAGTTTTGTATGTTGATCTGTTTTTTTCTCTTTTTCAGTGAGGTATAGGATTATTGTACACCCAATCATTGAGTACATACAATTGAGATAAGTGCTATCATCTTCATTGAGCGTTTTCCTAGGCAGTTGGTAACTATACCCTTGTGAGTGCCCAGGCTGATGAGCACAGGATTTGTAACCAGAGTATCTGCAGAGTTTATACGTATGGCCTGAATTCTGTCTTTTCTTAGGACAAGACTTTAAAGATAGAACAGATTTAAGTGCCACTCAGGCACCAGAAAAATAGAAGGGTGGTCATAGCTTGATACAGTTAGCACCTATAATAGTTAACTTCAATTATTCACTTTGGGTAGTGTTTGAAATTTAGTCCTTGTAGCACCAAGTTCACTGTGATGTCCTGCTTGCAGGTGGTTAGTTAGCCAACAGGTCCTAAATCCACTGCCCCAGTGGTGGTTCTGCCAGCATGTGAGATGATGTATGTTTAGCTGCGCTGCAGTTATCCCTTGTGTTGCAGAATAGACAAAAGTATCACAGACATACTGCAGTTCTGAGAAAAAGCTGCACTGCCCTTACTGGATGTATACTTAATAATTGGTCTTATATTATGGAGTTTTTGCTAAGCTTTTTTTAAGGCCTGCCTTATCAATATTTTATAGAAAATGTTCTTTCCTGGAGTCTCATGTGAGCGGCAAAGGTCAGGTATGATGGCAGTCTTAAAATCCACATTTTTATTTGACCTTTATATGCTTAACAAGTGTATAATTCTCTCCCCTTGCCCCTGCAGAGCCAATGGGAAGGATGATGTGCTGTGTCTTTGATGCTAAGTTGTCTCAAATTCTCTGTTCCTGCTTCAGAATCACTTTTGTGAAATGCTCCAGCTGTGAGACTTGTAACTCTTGGGGCTAACATATTCTTTTGTGGTTGTTGTTTGCTGCATGGTGGCTGGACAGGAGGGGAATCGTCAGCATTTCCAGCTTGTGTTCTGATTTAGAATAAGATTATTTTTGAAATATGACCTTTCCTGTAGAATGGAACTAGTTGAAACTTTAATACCGAATTAATGCTCGTAAGAATCGTAAGTGTCAGGGCTATTTGGCAAGCCTGCAAGGCGTTTCTGTCTCTTGTTGAGACTCTGAAATTGCCAGGATTTGACAGACAATATGACAGCTATGTACATCACCATGCACAGAAGGATGAGGTCATTTTCCCCTTGGATCAGGAAGCAATACCCTTACGAACCCTGTGTATCCTGCATTGGAAAGAGAGCCTGCACCCTGGCTGGGAAGGGGGCAGGGAATTAGCAAAGCTGAAGCTCTGGGATGTGCTTGTGGGAGCTTAGAATTGCCTTCTCTGCACCTGTTTGTCTCAACCAAGTTTGTTTTATGACTGACTTGTAGGTGACAGATAAAGCCAGAATTTATACAGCATGCATATGTGCTGAAGGGAAAAAGAAATCTTTGTGTTCCTCAGTGCAGACTTACATTGTAGTTACAGTTTGGTTCTGATGTATTGGGGTAGATGCAGTTTGTCAGGATATTACAAATTTTCAGGCATTTTTCCAGTTCTGCATGTGTCAGATTTTTTTTTATCATCTGAGCAAGTGCTGATTCCCAAACCGGTACATCTTAGTACTTTAGTTAGGCAAGTTCTCTGGCTTGGAGATGATTAATCATTAATTGGAAAGTTTGACTTGAAAAAGAAAAGTCTCTGAAAAATATTAACTTGGTGAATATGATTTTTTTTTTTAATATCACATCCTCTCCCCCTCCCTTTCTTTTTAGCCATGTTAAGTAACCTACTGGGCTCTGGACTTTGCTCTTTTGGGCTGTATATTGTAACTGAAACATATTTAAATCTGTTAATTTTGCTAATATTGCTGTATTGCGTATCTGCTGGATCTTACTTACTCTTTTGTCTCTGAGCAGTTTCTAGGTTTCTAGTAGATTGTTACATGTACTTTGCAGTACATGGCTTTATAAGTTTCAATCAACTGGAAAAAAATTTGTAATTGATTGTAGGTCAGTACCACCGCTTATTGATGCATCTCCTTGTAAACCATTGCTTTTGTGTTCATTTTATTTTTATATACGACTACCTCATTTTAGAAATACCTATATGCAATGACCACCATATCATTTAGATAATGAACTAAAAAGCTTAGATTTGTTGGAAAGCCCTCTACACATGGTGATTCTTCAAAACATATGGTTGTTGTGGTTAAATTGGTTATCGTCGTCGTCCCTGTCCCCACTCTCCTCCAATCTGCTTCACTATTTTACTGTTATTTTTGCTTCAAGAAAAAAGCAAAAGTAAAATTGCAGGTTTTGTTTGTGAAGATTCTTCATAGAGGAAATTGTATAATCATGATGAACAAATAAATTAGGCATTTTATTCACTTAATGGCTGGTGTTTATAATAACCTGTACAAATTGCTCATGGAACAGTACAAAGCTTAGAATGCTCTGCTGGAGGAGAGCCTGCTTGAACAACAAATTCAGGATTTGTTCAACAGATTTTTATGTCTCATGACTGTAGCATGTAGTTGATTTAGATGCTGCAATTGTAAGCCTTGCTTTAATGGAATTTATTTGATTGAAAAAAAACTTGAGGTGCAGCTGTCTCTTACAGCAATTTTTAATAACAAACTTAAATTACTATTATATTTTAAATTGAAAATTTTCTCTTAGTCTTGGCCTAATTCTCAGAATGCAATATAATTTGTTTCTGTTTTTTTTAAATCCAAAGTATAAAGATAATAAAAAAGGTACATTCCTATGTGATTACTTAAAATCAGGATTAAACAAACATTGAAAAGAACAGAATTAAAACTAAAGATGGTAGAAAGGCTGAGTAGTTATATATTCCAGATAATTAATCTGATCTTGAACTACAGAAAAACTAGTATTAGAGATCCCATAATAAACTGCATCTGAAATAGTATTAGGCCTTACAATAAAAGGATCTTGTGGTTTTTTTTCCCCATTACTGAAAATAAGACAAAAATGAATGTAGGTGTGACTATATTTCATGAGAACTTTATTGAATTTGCTTGTATAAATCTATCAATGGCTGTCTGTCCAAGGCTCCCTGTCAATGAGATACTGAGAGAGATCCAATTTCTGAACACAAAAATAAAAGTCCTTTCTTTTGTCCAGTATAAGGTCTCTCTGTCCTTAGGTGTCTACTGCAGAAACGAAGGCTAGGGGTGAGAGGCTGGAAGGCTGTAGGAAAACCAGGGTGTTTTATCCTCTTCTGTCTATTGAGGAAATCCTCACTACATTTACAGTCTGTACTTAAAGAAACACAGTAAATGCGGGTTGTCATAGCTGTTACCATGAAGTGCTCTATCTCCTATGTTTGGAAACATCAGCTTTTGTGTTGTTTCAGAACTGTATTTATGAAGATGATCTGTTATTAATAGGAAATTCTTTACATCTGTGTGTTTTTTTTTTTTTCCATGTAATTTTTTAGAGATGTAAAATTATTCCAGCTATTGGGAAGCGTGGTTGAGTTACTGATCTTTAGGGCAAGAGTCGAGGGATGTAATATGTGGAAACAAAGAGGGATAATTAAACTTTCTGGTCTGCTCTTTACAAGACATTTTGTTGCCAAACCTATTTTCAGCTTCCGACTGAACTTGTCATCACACTACCAGGAATTTTCCTAAGTACTGTAGTTAGAATTCATGAAAGTGTTTCTCAAAAAAATACGGGCTTTGACAATTTTTTTTTGTAGGATTTTTTTTCTTTTCTTTTTTTTCGCAATGCCTCTACAGAAAGAGTTCAGCAGTTTCTTGGGTTCAATGATTTTTTTCAAAATAAAATCTCAGATGCTGTCTCCATAATTTTGGAATGTTTTCTGAAGTTGAGTAAGACTGGAGGGTATAGGGAGTTTATGTGCATGCATGCACACACACTGATGATGAGTTTGCAGTGAAAGAGAAAGAGGAAAGGGAAATGGCAATCCTGGTCATTCTTAATTTTATTGAGTTCATTAGTGGAGAGGCTAAAAGATACAGCTCAATGTTTTGAGGTGGGCAAGAATATTTCAAACTTGGTCAAGTAAATGTGAAACTCTGACTTTGTTCGAGAAGACAGCTTTGGCATTTTTGAGCAGCTGAAGTCATTATTTGCTCACCAATATTTTCTCTCTCCTTCTCCACAACCTCTTCTTTCAAGAGGGTATTTTAAGCCTAAAATATGAATTAGGAGGTTTAAAATTCCTCTAAAACACTTTCTCAGCTTTAATATTGGGAAATTGGCTCATAAACAGTTTCACTAAGCTCACCTCTACTTCAAATCTGTGTGTCACTTGTGTGAACTTTGGCTTCTGAATGAGTTTTTTGTTAGGTTTTAGGTCCCCTAGGGGATAGATCAGTTTAATTTATAGCCTCTAAACTGTATGAAAGGCAAAATGAAGTGATCTGTTACTAATATCTAAAAGCTAGTATGTGGTATTGAAAAAAAAAAAACCCAAACAAATCAAACCAAAAATCCCAGAAACAACCAAACTAAAACCAACCTACCAGCACCTCTGCAAAAAGGTGCCTTGTGGCAGATCAGCATCTTGTCAGCCTTTAGCATGTATATTGCCAAAAAATGATTGTAAGTTTTTGTAATAAAAACACAGCTAAGTACCATTCAAATGTAAGGAATTTGAATAAACACATATATCATCAGAGCTATATGGAGACCTGAAATTCTATTTAATAGAGATTTTCAGAATTTCAAAGCTCTTTCCCATTCAAAACTAAAATGTGAAGGTTACAGAGCTTTTGTTTTTTTACTGTTTAAAATTTGACAAAATGTTTGGTTTCACTTTATGTAATTCAAATGGAAAAATAATTTAAAAAGTAAAGCTATCAACTTCCTTCAACTATTTTCTTTCTCTTGTTTCCTTCTGTCCAGTGCATTTGCAGTGATATTAGTGCAATTTTATAACCTATCCTATAGATACATAGGTTATTAAATCTATTTCCTAATGGAAAGTTGATGAATCCGCTTCTAATGCTTTTACTCTAAATGGCAAATAATACGCTTTAGTTGTATGTACGCATTACATTAAATGACCCCAAAGATTGTTGACAATGTTTGAATAGAGTTGCAGCTTTGACTATTGATTTTTATTTCTGAATTCAAACATGCTAATGGAAAGATCAGCAGCATACACTAAAAAATCAGTCCTGTATTGACAAAATACATTGAACATGTTACAGCTCTACACATACCCATATGTGCATATAACGTATGAAAATATCAATACATATTTTCTCTCCTTAAAAGTGAAATTATGTTCTCGTTTAAGTCTTTAAATATAGTACACCTATCGGGTTATATATAAGCTCTGTGACAGAATGTAATTTTAGAGCAAGACATATTTACATACCTATCTCTTTCTGAAGTTTTAAAGATACTTTCAGTGCTCTTTTGCACTCAGCTTGAGAGGCTTAAAATTTGTTTTCAAATAACAGTAAATAAAGTTATAAGATAGTATGTTTAGACCATAAGGCATGAGAAAATGAGGGCAGTTAGTAGAGGATGAGGTCAGGATTAATTTTATTATATTCTCTTCTTAAGACAGGCTTTTTAACCAAGTGAATTGGACATATAGTTGATGTAGCAAGAATCTTCCTGGGTAAACATATCAATTCACTGTGTTCCTGCATTTCATATGTTCTGCATATCTCTTGAAGATCCTGATAACTTACTGCTAATGTATTTCATTAAACACTGTCTTTTGTGCAAATCCCCATTTTCAGTGTAGAACTAAAGAGTTTTCCAGGGCAGTCTGCTGGAATTTGAACTTGGAGCAGAGATGCTGTTTCTTACAGTGATGAATAGTTACCGCTTTTGAGCGATGGACACAGGATGTCAGATCCAAATTCACATTTTTGTTGAATCAGATTAATAGTGCAACTATTATGGTGTTCAGTCTTATATGAAATTCAATTTATTTATGCTCTTTTCAATTTTCATTGTATTATTGAAAATCATCTTTAGTGAGCATGACTAATGAGGCCACTACATGGATAAGGTAATTCATATTCTTCAGAGTTAAGCTCAGCTCTCTGCATGCTTAGAGACAGAGAGTCTCTTGGTAATCAGTCCACCTTTTTGAGGCTTTCTCCTATAACTGAGGAATTTTTATCACAAGGAGTTACTTAGCAAGAGGACTCATGATTAGAAAACAAAACTGTATATGCACACCCTGCGATAGTGTGATTTCCCAGAACTGGATAACTTAAGCGTCTGCCTCCAGGTTATCTTTGTTAGATTGAAGATGCTGTGGTAGACATTACAGGACCACTGTGCGTTCAGATGGCTTATTTCTGCACTGCTCCTGAGCTGGTGCCCCAAGCTACACCAGGAAATGTTCATGCCAAGTGCTGCTAAGTATGAGCACTTTCTGTCCTTAGGAGTCTACTGCAGAACTGAAGACTAGGGGCAAGAGGCTGGAAAATGCTGCTTCCATTTAAAAGGTAGGGTAGTGTCTTGCCTAAGGACATGCTTAAGGGTCTATGAGAGAGACAAGAACTAATCTCAAATCTCCAGGGTCCCCATCCAGTGCTTTAATTGTGGCATCATTCTTTCCCTTGGAAGTGACTTTTTGGTTGATGCACACAAACAATGCTTGCCTTTTTTTTTTTTTTTCCCCCTCTCCTTTCCCCTCCTGTGATGCCTCACTCATTTGTTGCTGAATGAACTGAGAAACTTCTGTGGCAGCAGATACCCGTATTTAAGGACAAACATAAATGGACATTAAGAAGGTTTCCCCCTTATTTCCAGACTCTGTATATGATACTTCTCTGGAATCTACTTGCATTCCCTGAAACTGTGCAGTTTTCATCCTTTGGGACTGCAACCTCTTTTTCAGGTTTCTATTTTTCTTTTTCCTAATGAACATGCCAGTGCTGGCACGAATGAGACAGGAAAAACACAGAGAGAATGTAATAATTCAGAAATTTATGAGAACTCCAGGATAGAGTGTGCAAAATAGCATTTTAAGGTTTTGCCTGGGTCATGCAATTGAAATCTGGCAGCTGTTCTACTGCTGTAACTCTTCTAAGATCCTACAGTGTGTTTATTCTAACATGGTTTTATTAGAATATGTATTTTAGAGAAAATATGTCATTCAGTAAGCTTGTGGTAAAAATACAGTGTGGGGGGCAGGGAGAAAGGGAAGAATTATGATTAAGTGTTGTTTTTTTATGATCTGCACGTAAGATAGACTTTCAGCTGCTTATCTTGCCTTAGTTCCACTGACTTAAAACAATGTGATGCTGATTTATGCAAGGTGTCATATTGAGCATTTTATATCAACTTAGTGTTTGTCATCACATGTGTTTGTCAACAAAAATTGTTGTTACTAATTTCAAAATTATAGGGAATGTATTTCGGAAGTACTGATTAAAAACCAGCTTGGGCCAGTTGAGATGACAGCATGCGTGTGCTGGATGATACAAAACATTTGTGACAGCAGGTTTGCAGAAGCTTAATGATATAAGAGAGACCATAGTGGCTGCAGTAAAGGAAAGAAGTAATATCTTCTCCAGCAGTAAGCAATCGGACTGCTGAGCAAACAGTTCTCCCTGGGAGGTAAGGCCCTGATCTAACAAATACTTGAAAACATAACTATGGCCTATTGTCTTCAGTGGAACTTTGCACATGTTCAGTGCTGATAAAGTTTTAGACTGAGATTTAGTTGAAACATTTGTCCAGAGCAAAATACTGGTATTTTTTCCCTCATGTGTTCATTTGCTGTCTTAGTCTAATATATTTCCAAGTTTTTTCTCCACCAAAAATATGTGGTATAAATCTTTTGTGCTTCTCTTCCAGCTGTACCTTTTAATCTCGGGAATGGTTTCTTTATCTTTTCAGGCGTTGTCGGGACATCACTTTAAAATGCAGTTACTAAGGCCAAACGTAAATTCTAAGTAAGTCACACCAGCTGTTTCCCTTACCATAATTTTCTTAGTGTTAGCCTATAATCTTAAAATGCTCACTACAGATTATTTAATTTCCTTTTTAAAAATGGCTTGCCCTTGTTGCCTGGAGATGATATGTACAGTGAAGACTGCCCATTACCGGATTGTCCCTGGCCGTTTAGTTCCATTTGTTTGGACTTTCACACGTTGATGTTGTGCCAAGGTGTATCATGTACATTTGTCAACAGTGAAGCATGAGGTAGCACTTGGTTTGTTAGCACAGTGGAAGAGGTACAAGCACCATAGTTCATTTCGTTCCTTATGCTTGTATCTGTTTGTTCAGAGTGCAATGACTTGTACTAGAGATGATTACGCTGTAGCCTGAAATCCCTGTTTTGTTTCAATACATAAGATCAGTGTGCTTCTATTGCTCAAAAGCAAGAACAGGGAGTATGGGTGCCTCATCGTCATGTGCTGTGGCTGTTACAGGCTTCATTAGTAGCTTCGAGAGAATATTTCCAAATACACTGTGATCTTCAGTGGTGAGATGAAGAGGTAGAGTACTTGTATCACTTATCTCTTCTCCATCGCATTTCTGTGCAACCTGCTCTAGGCAAACCTGCTTTAGCAGGGGGGTTGGACTAGATGATCTCTAGAGGTCCCTTCCAACCCCTACCATTCTATGATTCTATGATTCTATGATCTCCCACCACATTAACACTCTGCAAACATGCTAGGGTTGTTCAACGAGGAAGTTCTTAACCTTGGCCTGCTGTCAGAAGCAGACATTGTATTACAGTCAGCTGAAACCTAAAAATTTGTTTAGGTCACGTCAACCTGAAATTTGTTTTGTAGCATTTAAGTTACCTTTGTAAACTTCACGCGATATCTCACTGATAGAAAATTCATGACTGATATGAAAAGCCTGGCTTGTTCTGTCTTCTACTGTTTTGACAGCTAATCTTTTGCTTGTTTTATTCTTACTTTCATGGTAGCTGTTGAAGGGTTTTAAACACTCCGCTGGTTTCTTGAGGAATATTTATGCCTCTTTATGCCTCACCTCATGAGTTGAAGAAGCTAAGGTCAGAAGCATTCTGGGAAATGCTGTGTGGAGGCAATAGTAAGCTGTGTGTACATGATAGTGTATTTGTTTGTTAAGAAGTGATTTATGTGTATGAGATGTTTACTTTGGGAAACTGAAGTTACCTTGCAGAATTATAAATAGAATGCAAAATGTGAGTTGCTATGAGGTTGGGTTGAGTTAGTACCAACACTTAAGTGCTACTCAGTTGAGTGTGTACAGGATTGGATCTCTAGATTTTACACAACTATTTTAAATAGAGTATGTTCAGAAGAGAAGGATTATTGAAAAGAATTTTGCTGAAAACAACAAATTGTCCTCTGTGTAGGACAGAAAGTGCTTCTATCTTTTTCTCTGGCATCTAGTTTTTATATAGACCTGAATATCTTTCTGGCTTAATTTAGTTATTAATGCCTTGACTCCTCTTGAAGTGGGCTGAAATTAACATTTAGTCTCAAGAACTTGTTCCTTAGACTAAGAAATAAATAGAGAGACATTTGAATGAAGATACATGGCCTGTCACCACTGTGAACAGAAGGTCAAAATCTTAACACCTTTTTTGAGAAGTGTGAGAAAATTGGGTGGAAATGGGAGTTTGAGGGGGTGCTGGTGTTTTATACAGCATATACAAAGCGTTGTCAGCCTGAAGTCTTGTCTATTGTGTGAAGATAAAGCTAGAAAAATAATTATTTTCAGTTTCTTGAGGCCTTTTTTCTTTTTTTTTTGAGGGGAGAAAACGTTTTCCATCTTCAGTTGTAGTGAAGTTTAATTTAGGCATTGGTGTCTGTGTGAGAGTTCAGGATTTACTAAGAAGAAAAAAAAAACCCAACCATTGTCTAAAAGACACATGATGGAAAACCACCCTTCAAGGAAACCAAGACTTCCCTGCCTAGTTCTGCAGCGATCACAGCCTCTGTAAGGTGAGGGGGTAAAAGCAAGATCTTTTGAGAGATAAAATTGCTTGGAGGACCTAGGGAACATTGTCACACTTCAATGGATTTGTGGCATTCTGAATCTACTACCTTAGTCCTTTGGAAAGTTTTTCTGCTTTTGTTTTAAATGAAATGAACATATAAACCAGAAACCAGGAAGAAGGCAAACACACCTTTCTCGTAGCCTGAGTGTATTTTTAAAATTCCTTTGCATTCACAGACATAGTGCAGTGAAAATTGTCAAAACTATTCATGTGACTTAATGTTCCTGCTCTGGGTTTGGTTGGTTTAGTCTTGAGGAAGCAAATATTATTCCAAGTATATCAAAAAAGGAAATTAAGTCTTTGAAAATAGTAGTTTCAAAGTCTTTGCTAGCAGACATCATGTATCATTCCATCTCTGCCCTGCTCCAATAGATTTAGAAATGTTAGGCATTTAGTGAGTCTGAGTTTAACATTTATTGAAATCAATCTCTTTCTGCAAGCTTGCTTTCTTCTCCCTGGCAGTCAGCTAAACTCTTGTCTCCAAACCCTGAATGGCTCCAGGCTGAACTAGCCCAGTGTTGATTGCATAACACAGTAACAGCCCTGAAACACTGCTGTTATAGATTGACCTCATCTGACCTGGAAATGCCAATCCATTAGAGAAAATAGCGCTTGCTTCTGACAACAAATAACTGTAACCCCTGCACTAGGGCAGAGCAGACTAGAAAAACAATAAAGTGTTTTCCCATGATAATTATTCCTCTGTCTGGAGAAAAAAATATTTTGAATGTCCTCTAATGAACAGTTGTAATTAATATGCATATGGTTATGTTTTTATAATAACCGTATCTCATAAAAATGCCTCTCTGATATTCCTGTACTGCTTGTAGAGTAATTACTGTAGTTCAGTGTACTTGGTCTGTTATGCATTAAAAAAAGAGTCTGGAACATCGTCTTTTCCTCTTTGTATTTTACAGAAAACCTGTAGATTTAATGAAACCTGTCTGATGTTGGGGAAATTGCCATATTAACTACAATTTATGGTTACACAAGTAACTTTTATGGCTGACAAACAAGGCATCTAAAACATACAAGTAAAGTTAAACAAACAAAAGCTGTGCTGCATTGTATGAATGTGAGTGTGACCTCTAAGAAAATGTCTTGAATTTTCAGAGCTCTCTGAACCCATATGTTGCAATCAGCTCAGGGCTCTGAGAAACTAAATCACTTTTTCCTTGTGTTTTGCATACAGTTAGAGCAAAGGCACGCATCTCTTGTCAGCAGTGTGCAGCAGGTGACTGTGCTACAGTGTATGCATTTCCAGTGCAGGCTTAATAGCTCTATGGTTAGTGTCTTGTCTCTTCATTAATTTTGGTAACCGCTTTTTGAAAATAGTCTAATTAGCAGAGAAGGGGAAAGGTCCCTTCATAGCATCACTCTGAATTGCTGGTATTATGCAGAGCAAGAACGTATTCCAGGAACACATTAATGGCTCTGAAGGGTTAAAGGCAAAAAGTTTCCTCCCTTTTTTTCTTCCTTTTTTAATAAAAAGAAACAACATAGAAATACTGTATATACTACGGAAATACCACTGAAGAAAATTTCCTGGAGCTGCATTGTTAGTTAAAATGCTGCCTTTGTACCTTCTCAAATGTAAGGATTCCTTGTTTGATCAGCGTCCTCCCTTGCATGTCTGGCTGTGTTCCATTTTTGTCTGAAATGGTAACAGCAGAGGGTATTTTACAGTGGNTTCCTGGAGCTGCATTGTTAGTTAAAATGCTGCCTTTGTACCTTCTCAAATGTAAGGATTCCTTGTTTGATCAGCGTCCTCCCTTGCATGTCTGGCTGTGTTCCATTTTTGTCTGAAATGGTAACTGCAGAGGGTATTTTACAGTGGGGTAGGTGGTGGTTGTTCCCCTTTCATCCCCAATAATCTAGTTCTGCTTCAGTGCTCTTGCATTCTTTGAGAGAACTCTGTATTCCGATGTTATGTTTAGGTTGTGTAACCTTTTTGTTTCTTTCATGCTGATTTATCAGGTAGTGATTGCTTTCTATTAGACCACAATACACTTATCCACTTTCTATGAACTAGCTTTAATTAATTTCTTTTTATCAAGTTACTGAATCTTTTCTGTGCTACTACAGAAGACCTCTGTATTTCCAGGTTGCCCAAGAAAAATTAAAAAGCAGAGTGCTTGTGAAGTAAAGGAATTATTTCCATCTAATGAAAAGTTACTAAACCCAGCAACTATATGCGGTCATTCACTTTGAGAAGTGTTATGACAGCAATAAATACTGAGTCAGTTTTGTAACGAGTATCCTTACTACTTTATGTTGGATATGCGTTATATAGACTGTCTCTCCTATCTAGACAGTTGCATGAGAAGCAATCCTGCATGCCTGTGAGTCTCCATCGAATTAAATTCCTCGTGGATTTTTGTTTAGTATGATGGAGACTATTATGAAAGTATTTGCTTTTCTAACTAATGTTTTAGAGAAAAATGGCACTGAATTACTTTAGAAATGTTTGTCAAAGGCAGCTGTATATATTAATAATAATTAGGAAGTTCTATAGATGTCACTAAGTGTACCAGCTATACCTGGATTAAGAAATTTCTGACTTGAAAATATAGAAACATAAAATGTACTGTGAGGTATCCTGACATCACTGCCCAAGTTCTCATGCTCAACCCAAGGCCTATGGTTTTTTTTCCTTCCGTTACCTCAAATAGACTTTGAATTCCTTTATTGCACTTACAAATCTTCTTTGCGTTTCCCATCATGGAGTTCCATTTTCTCCCTACAGTATGGACAGCTCATTACTCAAATTGTCAGGGAAAGTTTTCTCCATCCCTTGATTCCAAAGGTTCTATCTCTCAATATTAACACTTACGAATGTTTCTTTTGGTATTTTAGAGATATTTCTAGAATTAAATTTGCAGATATAGGCTACTGATACTGCATTTAAAAATTCCAACCATTTCAACTGGGTGAGGATTTGTAACTTTTTTTTAAACCTCGTATTTGGAGAAAGTGGTGAAGAATTGGTCTCATCTATTGGCTAATGAGGACAAATCAAAGCACAAAGGTACTTTTACAGTGGAAATGTCTGCTAGAGTCAGTGGTGAAGTATTTATGATATATTGTTGGCAAACACCACTGAGCAGATGCAGATGTAATTGTGAGGCTTGAACTGTACCTATAATTCATTACGAGATGCATTTCTGTGTTATTTATTTGGAAATATGAAATGCTTGTGTGTGTATAGAGGCTGTCCTCTGAAAGCATCCATCTGATTTGGGCCCTGGCCTGCAGGGAAGCCCTGTGTTGGAATGTACCAGGACTTCTCCTGTCCAGTGCAAAGATGTGGGGACCTAGTGCTGCTTTCAGCCCAGGAAGGGATATGAGCTAGATACTTTTATCAGGGATAATGCAATTAGCTGGTAAATGCAGGAGCAATAGAGGCTAGAGAACAATGTGAACAAGAGATTTAACTCAAGTCAGGATTGTAAAAGGAGAAATTGGATCTTTATCCAATGATCCGTATTGACTATTCTTACAGATTTATGCAGAGATTTATTTTAACAGTGTCAAAGAGGTGGTCACAGTGCGTCTAAATCTGACTTATCTGGTACTTGTTTTGAGCTAGCTTAATGGTTTTAATTCTGTCTAACCTTAAGCATCTGTTTAAGCCTCCCAAATTAGGAGTCCAGTTGCTCTGTGAATATGGTGGAAAGAAATAAAGTTGGTCACTAGCTCCCATGGGTTGAACTGCCCCTTAGACATGGAGGTTTCTCCAAGTTAGCTCTGTAGGGACCCAAGGGTGACAGGCTTCTAACTTAGGCTCCAGACACTTCAGAAATTATGAATGTGATTCTGTAAGTTGTGGCAAGGCTGCAGGGCAAACCCAGATGTGTAGTCAGAGAGCAGGATGTGCTGGCCACAGGAGAAAGTGCTAAGTTCAGCCTCTCTGTATTTTCATGCTGGATTTCCTAGCTGAAAAATAAGCATCTTTTATTTTAGAGCAAATATTTCCAGTAAATGACATCAATCCCCATCTGAGACTGCCCTAGGGCATAAAAATAATGAGGGAAATGTTTGGCCAGCGTCTTTCATTCTGAAATAAACAGTATCTAAACAAATACTTCTGTACTGTTTCTAAAGACAGATTCTACTAGACAAGTACTGTTGTTAAGAGTGTTAGAATAGGAGTAAGGCAGTCTGCTGCTTGGGTTTCCTTGTTCTAGGCAGCAGATCAACTAAGTGTTAAGAGCTGCTCCTTTTTTCTGCCAGGAGTGTTTACAGTCCAAACAGGCAGGGCTTCCTCACTCTGGCATAAACCTTTATTGCAGTGGGGTCACTGAAAATACCTGGCTGACCTGTCAGTCTGGTTCTTAGTACTTCAAGCTTGTGTCCATTGAATCTGAAACAGTTATTATGTCTTTTAAAACAAGAATAGAAAAATAATTTTTTTTTTGCAACTTTTTTCTTTTACTACAGGAATTTATAGACATTTTTAGGAAAGTTGGCCATGAAAATATGTTCCGTATTTGCACAATGAATAGTATATTTACCTTTTTAAAATGTTTTCTGTGAACAGCTTAAAAAATTGAAATCACTTTTGCAATTTAGAGGAAAAGTGAACTATGTGTTTAAGTACTTAATCCGTTGTGCATCAAGGCACTTTAATGATTCAGTCAAGAAACAGACCTGAAACATGACAAATGTTGTGAGAATAATATGTGAGGAAAAACTTGATCTCATTTACTTTTATTTGTGAGGTGGAAGGAAAAAAGTGGTTGAAATCTTCTAGGTTAATGGAATTCTGAATGTTATCTTACGTGACCATGGTATCTTGAAGAACAGATTAGCAGTTGGCTGGATCGCTTTGCTGGCAAAGCAGCAGAATTCTTGAACTTGGGATATCTTTGGTTGCATACCCGGAGGAGACATGTTCCAACTGCAAATTGGAAGTCAACTGCCCCGAGTGGCTGTCCTTTCACCACTCCAACAGGCCAACTTTGTTAGCAAAAATTGATGATAAAAAAATTGTTTTAAGGAGCCATATCAATCATCAGCTTCAGTAAACATTGTTTGGATCAGCAGAGAGAAATGCTTTTGTCTGCACTTTCGCAATTTTATCCACTTCTGCTCCCCAGAGCCTGTTCTGAAGCCGTGCAATTCCTAGCATTTTTTTCTGAAAAAAGTTTGCACTGGAGGCCTTGTCTGCTTGGTCACCCCTCAAGGAGAAAGAATGCCTCTCCATATGTCTTGAGCAGAAGGCAGCCTAGGCTGACAGATAGGAGTGAAATGGTGTATTCCAAGAAATGCTCAATCCATGGCAATATAAAGAATTTGGGGTGAGCGGTATGTGTGCGTGAAACTAAAGAAAACTTGAGGCAGATATGAATGCCAATGAAGGATGCAACCCCTGCCTGTTCCCAGAGATGGGGATCTACAGGTGAGGCTGTGTACACATCAAGATGATTTAAAAAATATAAAAATTTGAGGAAGAAGAAGTTGAACACTTTAAAGGAGGACATTGTAGATAGTGCAGATGTGTGACAACTGACAGTGGTTTTAATGTTTTCTTGTAAAACAGCTCAGAAACATCCAGGAATCGGTGGATGGAGTGGAAAAGGAAATCAGTGGAATTTAATGGGGCAGTGGGGCAAGCAGGATCTGAGATCTACATCTAGTGAAAAATCTGTTTGGATATACATGTGCAAACTCGTGCCTGTGTGAATGTTAATGTATTGGCCTATTTTGTACATAGTGAAAATACTTTGGATAATGAAATTTTCTCTATGGTACCAGACTGTTACAGACAGTAGTGATTTGCAAGTACCTAATCATCTATGAGCCTATGTGAAAAATAAACTTTATTGTTACAACTGTATTTGAACCTGTAGCTGCTGTACCTCTAACGTGATAGCTGCCATGCTGTGATTAGCACTTCTGATAAGAGCACCAAGTGAGAACCCAGGCCTGTTTGGCAATGAGCAAGAGCGAAGTCTTCATCAGTTCTCAATCTCCGGCACACTGTAGAATATGTTTTAGCCATAAGCCTGCAATTTATCTTGCAAACCTGCAGCTGATGCTGTGTTTCTGGCACTCTGAGTCAGCAGCATATCAGCATAGAAACACAAATAGGAGCTCTAATGTTTATGTAACTAAAAGGGGTTAGACTAAAGGTAGTTTGCTTCAGGCATCCTCATTCTTGAGTCAGTCAAGTTTTGTTTTCCCCTCTCCCCTGTTTTCTACTGATTAGACAGTATTTTGCTTTCTTCAGTTTCCTTTGTTTTCAGCCTCATCCATGCTTCAGTCGCACTTAATGCATTGTCAAAAGACTAGTCACCTAGTTTATTTGAGAATTAAAATCAGTTGAAAATTAAATGTAATTCATTTGCTAGGATGAGTGCTGATGTTTGGGTTCAGCTTGGCTGAGAGATGCTTTGGTAGTGCATTTTCACCACCCTGTGCTATAGACATTTCTCCCATAGTGTCCCTCGGCGAGCCAGATCACCTCAAATACTTCTTCCCTCACACCAGGACAGTTTCCCAAGAAACAGTCTTTTGCTGGGTTAATGAATGCAATTAGGTCAGTGAAGAGTGCTGTGAGCAAGAGTGCTGACATGGGGCATAGGGCTTACACTGAGATGTTGGGAAGGTACGATGCCACAAGTGGTGGAGCAGACAGACCTTCTCTTTTGGTGGCCGTGGACTGTTAGAGCTGTCTAGCTGAATCACTGGTCTTTGTCCTTATCAGCAGTGTATTAATTTTGCATTTAGTTGAAGTGGAGAAATCCATGACCCATTTACTTTGCAACAGCAAATGGTATTTGCCAGGTATTTGTAAATATCAGGTTTTGCTGTGACTTGGTACGTGCCTGTAATTCCTTGTTTTTACATTGCTTTAATCTAGTCAATATAATCAGACAGTTCGTGTTACAAATATAGTATGGGCTACAAAATAAATGTTTTACTTCATATAGCAGACTTAAAAAACAGGACATGAGAATAATATTAAAATCCTGCAAAACTGTAGGTCCTTGGGCATCAGACAGGGAAGTAATGTGCTGCTTTGGACCAGTTTATAATCTGTCAACCACAAGGTTCTCTGTTCTTCACTGTTTTTACCTGGTTTGGTCAGTTGTGAGGGAATGTAATTTGCAGAAGGAAAGAAAGACACTCTGGCTTCTCAAAAGAACTAGTATTTTTTGATTATCTATGTGTGTCTATCCCTCTGTTATTGTTTCTGGGGTATTTTTACTGAAAGAATAAGAAAAAGGTAATTTTGCAGTTTAAAACCATTTTACTCATCCTTCAGTCTCCCTGATAAACTGTACTAAGTTTTACCAGACTTTGCAAAAAGCAGGTGTTGGGGAATAAAACCTTTCCATAGGCTAAACCAGATGTCTTCCTAAAATTGGTGGAGAAAAATGTATTGAATGTGGCAGGGCCTTGACTTCCTGAGAAGAGCTAGTGAGAAAAATCCATCTTTTCCCGTGAGTTTCACCATTATCAAGAGGTCCTCATATGTTTCTGCATAGCAGTACTAACAAGCTAGTTGTGTTTTTATTCTGTTCTATCTCTGATTACATTCAGCCCTCAGGCAAATCTTTATACCCGGTAAGTCTTCTGCCATGCTATAGCAATCTTTGTAGTAATAGATTGTAATGAAGATTAAGTTGATGGGTTCATGAGTGATTTATTGTAAATTAGTGCAGTAGTTTTTTTTTTTTCCTCAACAATCCTCCCTGTATAGTGGAAGAATTACATGAGTATGGTCTCAGAGCAACCTGTCAGGGAAACCAGGAAGATAAAATAAGTGAACAGTGTCCTCTTTTCTTTTGATACCTTCTCAAAAGTCTAGCTTGGAAATGGTGGGGTCATCTGCTTTGGATTCTGGAGAAATGCATTACAGTAGTGCTCCAGCACAGGATGGTACAGACCTGTGTAGGGAACTGTACATAAATGGAAGAATACAAATCAGCTTGAAGATGAAAGCTCTTAAATCTGTTCTCTGCTTCTCATGCTGATTATTGTGGCCCCAAGGCGTAGTTACAGAAGAAAGATGCGCTCAGGAGGGTTACTTCAGAATTTCCACAAATCATTACTGATTATGTATGTGTATTTTTAAGTGTTTATAGATGGATGATAGATACACTAATGATGTGCCTTTCAGAATTGCATAAAGAGGAGCAAGACTTGACTTGCATGTAGATTTTCATTATTTTACTTTTTACAGTCCACGTGGTCCTGTTTTATAAACTGTAGCTACAGTAAAGCATTTAGGAAAGTTTTCATATGCATATATGCATATTTTTGCCAGATAGGCACCTTAAAATTTTCCAGTCATTATTGTGAAATGCAGTATAGCCTCCAAAGCTCATTCTGGAAGGATATCTATAATCAATTAACTGATTCTCTAGAGCAGCCTTAATATGTTGTTTTAATTAACGCCACGTTCAAAAGCAGAGCAAGCTGCTGCAGTACTCTTGCAGCAGTTACTGTTTTTTTGCACTGCTATTTTGCAGACAGGGTCTTTCTGTAGTTGCTAGCTACGCAAATGCTTGATGTACTACTGTTTCGCCATTCTAATCATACCTGTAGGATCAAAAGGAAAAATGAAAAGAATGATACAGAGCACTGGCACAGGCTGCCCGGGGAGGTTGTGGAGTCTCCTTCTCTGGAGATATTCAAAACCCGCCTGGATGCACCCCTGTGCAACCTGCTCTAGGCTAACCTGCTTTAGCAGGGGGGTTGGACTAGATGATCTCCAGAGGGCCCTTCCAACCCCTGCCATCCTGTGGTTCTGTGATATTTCTAAAAGAAATAAAGTATACTGCAGTAAGCTTCCAAGTAAATAATGAGAGCTGCTTAGCTTATTATAGGAAAAGCAAGCACATCAGTGTTTCAGGGCTACCAGACTTCTAAGGTCTGCTTGAGCAGAAATAACCTACTGCAAAACTGAAAACAAGACACACGCACACACAGAGTGGGGAAAATAGTATTCAGTGAGACTAGAAAATAAAAGCAGTATTGGCGCATACTTAGAGCAGAGGTGTCTATTTCAAGATCAAGCATCAGTGTAATCACTGTTGATAGTATCCCTTGATAAAATAATAATTCTTCAGCTGTGATTTGATAAATCTATGTTTATTGGTTAGCGTTTGAGCGGATCTCATTTGGCAGAATTTTGTTACTAATCTGCTGTACAGCTATTGCTATACAGCTGTTGAAGGTCTTCAATAGGGTCAGTAACTTACACTGGCAAAACCTCTAGTTTTTGTATTTAAAACCTCATGGTGGGTTTTCATACTTCTGGTCTTTTTCCTATGGGAAAGAGTTGTGCCATACCCACAGTTCGGAGTCGAGTTTGTTAGCTATAGAACTTTTTTCTTTTTTTTTGTGATGATAAACAGAAATGATTTGGTGTAGATAAATACTTCAGGTACAAATTATCCTGTTTGTCACTCTCTTAATACAATTTATTTTCACGTAATGAAGGGTTTAGCTTGTTGAAAGTTAATAATCCATTTTCCTGAGTTACTTTTTTTTTTTTTATGGTTTCTCACTATATAGGAAAAACTTCATTTAGAAACACTGAAACTCTTCTGATTGTTTGGAGACCTCCGGGTGTGAGGGAAGATGAAAATGAGACATACTTACATATGGTTTAACACAGAAGACATTAAATGGTTTTAAAGGGCAGTGATATTTTCTCTGCAAAAACATATGAATTTTCTAAATTTCTTCTGGTTGTTGAAGTAAGATATCCAGCAGTTTCAGCAGCAAATTTTGGAAACAAATCAGTTCTGAAAATGAAATCAGAAAACTAGCTATTTAAGATGCATATTTTTCTTAGTAATCTGGCATTTTAATTGCGCTTTTACAGGTGGATGTTTACTGAATAGATTTTTGTCTCCTTTTTTCCCCATGGTGTAACTTGATTTGTGTGTGAGAGTTGGTTGTTTGTGATTCTTTTGTTTTGTTTGGTGTGGCCTTTTTTTAAAATTTTTAAAATATTTTTCTGTTGCTTGGTATAGAGAACACAAAGGACAAGCTTGGGAAAATGAATGTAAGAACTGAATTGACACTATTCTTATTCTTGCATTGAGGGTCCATTTTTATATTTTCTTTTTGTGCTAGTAGAGCAAAATTTTCCACACTAACTGCAGGGGTGCATTTGTCCATACAGAACTTTTACTTTACTGGACTTTATAAAATAATCAGAATTCTTCTGTGGTAGAAACTTGGCTGCATCTTCAAAGAGGTTTTTTGGGAAAAATTGAATGTCGAAATACTAAACTGCAAAGAAATCTGAATGAATTAATGTACTTTATAAGCAGATTGAAAGCCTTTAAGAGGTGATGGCAAGACTGTTGCTGGTATTAATCAGCTTGGATGGGGCCTTTACATTCTTCTATACTTTAAAAACAGACTTGCCTGAAAACGTTCAAGTATGGTAGTCTGCAACTGGAAGTGGATTCAATGGCTCTGCAGGCCATGGTAGTACTAGGCACAGTGTGTGTTGTCATCCTCAGCACTCGTGCTGTGTTGGTATGGGGGAGAATCCTTACTGTGGATGAAGACCTGTGCTATGCTATAGCCAGCCCAGGACAGCCAGCCAGTCTGCACGTTGCCAGGCCGCGGTTACATGACGGCCATGCTTCTCTCCATCAGTTGCCTGAAACTATTCCCTTCTGTCACCCCATGCCTCTTAACAAATAGCTTGCTGCATGACTGTTTCGCTGCTAACCTGTTGTCCCTGCTGCTGCCACTCGTTCTGATGTGTTTGCGAGGTGCGTTGGTTTTGGGGCTGCTGGTGTCTGTGCAACAGGCGGGAGCAGTTGCTGTTTTAGACCGACTGACCAGCCCATGACAGGACTTCTTGTTGGTGTGTAGCCGATGTGGAAGTCAACCCAACAAGTGACTTGCACAGCCTGAGTATATCATGAGAGTGATTAAAGTCCTGCTGTGTATAATAATTGCTATATCGATAGAATAATGGAGTAAGTGAATTTGTGATTAATCTACTTGCATCAACCTGGAAAAAAATAGTGCTTTGGGGATCAGAGTATTTTTGTACTGATATTTAATTTGATACCACTCTTAGTAAATGGGTCAGTGATCTGAGGTATTGTATTTTTGGCATTAAGTGCTGTATTCTCCAAAATACATTAGTTTTTCTTCCTGTGAAAATCACTCCACTTTGTTTTCGCTGGCTTGAAGATGATGAAATCAGTTTGTGGCTTTTTTTTTCTTTGAGATGGGCAAAATTTTGTTTGGCACAGACAGGAAAGAAAGTGAAGTAACATCCAAGCTGCTCTTTGAAAATACACAAATAAATTGGAGAATAATAATAATATGCTGTTCAAATGGTTTGGTCTTGGTGGGGTTCTGATATTTCCAGCAGAGCCTGGGTTGTCCTAACATGAGTTTTCCAGCATCCTGTTCCGCTTCTGGTGAAAACATTGGTCAGTTCAACTCCCACAGAATTCACTGTAAAGACCACTGATAGATTTTGGTAAGATGACAGAAAGTTCATTTAATGCTTCAATTATACACAGTTATGTAGACCAAGGAGTTCGGGTGTCTAAAAATAACTTCCAGATCAGTACCAACACGCATCAGCTTTGCCGAAGTGTCTAAATGCCTTGGAGATTTATCCTACCCTGAAATGAGAGAGAGATGGATAATTCTGAGCTTTATGCAATGAAAACTCCTTGCAGTCTATTAGAAATAACACATATTGTCAAAACAAAAATACTGAGATTAAATGGTGTGGTTTCATCCTCATTTGGGACTTCAAAGTTCTTTGGAATAAATGATATTTCAAAATAAGACATAACATTTAAAGTAGTATAGGGCAAGTGTGAAGATCCAAAAACTAAAGATAACAAGTTTAAGCCAAAACCTGGTAGTGTTCAGGCAGAACAGTTCTGTGGACAACTGGAAGAGAGAAAGTACAGGCTGTTCTCCAGGGCAGGGCTGCATGGTGGAGCTGGGAGGGCTGAGCTTTCAGCAGCAGGCAGCTTTGCCTGCTTGACTGTCAGACCTGCTGCTGCTTGGTTGCCCCCCCACCCCACCCTTTCTGTTTGTTTCATCAGGAAGATGCCTGTTTTATTGCATAAATGTAAGCCAGCAGAGAAGTGCTGCATTGGTTTTTAGAGGCCACTTTAACTGTCTGACCCCGGCATTTGCATAGACAGAAGATTCATGCCTTAAGTAGGGGCTGGTAGTGTACTAATTATGTGGTGATGGCAGGCTCTGTATAATAGCAATTTTCACTCAATTACTCAGTGCACAGTGTCACTATTATAACCCAATTAATTTTAAATAACATTCTAATTTAAAAGAAGGCAGTATGTTGGATTTCCGCAGGTTATCGATAGTGTTATGATGGCTAATTTAGCTAACTCTCTTTAGAGTTGCATTATACAGTGATGCAAACAAACTAGTGAAGAATAGCATGACAAAAAATGACTATGTCTTTCTGGTGCCAAAAGCTTCTGAGGTTCTGCATTGTATGACTTTCTTGATAAGGTGCAAGGCTGTAGAGGACATCTTAAGCCAATATTTAATTTAATTGGAGGATGGTGTTCTCTATACCAATAGTTTAAGATGTACATAAAAAACCCTTAACAACTAAGGTTCGTAGACCATTAAATGAAAATTCAATGTTCAATTTCCATTGGTGATTTAGGATTACATTTCACTCATAATGAACAGAGTTTTAACCAAAGGTCTTTCCTGAAGAGACAACACCTCAGTCATCGTGAATATTAACAATAGATTGCTACTTTACAGCTTCATTTTGTCTGTGGGAATTGTAAGCTTATGATGTAACACGTAAGTCAACAAAATATATAGCTCAAAATCAGTGGACTAGATGCTTCTAAATGGCAAAAGAAAAAAAAAAGATTTGTATCACTGATACAAGCTTACCCATTTTATGCATCAAACGGAATTTGATTTTGGCCTGAGTGTGAGGCATTTGTTAAGGCAGCAGTGGCTGAGCAGGCTCCACACTGTTGCCTGGCACTTAATCCAGCTGGTGATGTGTGCACCTAGTAAGCCCAGATACCCCAATGAGTGTGTGTTTTTAACAGCTCAAGAAAAAAGGAAAATAAGTATTGGTTTGGGAGGAAAGCTGTTCCTTCCACCTTTGGTGAAAGCAGAGGATTGCCAGCCCTGGCAGCTCTGGTGTGTCTGTGACTCTGAGATGTGGCTTTGGAGTGAACACAGTTATTGTCGTGAGAGCAAGCGTCTTCCCTTAGGGAGGAGCAAAGACCACCTGACAGCCTGTGGCTATGAAGAAATTAATTGGGAAGTGAGCAAACTGTTAACCTTATGCCTGGCCTTGATGTAAGCAGCAATGACAACCTCTTTACTCCCAGATTTTGCTGTCACATGGTGGTAAGGTTTCCATCTGGACTTCATGAGCTGTTTTTAGATTTAAGCTGACTGTCTGTAAGAATTTGGTGGAATAGTTCCATTTGCAGCACTCCAAATGGCACAGGGCTGTTACCTGGTAAACTATTTGAGAAATACTTATAAATGTGGGTTATTTGTCATTGTTTGACTAGAAGAAAACACCTAACCTGTTTTCCGCCCACAGGATTATTACCTTTAAAGTTATTTCCATGCTAAGGTTGCATGATTTTTCTATTAGGATATGTTGATGCTGTTATCAAACTTCCCTTTAGCTGGGAGATACAAACCCAAGGAATTTTATAGCTGCTATACAAAACCCCATGTCTTAACTCCCAGACCTCTCTTAAAGGGTTTTGTGTAGCACCCATCACTGCAGTAGGTAAGTGCTTAACTGGCGCTGCAATGATTTAGTCATTTTAAGAAAGAGGTGGAAGCAAACATGTTTAAAGTATACCCAATGGACAGAGTCAGATACTCATTAACAATATCTTCAAGCCATAATCAGTCAGCCTCGGAGAACGTGTTTTATCTTGCTCTCAGCCAACCTTTCTGCCCGCAAGTGATTTGCACTCTTATTGAACAAAGTTGGTAGCAGAATGGATAATAACAAATCTGAAAATGCTCACTGGTCTTGAAAGTAAAAAAAAAAACAAACCCTGGGTTCAGGGACAGCAAACTGGAAGTTTAGAGCAGAAAGTAAAGAACATTAAAAGGTCACGGCTATTGAAAGTTACAGCTTTAAGATTATGTCATTGGATAATAAATCGTCATTGTAAGAGAAAAGGTAGGAAAATATACCTGGGGCCCTTCCATTCGCTTTCTCTAATGCAGAAATCTGTTTACACTGATTACTATTTCTTAATGGTAAAAGACAGCACACCTCAATTATTACTGTGGGGAAACAGTGATTAGAGGAAAATATAATAAACACTGTGAATGTCTGCTGCTGTCATAATCACATCACTACTGTTTGGCTGTAATATTTTTGGCTTTGATAATGTTGTAAGATATTTGCAGAAAGAAGATACAGGAATAAGTGAAGATTGACAGTGTGAGCAGTTACCGACCTCGTGAAACAGGCATATGGTTAGTGGTTGTATATGGATTGTGATACTGCTTCTACCTTAGAAACCCCGTCTTGGCTTGTGCTCTTGCACTCTTGTGCTTCTTACAAGAGAATTAAATTTTGGTACGTTTCAGCATTATTTCTTTTTATAATTATCTGTTATAGGTCCAGCATCAAAATAGCTCATTGAAGTGGTGAGTTCTTTGTAAACTGTGTGCTATAAGAGCGCACTGATACTAGGGAGCCTTGTGTAGACATGCAGCTAATGAGGTGGGTACGGGGCTGTGTCTTTACAGCTTGTCAGGCAAAAGAGAAGCTGGCACTTTATCCAGGGTAGATGACTGCTTTGTTACATTTTCAGTGCAAAGCTGATGTTTGTTTAGTTATGTTTACTCATTTACATGTTTTAATAACATGCTAACCATCTAATTTATATCTGAACTTTTGTGATGTAGTAGGGTTTACACGGAAAATTTTGTACAGCCACCACTGGATGTTTCTCTGTACTTAGCTTTGTAATGTAACTCCAGTATAAATTTCAAGAGAAACCTAATGACAGCGCGACACACTTAGCAAAATCAATGAATTTTTTGTTATTTAAAATTTATGTTTTAAGAGTTCTATTTTCCCACTTTAAATAATAAACAGTAGATGAGGGCATATACGTCTTTCTCCTGTGATGTTTAATTGGCATGCTTATCAAGTTATCTTTAAAGATTGTTTGTGACAGAGCATGTATTAGAGCCAAACTTTGTAAGTAGGAAATGGATTTGTGCTCATAAACTGAGCACAAATTATTGAGGGAGAAAAACTATCCAGAGTGCAATTGCACTATCCGTGAGTGAAAGGTAAAGGGTTTCCTGAAGGATATACTTGGATTTCACCAAAGGAAGACTCCAGGCAACTTAAAGGCGAGATGTAAACATACTGTGCCTGAAGTGTATAGTTGGCATTCCTTCCTGCATCACTTTAGGAGGTGTGGGATGGTGTGTGGGGTGTGTGTGGTGGGTTTTTGTTTTGTTTTATTTTAGTCTAAATCTGGCAGCTCGGTACTAACCACATTGCCATGGAAGAGAAGAACCACTTGTGTGAAAAGGGCTGCATATGGCCAAGCTACAACCCCTGTATGACTTCAGCATTGGTTAATTGGAAATTGGATGGAGTTGTGCTTACTTCTTGACTCTATTGTTTAAGGAAAGTTTAACAGTACTTAGTTAATGTGGAGCAGTGCTGCACTTGACCTAAGAT
Organism: Steatornis caripensis; assembly: GCA_013398225.1. Taxonomy (NCBI): domain Eukaryota; kingdom Metazoa; phylum Chordata; class Aves; order Caprimulgiformes; family Steatornithidae; genus Steatornis; species Steatornis caripensis. Next base: position 317,309 of record VZSC01007191.1, on the reverse strand, counting down.
TTTTTTTTTTTTGTTTAAAAGAGTATTGAGCTCTCCTCTTTAATTTGGTGCAAGCATCTTTAAAAATACTCGATTGATACTATCCCATTTAACTAGTATCGTTGAAATGTCAGCTTTGATAGATATGTCTAGTTTTGTTCTGTGTCTGAATTTGAACAGAAACGTGACAGTTATTGACTTGAATATGACTTAGCTCTCTCTTCAATCCCAAGCTTTAGGTATTCATGTTAATTAAAAAAGCATAATAATGTCAAACTAGTGAGTAGTTACAATGTAAAATGTCAATTATCCTATTTTTGAATGCATATGAAATAATAAACGAATTCATCAAGCCATGAATCTCCAACTAAACAGATGTCTATGATGTAAATGGATGGGAAGAATTAGTACCATAATTCCTACATACATTTGTCAAGCCTCTAAAGATCTCTATACCTTAGCTGTTAAGCCTTAAGACATGTGCACAGAAAAAGCAGGTTTGGCTGTCTCTATATGCCAGCATTGCTCTACAAGATGTCAGCATGCTTTTGGTCTTTGGTGCAGACTGCTGAAAGAGATGCTGCTTTAGCACTTCAAGCTGCTCCTGGGGTACAGAGAGGCATAGAAACTGGCTGAAAGTTGTAAGTTCACGCCCCCATGTAGTAACGGGATATTTGAGGTTTGTGGGTTTTTTTTTTTCCCTTTACACTATTGTTCTATCTAAAGTACTAGGTAGTGCTAATGATTATTTCTTTTTTCACAGTCAAAAGAACTGAAGTGTTTTTAATATGGCAAAGATAAAAATGAGTAACTGCAGGAGTGATTTCTGAAGTGAGGAAGTTCTCTCTTTTGGTCAGTCTCTACCAGCAGGCAGATAGGAAGTGCTCGCCCTTTGAGCGAATTGGGATACATTTACGGGCGTTTTATCTCTGCTGGACTGGTGTAATCATACAAAACCTCTTCTATTATTAACTCTGTCTGCTTCAAATAATTCAGGACCAGCGGTGTCAAGCCACTTTGTGATACAGCTTGCCTACAATATTGAATTTTCAGCAGCTGCACTTTAATCAGATGACAGTTCAAAAGCATGGTGTTGGCCTGTGTTTAAGGAATCCAGATTTGACTGCTTTAGAACTACTTTGTGCTTGGAAATGCACCGACATATTCAGGCTGTGATCAGATAGTCTAGATGTGTTTTCTTGCCAAGCTAATGTACTCTTTAGCTTCAGCAGCTAAGGGTGGGCTGCTTGTCTGAAGTACAGAACTAAGGCAACCATACGTATATATATACATGATTAATATATTAAAGTGCTGTGCTATTAATACCAGAATTTTGTGAGATTTAGGGATGGATGAGATGATGTCAGAAGCAACTTTCAACTAGAAATAATAGTGATTAGAAATGAGTATTTCCACATTGATTTCTTTTTAGGAGGATTCAGTTTCCAAATTGATGAATGCTTTCAAGTGCATGTTAAACAGCTGGCTTTCTTTTTCTTCAGAGAATTTCAGACACACTTGTATCCATTCAGGGTTGGAAAATGTTTAGAAATACAAGGCATAACAAAAGACTGGCTCTTCATGAAAATAGTTGGGCAGAATTTTTGGCTAATGTCTTTATATACAAACTGTGTTGTAATCACATATAGGACTCATTAAAAGCACTATGCTAGGTTTATGAAGTCCTGTCTGGTATGGTGAAGGGAAAGTAGTGCAGGCGAAATAGAGAATGTAGTGCACATCACACTGAAGAGCAATGGGACAGTACAGAAGTGGCATTTTTCATTGTCTTCTGACCTCACATCTGATATGTGCAGACCTGATATAAAATCATAATTTAGAGAAGCTTCAAGGGAAATGTGTAGGTGCACATACACAGTTAATAATTCCTTAGGCTAAAGTTAAGACTTGGTAAGATATGCACTGGTTTGTCCTCAAAAATTGAAAGACGTTGTGTGAACAGTGTACCCCAGGCGCTATTATTTTTAGTTAAATGCTCAGTTAATGTTGTAGGTAACTATGTTGCTTAGAAATTTTAACTGTCTTTGGAGTAACAGTTGTGCATTTTACAGTTTTTTGTAAGGGGAATCTTTGCATAACGCTGACAAGGTCCCTTATGTCTAATGTTGTGCTTTGAGCAGTAGGTGGAAACACAGTTGATTGATTAATTTGTTGGTGTAGTTAAGCTGCAGTTGTGAGGAAGATGGAGGAGTTGAGAACCAGGGGAAGATGACATGGGAAGAGAAAGTCGAAGTGTTTGCACTCTGAGAAAAGGGTCCTGCCAAGAATGTAAAAAGTATAAAGTCTAAAATATTGGTGGATCTCAACTAATCTGCAGAAATGTTCTTGATCTTTGAGGTTTTTTTTCTGCTTCATTTATGTGCTGTGTCTCCAGTTGTCTGATATCTGAGAAAGAGCAACTGCCAGAAGTCAATGATTAAGGCAACATAAGTTTTTGTTAGGTCTTTGAAATTTCTGCTTTGCAATAAAAGATTCCTGCTGACTAACTCCTCCCACATAATATGGGGGGAGTATGAAGCCTATACCATCTAATTCATCTGTCCTCCTTCACTTGCATGAAAAGGTTCACCATCTCTTTCTGTGAGAAGTCATAGCAAGCATAAATTTCATCCATTGCTTACCCCCCCCCC
>VZSC01007191.1:275704-314580 GCA_013398225.1 Steatornis caripensis | reverse complement strand
CCCCCCCCCCCAAAAAAAAAAAAAAAAGCTGAGCCAGACATGAAAGAAAAAACAGAAAAAATCTGATTTTAACTAATTGACCTTTACCAGGACTTGACAAAGTGCCCCACGGTGCTCTCTAGGACATAGAGTGCAAAGGCTACTGTGCCCCATTAAAAATGGATGAACGGAAATTATTTTGCATATAAGGTCATAATCTATTGTTCAACAAATAACTGGGATTTTACAGACTTAATGCATGTAATTGGATTTCTAGTTTGCATTGACTTATACAAATGTATATATTCTTAAAGAATCCTTCACCATGTTTTTAACTTTGTAACTGAGTTGTTAGTGAGCCCACAGACTGCGTGTGCCTCTGCAGTGCTAATGCTGTTCTGTCTTTGGACCATAGCCTGGAGTGAGGTTCTGTGTCTATCTGACATTACTGTTAGCTGGCTGCCAGAATGGTCCAGCTCTGCTCCAAACATTCTAGGGTGTCAGTGAGTCTAACCTGTTGTGAAAGAGGTTCTTTTAGCAAAGTTGTTCTTTCAGTCACACCAACCCCGCCAAATACCAAGCAGTAAACCACAATAAGCCAGGAAATTCCTGAGGCCATAGAAGGATGTGCTTGTATTTGTCATCTTGTTTCTACTCACTGAACTGTCTTTGTGCCTAAAGCCACTGAAAATTAGCAGTTTTGAGCTTCAGGTATTAGATTTTGTACCTGGTAGGTAAGCAGCATTAACTAGTATAGCACTGGTGTCGCAGGCTTTACCAATTTCTGCCTCATTGTGAAAGGAGCATTTTCCTGCTGTAGAACTACTATTCATGTAAGACTGTTATTGTTGGCCAGGTGTAATGTAGAGACTTGCCAAAAATATCAAAAACATGGATATTCAAGTTTTAGTTTCTCAATCAAAAGGAGGGAGCACAGTTCTAGATATCTGGGTGGCCAAATGTGTTAATTGTCTAGGCATTCAAGAGTGGAGACAAGTCCAAACAGGTCAACGCCTGAGAATGCCCTGCTGTGATCAGCAGTGGAGGGATTACCTCAATTTCAAGTCCAAATGTCAAACCCATTCCACTCTCAACAAGCGTATCGGAGCTGAAGATGTCTGAACCATCTGCTTTCTGTTCATGGGGGATAGTCTTGGCTTGTGGTGTCGATTATCACTGGAATCCTCTTGGAGCTGTTTTTTCTTTACATCTCTGAACTTATTCTAATACCGAAGCCTGTGCTTGACTAGAAAGCAACACAGAGCTGGAAGGCAGTTTAGCATAGTGAATACAAGATGCATTAGAGTTGTAACAAAACAAAATGTTCTAGTACTACTGTTGGCCACCTGAATGTGTGTGAAGCCATTTATTTATGGGCAAGCTGCTTGTGTTGCTGCTCTTTTTGCAGCAAGGGGATGTTGGCACTGCAATAGGTTTTCAGCATTACTTATGAAAATGTTATAGGAGCTCAATGTTATTTATTGCCTACATAATAGTAACAAAATCAATGAATTATACAGTGATGTGATGATTATGAGCTTGTTCATGGAGTTTGGGAGAAATTAAAATTCATATGTGACTAAGGTGTTTTTGTGAATTGTCATCTTATTAAAAACATATAAAGAACTGCATTATGTTAGTAATATGAAATGAAATAGTTTCTTGAAGTCTGAAAGCCCTTAAGACTATTTCAAACAAGGTAGAGAGCCTCACCTCTGCAGATTTCAGACCAGTTTGCAATGCTTTGTGTTGATCATAGGACAGTTAATGCAAAACCCTTGCTTAAGGCTTGTTGATTTTTTTTGGGCTTGTGGTTTGATTTGCTTGGGGTTGTTTGGTTTTGTTTTGGGGTTTTTTTTTTTGAGCAAAGGCATAAAGTGACCTTATTTTCCATTTTTTTAAATTAAACCATTATGGACATTAGAAAACGCAGCTGAACAGCTTAACAATTTGTCTTAATGCTTACTCTCTCAGAAAAGTATTTAATCTGCTGGAGAGAAAAAAGAAGAATGTTATTTATTTTTGTGTGTTCTTGTGTGATCCCACCCGCATTCCTTAGAAAAACTCTGAGCAGCATAACATTGGCTTTCAAGGTTTGCTGTTCACTCATTTGAATGTTGTAGCCAAACACTGACTGAAGATGATTTCAAAACTGAAGACTTTCAGTGGGTGGCCTCATAGTGTAGCTCTGCATGCAAGACAACCTCTGTGAGTAGAGTGAGCCCCAACCTCACACAGTGTTAGTAAGGGTTTCCCAGAGCCTTCCTCCTGCCCTGTATTGCTTCCTTACTTCTTTTGCTGGCTGTGATCCTCTGTTATCGCACAAGCTTTACTCATTTCTCCAAATAGTTTTTCTTTTCTCTGGACGTGAAGGGACTGGATTATAACAAAAAGCAGAATTTTATTTAATTTCAAATATTTGATTTTGCTGAAAACAATGGCGTGACCTGTTCCATTCATGCTCACTTCAGGCAGTAGGAGGTTTTAATGTATAGGTAATGGCTTGCTGTACCAATCCTTTTTCATACAGGTTGTAGCGTAGAATTATTGTTGTTCTGTCTTTCCAAGGAAGTGTTCACGAATATATGGAGATATTCAGAACCCGCCTGGATGCGTTCCTGTGCGCCCTGCTCTAGGTGCACCTGCTTTAGCGGGGGGGGGGGTTGGACTTAAATGGTCTCCAGAGGTCCCTTCCAACCCCTACTGTTCTGTGATTCCTTCAAGCAATTTTTTTTTTTTCCCACTTCACCTTCGTTTGTTTTGTTCTTGGGCTTCAGTGCTTCTCTAAACGTTGGCAGCGCACAGCCTTTCTACAGGTAACATTACCATTGCTTGCTGTGCCCTGAGAGCTGGTGGCACAACAGGACTGAGAGCGCAGACAAGTACAAACATGCAGTGCAGGAAACTTAAGCCTTACAGGGATGCCAGGGAGAAAGCAGGCAGTTAGCAATTACTGTTACTGTTGTTGCTGTTTTCAAATAAAGCCTTTTTTTAATCTCTTCCCAGAATATAACATAAGGGGTATCCCAGTTCAGTAGTTGCACTGAAATCAAATTAACATGCTTGTTTATTTTAATCCCTATTGCACTTCCAATTTAAATTGGGAAGAAAAGGAAGACTGTTCAGAACTCAAGATAAGAACAGCTCAATCGTACCCCACCCTTTGGACGAACTAGACTAGTCTGTACTGTCCAGTTCTTTTGAAGCCTGCATTTAACTGCAAAAACTATTTAAAGACAGCATGTTTTGGTCAGCATGTTTTGACAGCAGTTCGTACTTCAGTTACCTCTTATTAGAGTCTAAAGGAAGAAACTTAATTTTGCTTACTGTGTCATAATAAATCAACTCATCTCTTGTATGTGTTAAGAAATACAAATGTTAAGTCTGAATAGCATTGTTTATTTTTGTAAAAGAAATATAGATAAGAGTATAAGTAAGACAATGTATGTAAGAAACCATTCCTTGCCTATTTCATTTCTTGTTATCTCTAAACTATGGGATATAAATAAAAAAATTCCTCAATCATCATGATGTTTCTGCCTCAGTAATTTCTCCTAATAAACTTTTCTCTGCACTGACCATCTCTGAACAAGAAATTGCTTTGAGCTATTAATCGTACTTTTTCTTTTTTCTTCACTTTTCTCTCTTTTTTCTATTATCTCTGTAGGGCAGCAAATAGTAGTTCAGATAAAGGTGTATCTTTACCATTTAAAATGTTATAAGACTCAGTGTTTATCATAGCCATCTCTTTAATATTAGATTATTTAATGTTGGCCTTCAGACTCAGAAGGTACTGGGAAGGGAGGTTGCAGGTGGTGCGATTGCATAAGTTTTTCAGAAGCTTAACTGAAAAGGTGTTCCCCCTGCTAACTTTGGCCTCTGTGGTCCTGTCACCTTGGTTTGTAATGGGTCTCCTCTGCAAAGTCTCATTGGTGTGGTTTAAAACATCTAAAGCCAGTTATCTGCTCTGCCGTTCACTGCTGCAGGCTACTGCCTCTTTGCAGGGTGGTAGTTAGGGACCTTCCCTTGTACCTCAACTTCCCCAGCTTTCATGGTTTTCATTACGTTGAACTCTAGATCACAATAGAGATACAGGGGCACCTACAAAAATTAATGTCTTCAGCTTGAGGATGCCTGTCAAAGCTGTTGGATATTTTGCTCCTAGTTGAATTTTGCCAGTATGTTTGTGCCACCCAGAATCTGTCTTAAACAATTATGTTTTAATTTTGCCTCCAGTGATGCAGACTTGTGTTTGTTTACTCTTCATTTATAGTGCTTCCAGTCAGTAATCTTTGCTTCTGTTCTTGTATGCAATACGAGGTGTTTTCTCCCAGCCACTGATCACTTTCTTTTTTAATTTGAAAGTTGAATTCCAGATGTCAGCATGCAGAGGGAGGAACGGCATTCTTATACTCGGTGGTTATAAAGATAATGTATATAGGGAGAAATTCTAGCAGAAAGGTGAAAACAAGTAAGCCAGTATCTAGAGGAATCTCTGTTTCAGGACTGAAGTTCTGTCCCCACGGATGCCTATAATATAATTTGCATTGAATTCATTGTAGCTATAATTTTGCTGTGGCTTGGGCAGTAAGCCTCTAAGGAAGGTACAAAGTATAGGGTCAGCTTTGAATTATCAAATTACAACATCTGAGAGGATGGGCACAAGCACACAAGGGCTGTACTTGATGAAGAAGATCTTGAGTCGTGATGGCTACAGCTAATTCCCTTTTGGAATTTTGCTCAAATTGTGAAGCAGCTGTAAAATTTTGACATTTATGTGCACTACCTAGAGAATTTCAGTCTGAAAACACAGTACACTGTTATCCAAAACTGGTTCTAGGAATCATAAAATTCTTTTACTATGTCCTGACAAAAATGATAACGTTTCCAGATGTGTTAGTGCTTCTCAAATTGAGATCTCAATCTAGCAATATTATGAAGATGATTTTAAAAAAAGAAAAGATTTAGTAAGCAGCTATATTTCTTTGGATTTATCGCTTATTTAGTATTGTAGCAGCCAAGACTTTTATGTCAGAGGATCCTAAAACTAAGTTATTGTTAGAATTAATCACGAAAGTAGTTGTCATGCCTACCAAGCACCCAGAGCCGATCAGTAGCATTTCAGTCTTTCTCAGATTTAAATCTCGTAAATTGCTCAGCCGTCCGTGCTTAATATCATACAGCCTGTTAGCACTGCTGCAGTGCCAGCAGGGCGAGGTAGCACTGCCACGGCTGTGTGCTACCTGCCCACCAGGGAAACTGTGTCCTGGAAATGGGAACTGATCACTTCTTTATTGCTGTATTTGTTCAGAAATGTGTGTTGTACGTTCATCAGCTCTCCTGTCAAACTCTTTAGAAGCTTGTCAGTAAATTAAGTGGGCTTAGTTTTCCTTTTGCAATCTTAGTTTATAAGTGGGTTGGTTGTCCCTGGGGAAATTACAACACAAGCAAGAAACCGCAGAAGAGGCAGGGGTTGAGTGCAGGACTGACCTAGGAGGTCAGGGGCCTGCAGGAGGTGGCAGAGAGAAAGCCGTAGGGGCTGAGGTGGTGCTGGGAGCTGGGGAAGTGAAAGGGCAGCAAATGAATTGAGGCTCAAGGAAATCTGCTAGGGGAACAGCACAGATGGAGGAAGTAGTGCAGAGTCTTAGGGCTGTCACTTTGCGTGTGGCTATATACCTAGCTGCGAGATGCCCGGCAAAAGGAGAAATTAGCTCAGCAGTTGTCTTGTTTTGTATATTGTTCCATTACTATTTGCAACAGTCACTACAGAAAACATCTGGAGCAGGTTGATTAAGATGTCAGGTGGGGAGACTCTTTCTATCTATGAGAATTCCTTCAAGCGATTTTAAGCTAGGCTTTTTGTCTGCTGCATTGCTGTGGGCTCACTGGTCCAAAACTCCCAGGAAGGAGATGTTAGCACTTAATGTGTACTGGATTCCTGTTCCTGTGTGTTCTGTCCATACAGAGTACTCCTTCCTAAGCATCTGGTGATACTATAGATTAATTCTCTGAAGCTCCTTTCAAATCTAGTCCCAAAGTAACTTCTACCTGGATATATGTAGCATTCCAGAATCTCCGGTTCCTTCAGGTTTCTTTGTCAAAAAAGGTAGACTTTGGCAATTTTTATTTTAGAACGTAATGCATGGTACACTATCTCTCGTGTCAGACTTCAATATATATTTTATGCTCATGTTGCTTTGTGTCTGATGTGTGCTCAGTCACAAGATTGTTCAGGGATCAACCCTAGTGAAGATAATTTGGAGCTCCATATAGCTTTTAGATTGTACATAGGGTGCAGAGCACCTCTAGTTTTCCGTAGTCTTTGTTCTGTCAAATTTTTCCCTTTATTTTCCCAGTTATTTTACCTTCCCGAGATTCCCATGGATTACAACTTCAGATGCAGATGTAATCCGTGTTTTAGTGAGAAAATAGTGAAACCAGTGTTGCAGAGCTTGCAGGAGACCACTAGCCTGAGAGTATGAGGAGGATTCTTCCTGATTTCGAAAGAGAGGGTTTTTTTAGGAGTAGTGTTTCTCCTAACCAAGAGAATGTGTTTAGAAGAGTAAATGTGCTTCAAAGCATCCCACAGAGGAGTTTGCAGAGATGCGTGTCGGCCATTCTTTAGCTGGATTGAAGTGGCACAGAAACATTAAGCAGATTTCTCCCTTTTATCTGGTTATTCTCTATCGGTGCAACAGATCTTACTCTGTTAAAGCATGAGCAGCCTTTGCTGCAGTGGTTGAACAGTGTTCAAAGCTGACTTGTTAGCCAATACAGAGAGAACAATGAAATATCTGCTATGAAGCTGCAACAACTGGCCTGAAAATTAAGAAATAAATGATAAATTAGATAAAATGAGGTCCTGATTTTGTTATGGGGATAAGAGAATCTTACTGCAGCAAAGTTTGCTAAGCCCATCAAGTAGCATAGTGCATACCACCAAGAATTCTGATGTTTTAGTCACTAGTGCTTTTGCTTACCAGAGATACAGACTTGTGGGAGTGGTTTATATCTTTCCTTAGCATTTTACACTTAAAAGGTGCTTGCTCTCTTTCCTTATTACTGCCGGGTTTTGTTTAGTAGACCTAAGTAATTGCTGTGTTGATGTCACTGTACTTGTAATACTATCCTCGTGTAAGCTTTGCATTTCCCCTCGCTTTTGAGTGGCAAGTTGAATAACGGAAAACAACAAATTTCAAGACTTTTGCCCTCCTTCAAAGTTATGTTAAAATACTTTCTTATTTATATTTAATCAGCTTTCTTTAGGTTTTGATTAAATGTAATGGCTTTTTGAAATCTAGAGGTTATGGGATCGCATACTTTCACTCGGACAGAAATTGAAAATGTAATAATACTGTGAACTCCTGGGTCTTATTGATTCTGCGTGTAGGGGTGACTCACCTTCTGGATGGTTAGAGACCAGCCGCAATATGCAAGAGCTGTATCTGCAAGGCTGTAGCTCAATGCAACCTAAAAATCAGGCTTTAAGAAATGGCACCAGCTATATGTCTAAATGTAGCTGTCCCTGACCATTGTGCTCCATCTAGTTTCATGCTGTTCCCTCTTTGCGGTGTTTTAATACATCTTCATTGCTTCAATGCAATATTGATAACAATATAAACAATGTTACAGAGTTTTGTTTAGCTTGGGATATGCCTTTTTCTACTAAATTGCTGATTTTTTGTTTTCCAACTTGATAACGCATCAAGTTTGAGAAGCTCATTTCAAACTGTTACAACATCACACCTGACCTATGCTGATTATGGCTCCTGAAGTACAAGAAGCACTTCACTGAGTTTCTGAAAAGATATTTTTTTTAATTAATTCAGTGTTTTGTTTGAAAAGTGGGTTTATTTCTAAGCTTTTTCTTACGGTATGCTTAGCGTATACACGGTATACCACAAAGTATACAAAATTTGTCAAGAGAACTTTCCAGGAAACTTCTGATATACAAAAAAAAAAAAAGACTGCTGAAATATTAATCATATGTTACTTGAAATAGCTTGTGAATAATGGCCAGATACTGTACCAGCAGGTATTCTTTAAAATAACGTAATAAAGTAGCAATCGGTAGCGTTGTGTGATGTTACTTCTGAGAATTGTTGCAAGCAGCAAAAATGTTGATTAGCTGGCTCTTGCCTTCAGTGCTGAATTACTGAAATCATAGTGAAACTCTTGCATAAGTACACATACTATGTAAGAATAAAAATGAGAATTATTATTTTTTGTCTGGAGAAAATGCAAGCCAAACTTTTCCCATGTTTTTACTGAGATTTCACTTTCATCTGGGTTTTGGATCTGTTTTTATATAGGTCCTCTGTGTGTATATATTTTGCTAATTCACAGAAGACTGAAAAATACGTGATCAAAGTAGGGAAACTGTTAGTGATAAGTAAATGCACATAGGTAAGCAATTTATTAAAATGAAAATATACCCTGCTAGTAGAAGAAAGCACAAATCTGAGCTGAATCTTGGAATCTTAAAAAAGCCTGGATACGTATTCGGGGTCTTCTTTCACTGTTTGACATAAATCAGAACGATAAGGAACCAAATTTTGCCAACTTCCTCCCCCCCCCCCTTAAGAAAGAGTAATCATCTTAAATTCAAAGGCAAATTCAGATCCCTTAACTTTTACAACTGCATTTTAGTATTGATTTTTGTTTTATTTTGCTTTATAGACTTTAACAAACCCAGGAATACCATCTGTTACGGATCTTCCCCTACAGGATTAGCTATAAAAGAAACACCTAGGGTTGGGGATTTGATTGGTGTGGTGGTTTGGTTTTGTTTTTGAAACCACACCACAGTATGTAGATCACAAATGACATGGAAACAGTACTGTCAGAAGCAGAGGAGGGTTTTTTGGCAACAGTCATGATGTACAGTGGAAAATGAACTGTAGCAGGTAAGAAGTTTGTATGTCCAATTTCAAGACCGATGCCTTAATTAAATGTTACATGGACTGCTCGCTGAGCCCTCTGTGGTGTTACTGATTTCGCATAAGTGTGCCACTTGGAATCTTGTAGATGTTCTAGGCTGGAGATAGTCATACTAAAAATATGGATCTCAGAGAAATCAGATGTATGTACCTAAAATAATATACTTAATCCCATGTTTATTTTCCTAAATCACATATTTCCTACTCAAGATGATGGAATTACTATTTTTGTATTTTGACAGTTATCGTTAAGTGTTTGAAAGTTTGTATTTCTTACCACGAGGCTATTTGTTAAGGGAAAATGGAAACTTCTGAATCCATATTCTGTTAAATTGATTGTGTTTGTTTAATATACATGTAGCATATCTGGTATGTACTGTACAGTTGTCTAAAACAACTGAGATCTTTTTTACCTTGCAAGATTTGTCAGAGGGCTTGATTTAGTTGTACTTCTGTGTATGTTTATGGATAATAATCTGGAATATTTTAATTTGGTAAAAATAACATAATGAAATAAATATTTTCTTCAATCCAAGCCTTTGGTTTTGCGCTTTAAAAATTAAAGGAACTGTAAAATTGCTAATTTGCATCCCCAGGAAGTACAGAACAGCTTTTGGTAAAAGGTCTTCAGTCCTTTACTGAAATTGAGAAAGTAGTTTCAGAAGGTGTGTGCTATAGCACTGATCACAGCTAGGAGGCCTAAATTGGGTTTAATTTTAAAATGAAGTTAATCCCAATCTTGAATACTGTATGAACAGGATTATGGGAAATTTTTCAGCACACATTTCCCTTTGAGTGTGGTTTTCAAGTTTAAAACTTGGACTTACTCTGTCACTCAGTTACTTGGGAACATAAGCTATGTTTTTTTGTTCCTGTCACACGGTAGGTACAAATCAAGATGCAGATACTGTGAATTGTACCTTTGTGGGTACAGAATGTTGCCACAGAAATACTTGGACCTTTTCCCAAAACTGTTCCAGATGACAAATCACAATAAGAGTATATTTCTTCTGAATATTGAACCTAGAAATAGAAATGAGGAATAACATGAATGATTAATATGAGAGAAGTGATCCGGCCTTTGGGAGTGTTGAATACTCGTTCAGGACTTCTGTGCTTATGATGTGAGTTAAAGAAAAATGCTGCTAAGAAAACAAAACCGTTTGTTCTGCTCTTTTCATAGTACAACCATCTGCTTGAAGCAAGTCAAGAATGGGAAGAACTGCGTTTCCCGTAACTGCGTTATGTAATAAAGAGAGGGCACAGGCTTTGGGACTCTGTATTTATGGCCAGCGCCCTTCCTGTAGCAGCCCTGGTTTAACCTAAGCAGATTTTTTTTTTTTTTTTTTTAGTGTGCTTGAGGGAGTTAGGTGCTCAGTTTCCTGTGCCTTTTGCTTGCTTGGCTTGGTGACTGGAAAGCTACCTGACAAGCAACCAATTTAACACAGCAAATTAAAATCCCACGGGGAGTGCCAATAGAAGTCTACACAAAATAAACAGCGAATACATTCTGAAATGCTGAGAAAAGATGTAACAAACTTTGGCCACTCAAATTCCAGTAAAGTAGCAAAGTATGGCGACAGTGCAGTTTTGTTTGGGTTGCCCGTAGCCTAAAATAGTCTCTTTTTAGCACAATGCCTTCTGGTCATCACTTCTGTATAAATAATACAATTTTTCGTCCACACCTAGGGAAATAAATGTTTCGCTTGTGTGCTGCCAGCATCGTGTCCTCCAGTACCTCCTCATTTCACGCCACCACACGTAGAAAGTAAATTACAGCGAGGAAAGGGGGCAGCCTGGTATCCTGTGCTATAATTTGGCAATGGGCTTTTGTGTATGTGTAGACAGCTGCTGTTTATTCCTATCATGCATATTGCAGTGTTCTCAATTTTCCTCCCACACAAAGTTGTATTCTTGTATTCAGTTGAAAGGGCACTTAAAAAGCAGTATGTCACTTCGCCCGTGGCTGTAGTCAATGTAACAAAGATTGTATCTTTTCCAGATCTGCAGTATAGCATCAAATACATTTTTAATTTAGGTTAGTAAGTATTAAGGCCAGAAGGGTGCAGAAAATCTATTCTGACCTCTTACGTAATTTAGTCTATAAGTTATCGCTGTGTTGAGCCTAGCTGGGTATTTGGATATGAGTTCGCAGCTCTATCTTGGGGAGAAGAAATAATGTCTTGAAATCTTCTGATCATCTCTTGCTAGTTTGCTCAACTGGTTGCTTGACCTTACTCTTAAAATATGTGCCTTAATCCAGTTTGATTTTTGTTTGGATTCAGTGTCCTGTTTGCTTCCTCTTACCTCATTAGAAAGCTTTCTTATTGCCTGCCATTTTATGCCTGGAAAAGGAGCCTCTCTGCTCCTTTGCTGTGTAGCACATCTCTCTGCAGAGCGATTTGTGAAAGTCCAGGAAACAGTATTGGCATGTCAGTGGGATGTTCTTCCTAATTTAATTAGTCTGTCTTCTGTCCCTCCCTCCTTCTCATCTGTGTTTAATTAGTTCAGATGCAAGACTGTTCCGGCATAGCTGTGCAGTTTCTTTAGGGAGCTGAGCTGGAGCTACACTGGGTTAATGGCGCAGTGCTGCATTGCACAGTGATGACACCGAAGCACACTGAGCCGCTCCTTTTTGATGAGTTAAACAGACTGAACTTCTTAAGTGTAAATGTAAGGCTCTGGCTTCTTAGCACTCAAATAATACTCTACCATAATAGGTCTGTTCATTCTGGACTTTCAAAAACATGCTCAAAGGAGGTTTTCAACTTCTGAGGTTTTATAAATCTTAAAAACCTGGGTAGCATGATGGAAAGTGAAGGGAAGTTGGCCTCCAATCTACTGTCCTTGGTATTCTGTAGCATTGTTTCCAGAAAAATGTTGTATTACTCAATCTGTATAACTGGTGACTTGGATGGGACAGGGGAGATTAACGCCAAGAAGTAGTCTTAATTTACAAGTTTACCACTGAACTGCAAAAGTGTTGGCAGTAGGTGAATATTATTAGTATTATATTTTTTGGTGGATGCCACAAGTGACTTCTATGCTAGAAATAGTTTAGGAAATAATTTTATTTGGTTGAACCTTGACAACCTTGTTGCAGTGCATTCCTTACTATTTCAATCTACTGTCTTTCTAAAGTTTTCTTAACATGTGGTGTTTTCTCAGAGTACAGTTTTTATTTTCCAAACCTTTTATCATGTTAGATGCTTCGCTCTGAACTGCCTCTGATCTGTCCATCTCCTAAGCGTGCTGCTCCAAAACACACGCACTTTGACTGAGATCTAATGGGACTTGGATAATCGTGCTTCTTTTACATACTTAGTGCTATGACCTAAATAGCATTCACTTTTTATGTGACAGCATTTTATTGTTAGCCTGTTTTCGGTGTATTATCCAGTATGACATACAGCTCTGTCTCTGTGATGCTCCTGTATAGAGTCTATTCACAGGAAAAATCCTAACGGCCTTGTTCAATTTAAACTTGTCGCGTCTTCAAGCAAAGTCAGTTGATCTCAGTGGGAGTTGCCAGATTAAGACTGAACAAAGTCCTCAGGATTTCGTTCCCTGTTGGTACATTTGTTTGTTCTTTTCAGCTGCAACTATTTGTCATTTGTTTCTATTGAATCACAGCACAAATTCATTTAATTATTTTAGTCCCTCAAGGTCTTTGACATCTTGCATACTGTTTAGGCGAGGTGTAATGGTTTACAGTTCTCTCTTCCCTCTATTTTGTCATACTTAATAAGCAGTAACAACGTTGCTGTATTTGTATTGTAAATGCACATTCGAATATTTTGAAGAGTCTGCTCAGTAGCCAAGCTTTTTTTCTTCTTCATTAAAACTTGCTTTTTCGAGGCGTGGGAAAAAACTTTCCAAAGAAAACAAACAAACAAAAAGTCCATGTATCACACAGATGTTTTCTGGGGGGAGGGGGCTGTGTTCTTAAAGGCTCTTTATATTTGCATGTTTAGAAACAAAGGTATTGTGTGAAAGAGGTTGAAAAAGAATTCCTTTGTTCTTCTGAGTAAGATGATATACAGAATTATGTTATCTAGAACCTCCTTCCCCTCCATATTTACATGAAACCTACAAATATTTGAGGTAATCATATTTCATAGCAAGAAGAGGGGGGGCGGGGGGGGGCGCAGGGTGAAGGCATCTCTTGAGGATTTGTAGGTACAATCAGCAACTTTGTCTCCTTCCAGTATAACTAATCACCTGTTTAAATATTCCTTCATCTTGGAGGAATAACTGGGGTGGGAGAGGAAACAGAAATGTGTAACTGTACCTTTCATATTGCAATACCCTGTTCAGGCTACATATACACTCATAGAACGGTTATGTAACAAGTGGTCTATTGCCTCCCTAAAAACTGCTTGATTACTTCTGTGATGTGTATCCCACATCAGTGAGTTAGAGAGCACCAGTATGTGTTTGCATGCTTAGATATATCCACCCTAAAGCTCGGTGCAGGATTTATGCCTGGAGGAAAGGGTCGATGGCTAAGACGACTTTGAAATGGGACTGACCCACAGCTGTCCTGTCAGCTGTGGGGGCCAACAGCAGCAAGAGCTATGCAGTGGCATCCTTGAAATGCATCTTTCAATAGTAACATTTCTATTTATCCCCTGAGTTTTCACTGGTTTTCTTCTGTGTTCTAATGAATATAAATACCAAAATAATTGAATATGTATCTGTTGAAGATACCAAAAACTATTGAAAAACCCCAAAAGAAACTGAAAAAACCCCTTTCAAAAGCTACAGATAGTTTAGCTCAGTTGGTACTGCCTTCTTTAACTCCAACTGTATATCTCTAAGATATAGAGATCTGGGAGAGACCGAGATAATTGGTCAAAGATAGATACATTGAGCTGTGGAATTAAAGATACACAGATGTGGAAGACTGACCTATTTGAAGAACAGCTATGCAGGTCTAGTGCTATGACTATTGTCCGAGTAT
The DNA here is from genome assembly GCA_013398225.1 of Steatornis caripensis. Taxonomy (NCBI): domain Eukaryota; kingdom Metazoa; phylum Chordata; class Aves; order Caprimulgiformes; family Steatornithidae; genus Steatornis; species Steatornis caripensis. Next base: position 300,699 of record VZSC01007191.1, on the reverse strand, counting down.
CTCCCATTATAGCAGTTCCTGTGGTGGAATATCAGTACATAGAAACATCAAGAATTTTATCAAGTTGTCTGCTGTGCATGCATGTGAATATGAAAGAAAAATGCTGACCATTTGAAGCTTCTTGTGAAGTGTTCTTTGTTACTGTCCCTTCCTTTACTGTGTGTTTTTGTCCCTTCCTACTATTCATAATTAAAAGGGGAAAAAAAAAAGACGAGAGGGAAGAAAGAAAAAAAAAAAGAAAGAAATCTTTCAAAGACCTTTGGCTCTAATTAGATTTTCATTAAGGTTTTATAAAATCTATTACACAAAACCTCATAAGAAATGGGAACGCAATTCATGGAGATGATTAACAAATTGGCTTAATGAACTTATCTTGAACCTCTCAGACCCACTGTGGAGTTCTCACTACCCTGAAGTGTTAGAAAGAAACACACCCAGTATGACAATTCAGAACAGTATAAGAAGTAAAAATGAGATCAGATGGTCTCAGCCTTGTTCATACTTTTTCAAGAGCGCACATCAACAAGCCATACTGAACTGTCACTAATTTGACAGCTGTAGCAGTGAAAAGCCCCATAAAGCCAGAATAAGACACTGGGATTTGTGCCAGCTGAAGGCAATTTTACCTTGAAAAGACTGGCTCTGGGTTGTGTGATTGAATGAGGAGCCTAACATGGCTGAGCTCTTATCTTTCATTTGCATAGGAACTAAAGAGAAAGCAGCTGCTTGGTCCTATTTTGCTATTTGTTTGCACTAGTGTAAATACCAGTTGTAAACCAGTTGTAAATACCATTGTAACACCAGACTATTCTGGACTAGGTCTGCCAGCAGACAACCAAACTAAGAATAGAACTGCCAAAACAAAAAGATACTTCCAAAAAATGCAAGAATTATGTCAGACAGGTGAATTAAGAAATTGATTTAACTTTTACATCTGTTGAATGGTCAGATTACAATTTTTAAAACTTTAGGACTACTGTATAATTTATGCAGCTGATACATGTATGGCATCTCAAAGCATTTTATGAAAAACCTAGTAATTCTTGATGCTAAGTAGATGCAGATGGGAGAGATCACCTAAAGTCAGTTTTTGTTCAAGATAATGTGTTTTTGTTTCTGACTGTTATGGGATGTTTGAGCTTGAATATCACAGTGTGAAGTCTAAAAGCACAGGTGAAAGCAAACTTTCATCCAGGAATTTGGACTTGGATCATGGTGGCAAACGCCCATCAAAGTTACATTCTTCAAGAAATATTATTGAAACACAGCAGTTCCAGACAGGATTACCAGATCTTTATGAGCTTGTGGCATGGGAAGTATTTAGAGCATAGCTACACTTTTTCTGACATTCCTAAACTTGCATGTCATTTACTCTGAAGGTTGCAGTTATGGTTTCATTTTATTTTTGCTTGTTGTAAAGCAGAATCTTGCCTAGTTCGTTAAAGGGAGCCTGCAAGAGGAGTGGTCTCCTGTCCTTTTTATCTGAACGGTTGAAGTTACTGCAGCATCTTACCAGCAAGCCTTCTATCTGCTCCTGGAGGGAAGGATGTTACTGGGATACATTCCGTCACATCTAAGCGTGCTTTGCCTTGGTGTATAATAGGTAAGTGTGATGCCTTGCCGTGTGACTGGTTTCAGATGCATTAAGTTCCCCGGGCTCAGAAGCAAGCAGGGGTACAGCTTAAGGCCTGGTGGGACAAATAACTCCTGATGGAAGTTTTGGATCAGCAGCCATGTCCCTGTTCTCCCTTCTGCTTTCTTATGCTGTCACTTCCTTCCGCTCCTGTTGACAATGCAGTTGGTACTGTTGTACATTAAGCCAAATCAGGGAGGTGACTAACTGATGATTTTTTGCTGATGAGTTGTTTTTCTGCCGAATCATTTCCCTAGCCTGCATCTCTGCCTGGCTGCGCTGTTTACCCCAGCACAGCCCCAGCGCAGTGAGGGAAACAGGAGAGCATGGTTGAGGAGAGGTTGAGCCCTGGCAACTGTCTGGTAGCACTGCTATTAACTGTTCAATTACACTCAGCTATTTTCAGCCTGAGAATTAAAATTCAGCTATTTTCCCTTACTGGGAGGGAGTAAACACCATAAACCCTCTTCTTGGCTCTGTTTAACTCCTAATTCAGCTTGTTGTATGGTATGTCGGCTGTGTCCTTTTCCCATCCATCTGTTCAAGAGTGCAAGTAGCAGCTCCCTTGCCGTTCCCCAAACTGTCATCTGCGAAAGGGAGTTCAGCAAAGTAAAGCAGCTCCCTGTGTAACCGTATGTCCCCACACAAGCTCGTAGAAAGGAATCACAGTTTGTCCTTTTTATTGTGTTCTCTTGCCAAGCTCAAAGCATCTCCTTTTCAGTCATTGAAGAGGTTTTCAGATGCTTCTAAGAAGCAGAAGTTCTGGAAACCAGATTTTGGAAATTAGGCTTCTCTGTCCTCAATGGGAGCTGCTAGATGGGTGGTGTGCCCTTTTAATTGCCAGTCTCTGAGCTGGTGTACATGATCAATGTCTGTCGCTTGTCAACGTGACGTGTTCCAGCTTCTTTTGGGCATTTTGCTCCAGAGTACTCATCTCAAAATGAATCTGATACTGACACAGCTATGCGATCTATTCACTTTTCCCAGCATTTACCTGCATTCAAATCTGCACTCATCAGTGTTGTAGAAGATAGCTTGAATATAGGTGTTTTGCAAACTAAATACATATTCGGAAAAATCTTTTATCTTCATAATATCAAGATCTAAAAACTGCTTGGCAGCCTGACACTTTTTTTAAAAGTTAGGTCTCAAATGTTAAAACGTAGGGGAAAAAAAAAAGGTTGCCCTTGTAACCTTTAGTCGCTTCCTTGTGCACATAGGGTATGACAGCTATTTTAGAATTATTTTAATTGCAGAATAACAATCTTGGATTCAAATTTTGCACTTCAGAAAGGCTAAGAAGTTGCACTTGAGGGCACACAATTATGTCACATTGGGACTTTCTTAAATGTGACTCTGCTGAAAGCAAATATGCCTTCCTGTTAAAAGGGTAATTTGTTAGTCAAATAAACTAGGACTGTCCTAGTGCCGTCCATGTTTGGTCTTGCAGTAAACTTAAATGTATATGAAGAAATCTCCCTTAAGGTTGTGGTCATTTTACTTTTAATTTCATATGAAAGTTTTCTGAAGTTCACTGTTCATTTATTAAGGGGAAGAATGAGGCTTAATTACCGGAACAAGGAATAATGCAAAGCTGCAGTTGTGTAATGTTCTCGGGGTTACTTTTGTACTTCAGGAATTGCTGGAACACACAGATGACTTAGTTAACAGCAGGGCTGTGTAGCTCTTAAAATTGTGGTACAAAACCAACCCTGTTCCCATATGGAATTACAGATAGTATTTCTGAGGATCATTCCAGAAAGTTGGTAATGTGTGTAATATGTGTTCATTTGCCTGAAAAATGTAAAGATTTGAACCGACTTCAGTGGGCACTAGGGAATGTGGCAATATTGAATGTAGGCTAAAGCTTGCTCGCTATCTATATGCAAAGACTATTACTAAAACTGAAGTAAATAGACTATGGCCTCCTGTATCCACTGCAGTCAACCTCAAAGTCCTTAATAAATGCCGTAGCACAAGGATTTGGCCAGTATTTTTTGATCTGCGGGCAAAGATATACCAGGACTGGATTGATAGAATCCAAATGATGTGTTTACTGACGAGATTTTAGTTTTGATACCAGAACACACACACACACAAAAAAATCATCTAAGACATGTAGCTCTTTGACATGACGTCCCTTGACACAGTGAGTGCTTATACTTCTAGATTATAACTTCAAACATCAGGGAGCAGGTGTTTCTTTGGAGAAAAAAAAAATAGTGTCAGCAGATGCAATCAAGTATATAAATGAACACAAAAATACTGCAGGTTTGTTTTTTGGGGGTTTTCTGCTTTTTTAGGGGAGGATACTTTGTGATAGTGTGTGTTTGTGTTTTACCTAACCACAATGGAAAAAGTCTGTATTCTTAATTTTGTTACATATTTTGATCTTTTGCCAACAAATTATTCTTTAACAATAAACAGATCTTTGAAACTATTCTCAGAGGAAATATGTATGAAATTATATTACCTATTTGGTGCCGTTTACTTGAAAGGACTTACTAATTAAAAACAAAGGAAGTTGAGGCGACTTGTATTGGCGATTACGATTTTTAAGCAGGCTAGTTGAATGATCTGTCTGAGATCTATTTTTACACAACTCCATCTCATTACTGTTATACACGACGTTAAATGAGTAAGAGTAATGTATTTTCTCCTTTTTTTCCCCAACATCTACAACTTCTGTGAACTGCATTATTTTTGGTGATGTGTTTTCTGCTTAATTTATTATATCCCTCCCAGTACATTTGTTTGTGACTTCATTCATAGATAGTAGTAAAGTTCAAGTTACTGAATATTAGTAAATGGAGTAAGTCACTCCACTGCAAGAAAGTAAGTTTTGCTAGTTTAACATGGTTTATTGCACAGACTACATAGTAAATGTTTTGCTTTTAGTTCTACTCATGCCTTCCACATGCACAGCAATTGTGGATGTGCTGGCATTATGAGGCACTGGAAGCCATTCAATTTCCGACATGCAGCCTAAGCTCTGAGCAGCATTAGATGATGTGGAGCTTAAAATGTTATCAGTCATCTCGAGTCCTATGAAGCACAGTGCTTCCATTGTACCTGATACTGACCTAAGCCAATGGTAGCCACGAGGGAGGGTGTTTTTGTTGTTTATTTTTTAAAAAAAAAACTGTTGAATTTGGCTTGGCATCCTAATGGCATAAACTATTAACATCCCTTCAGTTTTATAAATGAGAGCAAAAGAATGCTTTTCTTGGTTTCCTTATAAACATTGATTAATCTCTGACATTTTGGCTGTGGTGTCATAACGTGTCAAGCAGTAAGCAAATACGTGCATTTGCATATTCTCCCCTTCCTGAATTTTGTTTTCTAAGCTTATGAAAATCACTTTGATTAATATATCTACAATTTCCAGGGCTCTTTGTAGACCCAGTACTGGTTCAGTCTATTTCTTTGGCAGCTCTTTTGGCAAGACTTGTATGCTAAAAACCCAAACAAAACAAAAAACCAAACCCAAGAAACACCCCAGAGGGTCATCTGGCTTCGGGTTCATAAATGTAGATGTCAAAACTGTCATCAACTTCAGTCTTGCAACATCAGTAATCAAAGTTTATATCCAAGACGTTTCTGATATTTAGATACTTCCTTTCAATAGAGAATTGTCACTAGTCTTTTATCTGAAATTTTACTCTAGGTTGTCCTGTTCTCAGTAGAAAAACTGAAAGGAGGATAGTGCTTATGTCAGCCCCAGGAATTAACAACCCCTGCCTCCACCCGCCCCAACCTCGACAAGTACAAATTACAGAGAGGGCCTGGGCTGCTGCTCTGTCTCCTAGAGACATCTAAACTACGGTCCTTTGTTTTCAAGAAGCGGTTTTATGCAGCTGTCAGATTGTACGTCAAAGGATTTTTCTAGATTTGCTTCTGAATGAGCTGAACTGCCCCAGTATGCTGCTTTGCTGGCTGTAGGAAGAATTACCATTTTTTTTTTCTCCAAGGAGTCCAGAGTGCATATGTGGCTCCATCGCTTCCTACTGGGCCATGCGGCGGGTGGATATGGGCTGCCCCTGGCCGATGCATTGTGAGAAGGAAGACATGAGTGAAACAGAAGAGAAAATCACTTCAGCTCCTTAACTTAGAAATATTCTTTTACGTGCGGATTTTTAAATGGCATTTCCTGTGGGAACATACGAACAAAAAATTGTGTGTTTTTCTAAAAGCAATTCAAATGATTTCATTTCAAAGTTGCAAAGTAAGAACATATTTCTTAGTAATTTGTATACTGCACTCTCGCTGTGAATGTACATCATATTTGAAGGTACAATGAATAATTTGTAGCTCTAAACAGGCAGAGTTTAGTGTTGAAAGCTTCTTAATGTTTTTTTTAAACCTTTTATTCAGGAAAGCTTATTCAATAGATGAGGAAAGGATGAGAGGAGCACTGAAAACAGCTTTTCTAATTAGGTTTCTGTCTTTTAAATCTTATTTCAACAGAATGGTGTTAGACAGTGACCACCGAGGGGGGACTGAGGAATGCAAGTGTCTAAACTTGTCAACTGTTCTATCATCTACACCAGGGAATCCCCACTGCCTGACCCTGGCACCCCCCACCCTCTGGTGATTTTTTTTTTTCAGCCTTTTGAAGAGTTTCAAATTCTGCATTATCAAAAAATGACAGCTGAGCAGCCCATGTACTTCAGGGAGTACTGAAATAAGATCATGTTTTAGAGAGAATGGTCTGAATAAAGGTTAAGTCTTACAATAATGGAACTAATGCACAGAAATTTCTTTATGTATAAATGGTAATAAAATTGTTTTCTGTTGATATAAAATGGTGATAGTTTAAAATGTGAAGCAGGATCTTCTTGCTAATGGTTATTGCCTTATCCATTAGGCACGGTTGTGACCATGTGTGCGCGTGTGGATGTTTTTCCACTGTTGCATCTAGTTAAGAGACTGAAGTCCTTGCTATAGAAAGCAGTGTCTCCAGTAAGCTTGGGAAAAGTGTTCTGTTTCAGTGAAAACTGACTTCAGTATATTCAGGTATTCTGTAGAGCAATGAATTACAGGCAGTGTGGGCTGACCTTACTGAGCGTGTCCCATCTAGGACAGGGGTGGTTCAAGATCAGATATGCAAAAGAAGCACATATGCAGCAGGATTCTGTGGATGCGCATCCCTTCTGGCAGTTGCACATTGTGTCATTTATTATTCCTTTTCATGCCCATCATATTTCAAGTTCGTTCTGGGAAACCAAATGGCAGTTGAAAAGGATCCACTCTCAAGGAATTTAAGGAGCAATCTGTAAAATCTCTGAAGAGGCAAGAAGTCATTCTGAAGTGAGATGTGCCCCTGCGACTCTGTCAAGTGAGATACCATTGCACTCGTGTTAACTCACTGAAGGTTAGGATGCATTCAATGCTGTTAGAAAAAGTGGTTCTTTTAGACCTCTCTCTACTCAAAGTAGAGCTGTGCTTGACTGACCTTCTGCTGCATATGGCAAGTGATAGGTGTCGCTCCAGAGCAATGCCTTACTAGCAGCGCAGGGTGAAGGAGTCGTCCTTGCCAATGGCTGAGGTTATGCTTGTCATGTGGCTGCATGCTCCTGGAGAGCAGGTTAAGGCTGTGGCTTAGCAGTGTATGGGTTTGCGCTCTGGCCCTTCTGCTTGCAGCAAAGTGTGTGGGAGCAGGAGCCCGGCTTGTTTGTTTGTCTTATTAAACCTGCCTGTATTGAGATGCTGAAGGCTTCAGGGTCCTGGTGCCTAACAGGACTGGTAGTTAAAGCTAGCTGTTTTTTTTTTTTATTTTAAAAATAATATCAAAATTACTGAAAACTAACGTTGTCAGGAGTTTTTTGATATCCAGAGTCTAGTTTTCATTAATCTCAAAACCACACCCTCCCCTCATGCGTTTCTGTGATCAACTGCAGGTGCCTTTTGGAGAACTTTCTATCTGTCATTTGTGAAAACGCAATGTTACGTGTCTGGTTCTTGTCAGTTATGGAGTTTGCCTGGGCTGTGCTAGTAGTTGACCAGGAATGTGACTACCTGTAGTAATCCCCAGGGACTCTGCTCTAAAAATAATCCTCAGCAGCTGAGGGAACAGCTGGATCCAATTATTACTGTTTTCTTGGGTAAAAATAGAATTAAGTTTCTCATAAGCTTCTGAGACTTCCAACAATTCTAACATTTTGAATGTATTTGCTGTTTGTTTTGGAGTACCACAGAGTACTGCTCTCTCAGGGTTAAATCATAGGACTCGCACACTCAGGAGAAGCTTTTGTCCGGAGTTTTCCTGCTTATTTCAGATGGCTTGAGTTAGATCCACTGATTTCAGTTTTGTTCCTGACTGTCTCCTTGCAGAAATATATTAAAATTTTAGAATAAGATATTGCTGAGAAAAATACATGTGGCTCCGTAGATAAACATCTATATTTTGATACATACAGATACATTTGTTGTGGTGCTGGTGATTTTTCTGTTGTTGTCCTGCGTGTGGTTTGTTCTGGTTTTTTTGTAAGGATTTCATTCTCTAGAAGGCTGGGAGGGAATTCTTCAAAGCCTCAGATACTGCCTTGTAATATCCCTTGACTACCTCTGAAACAGCTCCTGATAGTCCTTCTGTCTCTCCAGTATCTGTTAATTGGCATCTTGATTTTGCTTCCTGGCCTTGCTGAAGCAGTAACTTTAATTTGGAGCCAGAGAGCAGCAGCTCTAGTAAACTTGTCTTTTCTTGTAATTGCTCATTTGTATTTGGGAAACTTCTGAGATGGAGCTGTTGTAACGCTTGTTTTTAAAAATCTTTTAAAACGAAGCTATTTATTTGTATAAGAAGCTCACATCATTCAATACAGCTGTTTACATGGGTTTTGCTCACTAGCTAGGTCTCAAATGGCATTTGTGCCATTGCTGTATACTGATTTCGTATTTGCTATATGCAGGCTTTTCTTCCATCAGTAAGAAATGTAAAAGATGTGATGAAAGTACCTCTTCTCCAGTCTTGCTTGTTCTTTATTTCCATGAAAACAGAGGTAGCGGTTGCCTACTAATTTCATGTGTTAGGCTTCTTTTCACGAGAAATTTCAGTGTCTGTTAGTCTGATAAATAACTAGATGTTGCTCATGATATTTTAAAAAACAAGAACAAACTAATTGAAATTAGTGGACTTACTTACATTTGCTAAAGCCCAGGGGTTTCTAACGGTGAATCAAGCCTCAGCGATATAACTATCATTAGGCAACTAGCCATGGAGTTGATTTCTAAGATGGTGGTAATTATTGTGTCAGTTTAATAACAAAAAAAGTCAACTAAGTTTTAACACTTCTTTCGGTTGTCTCCTTCTCTAAACCAGAAAACTAATTATAAGCATATTCTCATGTTGTAATTGTGATTACGGATGACTGATGGAAAACATGTAATTAACTGATGCAAAAGTTGACATAAGACAGTTGACACCAATTTTTTATACATCATTATATGAAGACATGTAATGAAGCAATTAATCCTTCATTAGTTTTAAGTTATTTCAAAAGCTTTGAAATACTTGTGTATTTAATTTTTAATCATCAAGGAAATGTATCTTCTAATGGTGTTAACTTCAGGGACTTAAATTAAATGCACCCCCGTGAGACTAATTTCAATAAGATAAACGGCCTCCACAGCTGCTAGGCCACAGAAGCTTTCATAAGCTTTTGGGGCTTAGCAGTGATGCAGGCTCTTCAAGATTTACTTATTTTTTCCCCTTATTCATGACTGCGGAGTGCTGTCTTAGGAATGCTGTGCTATCGCACACATTGGAGAGGAGCTGTTATCTACGCTCATCCCGGGTGCCGTTATATGGCTGTCTTCTAACACTTTCAGCTTTTTCATCACTGAAGCCAAAAACTGCTAGCTAGGCTTACATGTTAATATGGGTTTGACTTCTCCTGCTTTGCCATTCAGTGTTAAAAATAGTACTGAAATACAACCTGAGTGAGGATAGGCAGCTGTTTAGCTGTGGGGCAGGAGGTTTTGTTCAGATTTCCTTTGGATTTTTTTGTCTCCAATTTGTTTTCCTGTTCACTAAGCTGGCTTTCATTATAAACCTAGCTCCCATTTTTTTGAAGATGTATTTTTTCTTTTAAGGAATTCTTGAAAAGATTATCTTGTTTGGCTTACATTGGCAGTTTGTCGGCTTCTTTCCTCTTAAGGTCCTCATAAAATCTCACCCTGGCTAGGCTGGAAGTAATAAAGCAGAATAGGTAGGCTTTCCTGTGTATCTTGTAGAGGATCTTTGTTCTGTGCAAAGTTGTTTTTTTTTTTTTTTTTAAAAAACTTTATAACCTGTATGTACGTTGTGAAATTTTGGACAGCATATATAAAAGAGCAAAACTGTGGGGAAACTCGGAGTTGTCAAATAGAACCATGCAGGAAAAGGAACCTGTTGTATAAAAGCTGGAGGACTCAGGGAAGACCACTTCCTAAATGCAGATGACCTTTGTTTTGGCGTGGTAAGGATTTCCTATGTGTTCATAGATTTTAACAGATTTCAGATTAAGTAATGAAAACAAGTCTCAGACAAAGGTCAGTTCTGTTGATCTAAATGTGCCTGGAGTCTGCACATTGACACAGAATGGCCTTTTTTAGGTATTACAAATTTTTTCAATGCACTACAAATATTAAAGCTGTGTTAGGTCATCAGCTAAAATAAATTTAAGTAGTCTGACTTCAGTAGGGAAAGATTACAGACCACCTGGACCTTTGAAACAGACATAATACTTTCCTATTTATTTTAGTAATAATAATTACTTTGTAATAATTTTTGACTTTTCATTGCAGTTATGCTAGCGTTCGGCTTTCGTCGTTGTTTGCCTAGTGCTGCTGGAAGAGTATTTAGTTTCTAGCATGATGTTTCAAGGGGCATCTTTTCCTACCATTTTTCCTAAAACGCATTTTTTTTGTATGCTGAAATGAACAATGCAACATTACATTCTTTCATCTTGGTGGTAGGTGGCAACTAGTCGTTGGTGTCACTAAGATCACTGTGCACTAAAGTTTTATAATGCAGCATTCAGGTATTCAGGGGTAGGCTCTGAGAAGTTGCTTTTGCTAGGGATGTTCAACTTTTTTTGTTAGACAGAAATAAAACTTTGATATTAAAATAGTTGTACTCAATGTGTGTAACAGCATTGGCTAATTATTTTTTTCTGACACATTTGCACCTTACCCACCCAGCTACCCTCAGTTGGTGGAAGTGGAATGAGGGGAAAAAGAAATTGTATTGGTCACATTTTAAGCCGCATGAGACTTCCTTTCCATACGTAATTTTCTACTCTGAACAGATGGCACACTTTGAGATACACAGGGAGGAGCAGAGGTGGAGGACATTCACAGGTGATTGTAGACTCCAAGGAAGAGACTGTTATTAGGCTTTTGGGTTTCTAAATGCTTTACATTCTCTTTAAACAAGTTTTGAAATGGATTTAGTGGCAGTTACCTGGTATCAGGTGGTTAGCTTATTTGATGTTGAATAACAAATAGTGCAGCCAAGTAGAGTTCATGTGAAAATGAGTTAGCAAGAAAACAGGCCTTAAGGAGCACTATAATATTGATAATAATAAAAAAAGACTGACTTCACTTATTTGCAATTTGAAGTCCCCAAGAGTTCAGTGTACTCAGCCCTGCTCAGGACCAGATCCTATTTGCATGCAAGAGACCAAATTTTCAGCCTGCATGCTCGTAGCTGTCTTACAGGATAAGCTGCTGGACATGAACACACTGCTGCGGTAGCCCTGAACAAGCTTTTCTCTCTGCGTGACAGTTAAATGAGAATTCTTTGGGAGGAAAATGATCTTTTTCTTTTAATTTTCTTTTAATTTTTTTTTTTGTCCTCCTGTTGTCCTTGCCATCTGCATCCTCCAACAAGATGCTCGCTTCAGACTGTTTGAGGTAAAGCGGGGGGAAAATGCACGATAAACCACTTACAGCAGATGGATGAGGTATAGCAGAGCAGCCTTTAACAGGGATGGCACTCTTGGTTTTTTTTATCCAAAGAAAAGTGGTTCAAGATGTTTATTAGTTTCCAAAGGAACTTTACATGTTATGCTATGAAAAAACGAGTGATGCCAGTCAGTCTTGTGTATTTAATGTGTCACATCTCTGTGTATTCAACCAAGCAGCTGAAGTATAAATCAGAAAACTCGAACAATTTACTGACGGCAGTTCAAGGAGCAAACACTAGACTGATGGCAGGAGGACTGGTCTGGATGATCTCTGCTTTTGAGACTGGTTGCTAAAGTCCAGGCTCTGGACAGTGAAAAAGGGCTTTCAGCTAGTTAGGTAGGTAGTGAAGAACAGGGTTCGAGTGGGAGCTGCATAGCATGAATAAAAGCAGAGCTGCACCATCCGGTAGCAAAAGATGTCAGAGTGGATCCAGTTGGTAACAGATTTGTTTGCAGTATGCAAATTTCTGAAACTTGTTCCCACACTTGAGCCAGTTGATAGAGTTGAGATAAATAATTTTGGAAATCTGATGATAAATGCCTAAAATTTTTAATTTATCAAATTGGTGGAAAAAAAGGAAAACTGTTGGGTGTTTTACCCTTCTATGACATATAAGGTTACTGATGACACAGGCATTATTTTCCCTTTAGGCTGATAACTTAGAGGTAGAAAATGTTGAGTGTTGTATTTCACAGGATATTTTAAGGATTACAGACTTGATGTTACGGAAATGGAAAAATGTCAGTCATGCTGGTTTTAGAATGATAAGTAATACTAAGTGACAAACTCAGTACTTAACACCAAATACTGAAGGTTGTTCAATTTTTAGTGTTTCTCATATCTTGAATATTCAATCAAACTTATTTTTTACAATCTAAATAAAATCGTGGTAGTTGTGTTTACTCTCAAATCCTTATCACTATCCTACCTAATATAAGGTAATTGTACAGTGTTAAAGGTGAATGATTTGGTGTGTGCAATACTATTCAGTAGTATTAATTTAATTTGGATAGCGGTATTTCTTGAAGTTTTTGATTTGTAGGATTGACTGACATTTCATAAAGACAGAGTAGAGTTCAGTTTGGCCATGGTGATGTACATCTGGAATAACGTTAAGCATGAGGGTGTTGTGCAGGATTATTTGGTGGGCTTTTTAAAGCTCTCAGGGAGTGGCATCCGTAGTTCTGCCCTAGACATTATTTAAGCAGAAACTTCAGTAATATTGCAGGCTATTGAATGGAATCACTAGTTTGACTTTTAAATTTTTTTTTTAATAGTCTGAAAAAAATATATCTTAACTTGTGATAATTTTGTATTGATTACGTATAGCTGGTTATTTCAAAAATTTCTTTATTCTCTACTATATAACCATAATTTTATTACTGGCCATACTGGGATGTATTAATACTTGTAACAGACTATTTGGTGAATGATTTTTTTAATAAAAATTGAAATTCCTCTCTGTTGGAGAACAAATATTTTCCTTTTCTTCCTCTTTCAAGCACTGTATGATATAATTTGTAGCTAGGCTTATGTGATTTGCTCTTCAGACAGAGTAGTACACGGGAATTCCTCATTTGCAGTGGCAAGAAGACTTGTTTTTTTGAGACTGTTAATGGTCATTTATTGGTAAAGATCAAGAGAGTCCTGCAGAACTGAAGATGAAGCCCATTTTATTGAACTGTTCTTTAAGAACATCACATGCTCGTTTTAGCTTGCTATTTATAAAAACACCTGGGAATAAATTAAGTTCTCCCTCGTGATGATTAAAACCCAAATTTACCAAATTTTTTTTTCCTCAATGTTGAGAAACAAAAACTAATAAAATGACTCAGGTTCTAAGTGAGAGAAGTAGACCACAGAAAGTTTTCAAAGAACTATTGAAACAGATCAAAGTAAGGCTTATTAGTAAATAGTCCTCCCAACTTTGTGCCTTTTTAGAATAGATCCTTTCTTCCGCTCCAGTTATTTTTGTCCACGAAATTTACGTAGTTTTCCCTTTTGCCTTTCCTAAGGGGCTTCCATGAGTGGCAGTTTCCGCTTCTGCTATAGACTCCCCATTTGCTCCATCTGTCCCGTGTTATCCTGTCCCATGATTGTCCTGCCCTGTTGTGATGGTCTTTGATTGCCCTCAGAAGGAATAATTGGTCATTCCCTAAGAAAATTCAAGCTCATCAAATATATGGAAGTTAGGATATATGTAAAATAAGATGTTTCCCCTTTGAAACACCAATCTCAAGCTTTTAAGATGAGTCAGAATATCTGTGAAGTATACAAATCAATAATGCAAGTGGCACCCATTATATCTGTAGTGTGTATAAATCACTCATTGGCTTGTACACCATAAAAATTGTGTCCCTTATTTTTATAAGGATTGAAGAGTGAATCAGACATTTTTAATGCACCTCATGTCCTACTGAAATTCACTCCGTGTGAAGGGATTGCATAATACCCTTCTGCTAGGAGAACCTGCAATCATCTATTTATCTTGGTTTGTTGCTAGGTTTGCTCCCTTGGTGCAGATACACTGCAATCTGGGAATGCCCTCATAATTCGCTGTCAAATATATGAAAGCAGTAGAAAAATTTGGAACTTCTTGAAAGTGAAGCAAGTGCTGTCTAGCAGGCTCAGACATACAACCTACATGATGTGTATATTAAGAAAATCGTAGTGCCTTGCAAAAGGCCCAGTGAGACTACTTAAAAATTGATTGCAAATTGGCAGGCAGACACACCAGCTAACACTGGAGCGAAGTTTATGACTTGTTTATATTTACCTAATCGTAATTTAATTTTTGTACTGTTAATGCTTAATGCTAAACCAGTTTCCTAATATCATCAAGTTCCCAGTAGTTTTAAGAAGATTCCAAGAGAATAAGTAATAGCAACAGTCAGAGGAAAACATAACTGTGCTGAACCACGAAGGCTAGACTTATGAACAGAGTTGTCACATGCGAGATTTTAATAGTTTAAATAAAAAAAAGCTACTTTGTCTTTGAACAAAATCTCAAGAATTCTGAAAAAAAAATGTTACTAAGTCCATTTTCTAATTTTCATTTACCTTTGTTACTCTGGGTCAGAGATTTCCTTGAAGCTTACTTGGCTGCTGGAATACAGAGCTACAGCTCATGTTTGTGTTTCTATGCATCTGACTTTTCATTTCCACAAATTGAAATATTTTACTAATGAGGTTTCTATCTTCTTGTCAGATGTAGTGCAGCCCAAGGAGAATGCCAAAGGGATGAGTCTAAGGAGACAAACGCTATTCTGTAAATAGAAAAGGCCTGAAACACTGTAGTAGATTCTGATCTGTCTTAAAAAAAAAAAAAAATACTGGGAAGTGGGGTAAGAAGAGATGAACATCTCTCTATTGAACGTTCAGGTTTTCCTTTCTGGTTTTAAAAAGTTAATTTCCTGCCCTTGTGATAATTTCAACTCTGTGCTGAAATAAACGTTTTAAATTCTGACAGCAAGAATCTGTCTTCTTCCAAAGATATTTGATGAAGAATAGTGAAAGACCAAGAAAAGAAAAGAAGAAATCCCAAAATTAGCAGTTCTTAGTAAAATACATTTCTCACTATTAATCCTCTGGGAATCAGAGGTAAGATTTATATCCACCATTACCTCTGGCTTGCCAGTTACTCAGCTTTCAGCTAACATAAATTCACAGATACTCAATGTTCAGAGCTTTTCCACATGTACCTATGGCCTTTTAAGTGTAGAAATGAAAGCATGTGACTACTAATAGAATAAATATTTTAAATTGTTACCCATATTCATCATACAAGAAGGCTTTTTCTTGTAAGTCTGTGAATAATGTTGCGTCAGTTGAGAAGACATATGCTACTTGCATGATGTTTGGATATGTCACAAGTATTTCTGTTCCACATTGATTTGTTTCCATGGATTAGTGCCTAACTTTGAAATTCAAGTTCAGTATTTACAAACAGCATTGGAAAGTTTTTCATCATTTATGTTTCCAGTGGCAATAACAACTTAGAAGAAATGAGTAATGGTTTTAATTTGTTTCATTGTTTTATTAAGAGAGGACCTAACTTTATTAAAGTCTTGTGCACAGGTACACTTGCTGAGCTTATAGATAATATGCTTATTCATAAACTTATATTAATAATTTATGATGGCGGAGTAAATAGAATGCATTGGTTTAGCATTAGTACTTTTGACCTATATTTCTCTAATTATTTAAATATTTATTGTGTAATAGCATAAATAATTGTGTATTTTACTTTAGACTGACTGAATTGTTTGAGTTCCAGCTCCAGTTTGGCAGACTTACTGTCATCCACTCATATGAGTGAGAGTCCATTAAAGTAGGAGAATTGGCGCTCAGCGTGCAAGGTATCTTTCATGTCGATATTCATATATTTTTTTATCAGAAAAGGCTGCTCGGGATTGTTACTTGAATTATGTACAATTCTAGATGTCTAAGAAGAAGAAAGCACCTTCTCTTCAGTTCGGAATCAAGTAAATGAGAGTTTAATCCTTTCAATTCAACATGTGATTGAGGAAAGGAGGGATGGAGAGGGATGACGTGGTAAACAGCAGAATGTTAGCCTTGTCTTCAGTATGCTGGAGATGTGGGGTGTAAAGGGTTTTAACTTTTGTCAAGAGCCAGCAATTGATGTCTTTTCCTCTGAGGCCAGCAGAAGGCATTGTTCAGCATCTGCATCAAATGTCTCAGCTTTATATCAGAGACTGTAGGCTTGACATGTCACTTCAAGTATCCTATTCATGGCACAGGTTGTACAATACGTCTTGCTGTACCTAAGTTCATAATGGCTGAAAGCTCTATATTGTATCTTGATACTAATACGAAAAAAAGAGTAAGGGAAAGAGATGGAATCTAATTCTAAAATAATAAAAGTTGTCAAAACTTGCTACAGTGGAAGGATAAAATTTTCACCCCTCTCTTACTTAGTATTCTTACTTGCTTTTGGCAAGTATGTGTTTATACTGCTCTTACTGACAGGTCGTGTACTCTGATGCTGGATTTTGGGTGTTTGTATTTGCATGGTCATAGCTTGATGCCCAGCAATACTGCACAAAGGAGCACCTGCTCTGCAGATTTATGTATGGATGGATCCAGATTGTGAGGCTACTATGAGGAAAAGATAAATGATTCATGTATACCTATACAGGCTTGTCTTTCTGGAAAGTCTTGAACAGAAATGTGAAAAGCGCATTTTTTTTCCTTCGTTTTTATATGTTTACATGTATAATAGACATTTATATCAAGAATCAACAAATCAAGCTGCAGTTTGTCTGAATCTGTGTTAAATCATCCTAGTGATCACGTCAAAGGTTTTCATCATGCCAATATACATGGAAAACAGAGCTTAGAATCTGTTTATAGAGTAATACAGAAATAATGTGGCTTAGTCAGTATAATAACTCTAGATCCAGAGCAGAAAATTTTACTGTAGCATTATCAGTGTTGGAGAAGAACCATGTCCTGTGAAAACATGTCTGAGGCAGTAAGGGGGGATGAGAAACAAATGCTTAAACCTAGATTCTTTCCTTGGTTATAGTTGATTTATCTTGAATAACCTGTTGGCTCTAAATACCTTGAATAATGCCATTACGTGGGAATTCCTTTGGAAATGAAAATTGTCCAGTACAAAAGATCTTGGTGGTTTGGGTGTGTTGTGGGGTTGTTTGTTTTTTTTCTTGGCATGATTGTTAGCTGAATGATAAACTGGGTAGAAGATGCTTTTTCATACTGCATAGTGATAAAACATCTGAAGTAGAAAATTTCTCTAAATATGAGGTTTTAAGGGGTGCACTTAAATGGCTTTTTGTTGGTTAGATTTGAGTAACATTTTGTAGTTATTGCCTTGATTTGGAGTCTCTTTTTTTAATGGTGCAATCTATCACTGGTTTTTACACTGACTGAAAAATATTACAGCTAGATTAGACAGTCTTTAATCTTCAGTAATTAAATTATGAATTGATTTCACAACAAAAGATTAAGATGCTTAAATGTGTCCTATAATAGATTGATAATGAATATCTGTGAATACTTAACACTAAGAACGCATTGCTTTTTTTTTTTTTCCTTTGAAAGATAAGAAAAAAGTATAGGTTAGTGTGAAAGGGAATTTAAATGAGTATATTCTTTTCACACTGAAACAACTTCAAGAATAGTAAAATGACTAACTGTATTAAACATACTTAAATTCAGTGTAGAAGTATGGCAAATGAATATGATTCCATTTATTCTATCGAGTAGATTTAGTTGTGCTAAGTGAACAAAAGCCTCAGTGAGCCAAGTTCCATTGAGATGAAAATAGATCTAAGAATATAGCCTGAGTTGAAAACCAAACTGGTTTATGCTTTGTAAAGCTACACGATGATCTTTCCTTTCCTGAGTAGGCTTCTTCTACCTGTATGTTAGGGTTTAATTATTCTCCTTTGCTTTCCTAGTCTCCAATACCCCTTCATCTCCCATGAAGTGTTTAAGAAAAATAATTTGAGCACGTCTTGTGTTACATAGCTTTAAAAACACACAGTAAAGGTGGAAAACCTGTCCAGGCATACTTGCCCCAAGTCAAGCAATTGATTTATTATGATAGCCTCTCTCTGTTCTGATCAGAAAAGAAACTATAGCAGGACTCCAGAAACCAAGGCCATGTTCTCCGAACACTTACCATAGTATATATCTGAATAAAATCCGCTGGAGCAAAGGACAATCTAATCTGGTCTGCTCTTATGAAAAATGGCTAGTAGGAGTGAAGAAAGTCAGGGGAGAATTTCTAGACAAAACTTAAGACGTGAGCGCCAGAGGGAGTGACAAGAAAGATTTCCCTCTGTGCAGCAGGACCGTGAGGAAAATAGAAGGTTATTTTTCCAGGCTTGTCTCAGACAGTTTGGGTCAAAATATTCATTGGTGTAAGGCCATTAGACTACAGAAGAGTTACCCTGGGTTAAACTTGTCCTCAGTATGTCTCAGACAAGGGAAGAATTGTAGCTTTGAAGAAAGCAAGCTAGAGATTTATTCTCTTTTAAGCATCTCCTCCTACACTGTTGTACCTTTTTCTCTGCGTTAAAACTTTTTTTCTGGGAAGACCCTGGTTTTGACAATGATCTGTCAGCCCTCCAAGATATAAGAACAGAATTGCTGAAGGCTTTACTGAAGAGCTTTGTATAAAGCCTGAAAAGAATTGTCCACTTTTAAGCTGACCTGCATTTAATTATATGGTTAGAGCTTTTAAGTGAGCGCTGGGATTTGAGATTGGATGAAGCCTGCAATTTCTGTAATAGCTTTGAGAATGTGAGCTTTGTGATCTCCTGTTTGTTTAGGATTGATGTTGCATGTCTGACACTGCCCAGATGTGTATAGTCTTGCCAAGCAGAATACACGATGACACAAAAAGCAGAAGCTGAAGGTTTCAGATAAGTTTAAGTCCTTTGCAAGTGTAGTAAGTATAATGTATGTGCTAATAACAGTGTCTTGACCTTTTATTTCATACTCTTGTTGTTGCTGCAGCAGAGCTGAGTAAGTATCGTTAAAATGTTGTGATCTTGGGACATTGGTCAGCTTTTGCTAAAAAAACACCCAGAATGGTTCACAAGCTGAGTTAGTGACTGGCATTTCTCAGTCCAAAGAGAACTGAACTGAGGGATCTTTTCTAGATTAATATTAGAATAACTGAGGCACTATGGTAATAGTGTGATTTGCTAAAATGACATATTTTCTTAGAAAGAAGCAGCCAGTTGGTTGAATTATTTACGTTAGAACAACTTCATTTGGTGAACCTGTTCAGTAGTTTTACTAGGACAGTTGACCACTGTCTTTAGAGGTTGAATTTATTTGATACTTGAATGCACTGAAGGAATAAGATTCTTGATGCTACACTGGCATTCTAGCTTGAGTTTTTGCTACAGAGCTAAATTGTTATGGGAGATTGCTTTTGGTCCCTGACTGCTTATCCTATTCTATTTAGTAAGGGGGTTCTGTGCAAGTCGGGGCCTTTTAGTCCCATCTGGAATGGGAGAAGGACCTTCTGGCGGTTAGACAGGTAGCAGAAGATAAGTAAGTCTAAGGAATTTTTAGACACTTAAGAATTTCCCTTTCCATGCTGATTGCATGCATGGATCCCAGACCAACAATTACCCGCAGGTACACAGAGCGCTGAAAGCAACATCTTTTAGCTATCAATAGTTTACTACTGCGTTTAATTCTCTTTTCTTCTGCTATCATCAAAACACACAGGGTTGTTGGGCAAAACCAAATAGCTATTTTCAAGAACAGGAATAGTTTTCCAAACATTCATGCATACTCTCAGTGTTGTTTGCTTCACTTAGCTAGGGAATGAAAAATGCAATGTGAGAGAAAATATGACTGAAATTGGGAACTAGATGTGGGACTTCAACTTTCTCATTGCCGGATAACAACTTCAGCGCTTCATATCAGCTTCTCATTGGCAAAGAAACTGAATTTGTATTTAAGGATGCAGGCAACTTAAAATTTTCAAATTGTAGTTATTTGACAGTGAACAACCATTTTTTGAGCAAACCTGTGCACAAAAGAGTTCTCTCAGTTCTGTCAGGCCCACTATTCGGAAATATCTGGTTAGAAGTACTTTAATAATGAAATAGTCAACATTGTCTCGGGTATAGAAGTATTAATTACAATAGCATCTCCTCTGTGACTGGGCCACTTGCCAATGAGACTCGCATGAAAATTGATGAGTAAGCAGCAAGCCTAATATTGCAGCTTTCATTGCTTTGAGAACAGCTGCCACTGGAAAATATATGAGAAGGTTACCTTCCTGTGATATATTTGTGAAGAGAACAAGTTCAACATTAGGCCTTTTATTTTCACAATCTGATCTGCCGTTGTCAGGAATGAAATTTTCCACTTCTTGAGACAAATGCATAACTGAATTAATAGTATTGACTTATGTGACTTTTATTTCTCTGACTTGCAGTTCATTGGCTGTAAGAATAGTGTTTTCCATTTCTGACTTCAAAATAAAAGGAGGGAAAAGTAGTAACCGCATTGCTATTGCTAGGGTTAGCATCATACCATATATTGACCTTGTTTAAGTAAGAGTATCGTTTGTTATGCACAATCTGCTGAATGCAGGGGCCACTTGTTTCTCTCCTCCACACCCCCATGCATTTTTAAAAATCTAAAAAATATGATCAGAATCATAATCAGCTCTGTAAAACACCATTCTTTCCTAGTTTGTAAGACACCTGTAAAGATGGTACTAAATCCTCACTTGAGCTAAGCAGAAGGCAGATAATCTACAGCAACAGTAAGGATTCCTTTATTTTGTCAGCAAGACCTTGATACTGGTTTGAGGCAGGATTCCTTCACCTACCCTTATCTGGGAGGGAGCAGCTTTGACAACTGCTGCGAGCAGGGAGTCGGTACTTCCTTTCTTTGAATGATTGTGCATCAGATCAGCTACGGGAATATTATACAGTAGACAAACCTTACTAAGGCTGCATTCAAAACCATCAGTGGCAGAAGCCCATGTTTTGTGTTTGGACATAGCATCCTGTAAGCAGCTGAGAGCTGTTTCAGAGTAAGCGCTACAGGATGCACTCCAGAAAACAGGATGATATTTTTGCAGTTGGACAATGTTCTATGCCATTTTGGTTTCTCAAACCAGCAAAGAAAAACATCCTTTCCTACCGTTCGATCTCCAGCTGTTTGATACACAAGCAGCACAGCTCGTTTTTGCCACTGTTGACGGTGAGATGTATGTAGTATTTATCATAACATTAATTTATTTTAGAAGCATAAAAATTGAAACTGCATTTGGGTCGCATTTGCTCTGTATGGAAGATGAGTGTTACAATATGGTTCAGGTTGATGTGAAAGCGGAGGGGGCTAGGCTAGGACTCCTAGCCTTCATGTCTTGGAAGCATACAGTAGGAGTTTGTAATCTTATTGGGAGAGAAATGCATAAGGCTTGCTCGCATCGAGGCCAGAAAGTATTGCATGATGTTACAGCAGATCCATTCAATGGACCAAGAGCAGCACTTCTTCCTGCACTGTGTATGCTGCATCATTGTAGAGCAGCCTGAGGAAATGTGAGGGTAAAAATGGTGCTATAAACTGGGAGGCCAGTTGTGAAGGGTAGAGGAAAGTTGAGCAGGATAGGAGGGGAAAAGCAGCAAGATAAAGTAAAGGCAGCGTGTTTGCTGCAGGGAGGGGAATAGTTGAAATAAATGCAGAGTATTTCCACACTAACAGGCATTATGAAAGGGTCAGTGTGTGGTAGTCATTTCCTACCAATGTGTTCTTAAACCTTGAAAACTCCACAATCTGTTTTCCTTAAATTAACACAATTGTGATACTGTTGTGAAACCGTGCACACGCAAAACGTATCTAACATTTGTGGCTTACAGTTAAAGGTTGCATACATGCTACTAACATAGCCTGCAGCAAATAAAATCCCTTCCTCCTCCTGTTTTGAGCTTCATCTCTCTGCTCTGATAGCATACGGTGCAGCTCCTCTGTTTCTCCTGTTCCAGCTTTTGTCTTCTTGTAATTCTCTCTGCTAAACCCATAGGAGTACTCGCTCCCTGCTTTCCTTCTGTGCTGCTGTACCTTACATGCTAAGCTAAGCAGCAATATCCATAGAGATTTCCTCACTCTTCCTAGCAAAGCATAAGGCAACTGCAATGTCTAGGGTAGTGCACAGTGGCACTGGATCACATCAAAATGTAGTCATGAACATAAGTCATGTTTGATTTAGTAACTTCATTCTAATATGGATTCTTCAAAACCTATAAATTTGGATTTATTCTTTCACTTATGTCTGTTCTTAATTTGACGTTTAGCAGTTCTAATTTTACAAGAACTATTCCTTAAACTCCATCAGTGCTGTCTCCTTTCCCTTGTTACACAAGCAGAGACTAACAAATTTGCTCAACCGAACAACTGAACGATGTCGGACATTGAGGCTTTTTTCTTGAGAGACATCAGGTATAATTGGTCAGAAGTCGGAATAAATCACTTTGCAGCTTCATCATTTGCCTGGCTTGAATAAACTCAAAGCATGGAGAAAAAGCCGTTAATCTTTGGCCTGTGCTGGGGCAGGAAGGGAACGTAAGAGGAGCTTTGCAATGGAGTTTCACAGGGACCGTTAAGGCTGTACTGAAGTTGCCTATAGGGACTTTGTTCCTACCTGCTTACAAGACTGGGCTGCTTGCTTTAATGCACAGAATGTGAAAGTAAAGGGGAGATCACCAATGAAGAAGAAAAGGAATAATTGCTGTTGTCATACTAAAAGAACTTTGGGGACTTTTATTAAACCCTCATGGCTTCTAGTTACAGCAGCATCTTTCACAAGTTAAATTTTTAATTTCTGAACAATCTCATTTTATTTTTTAACACTGTAGAACACTCCGTCTTAAATAAATGCACTGCTTCAGAAATAATAGCTGGGAAAGAACCAAAAAAGCTGTACATTAGTTACTCAGACTTCTGCAAAAACCGCCTCCCCATTTATTCGATGATTTAAATAAGTAAATGAAGTCTTTATTTGCCATTTGTTTACTTTAAATAACGCAACTTGTTATTATTGGACACCTGTGATGATGCAAAGCTGGAATATAACATAAACCAGGGTATGTGTAATACTCATTTCTAACAAATATACGATAGGAAAGCTTCAATTAATTTGAATGAAGCCATTTTTGTTGAAATGTAGATGTGGATAAATAATGCATAGAAACAAAGTCTATTTGATAAAATTCTACAAGAGGTTATTATTAGAGCTTGCATTTGTATTGTCTTTATCTGTAATATGCAGGCTGTGCCTATGCTCATCTTGTACTATCTTCTTACTGTAGATGCTCTGTCAGTGGTGACAGTAGTCACTCTGTCATATCATTCTGCTCAGAGAAACGTCTAAATAATGTAATGATAGCAAAATTTCAGCAACTGCCGTACTATTTCTGCTGCCGTTGTAGCTGTTTTGGTAATGGCACAAAAGCAGTAGTTTCCCCTCAAGACTGCCTTAAATCAGGTCTTTGAATTCAACGTAATCACTCTTTCTTTGGTGAGAAAGTTGTAGGGATTGAAAATCCATGTCAACAAAAATTAACTGTTTAGTTATTATGTTCTATGGGTTTCACATTTTGAATATTAATTCAGATATTTTGTGAGTGCCCTATTAAAATAATGTCATGATGCTAATGTCTGTTGTCTATTTAAAGTTTTGTACGTACATCAGAATAGAGAGGATATGCAGCTGAGCAACATAAACATAATGTAAAAAAAGCCCAGAAGATTTTGCTTTAAAAGCTTTTTTTGGTTGATTTAGTGGTACTTCAAGTTTGTGTTTTATTTTATCTTTGTAGAGTTCAGCTGTGTTTTAAATGGTGGTGTTTTTTGTATTTAACGTAATAATTAAAACCTGCCCTATGCTCTTACTTGTTTCCTCTTTAATGTGTTAAGCTCAGGACTTTTTTAATAAGTGCTTCTGACAGAAACAGTAGAAGAAAGAAAAGAGAAGCTGGAAGTCTGATCTAGCAACCAGTTTATCTTACTCCTGGTCATATTCTTTGCCGCTTCCTTGATGAATGCCTTTAGAGCAATGCTGATATCTTATAGCAAAGAGGATGGGGGTGGCTGTGGAATCATATGCTGCCCAAGTTTTCCCGTCTTCCCACTTACTCAACTAGCATTTAGAATGACCATGGTTTTTGTCACAGGGACTTTTGCAAAGGTTTGGGTTTTTTTTGGTTTTGTTTGTTTGTTTGTTTTTTTTTCCAGCAGAACTAGGTAAGTACTCTATTTGCATTGCCAGATGGATGCTAAAATAATGCTTGTAGAGTTCAGAGGTTACGCTGCATAACTTAGCCTTCCTGTTTGGGCTAGCCATGAATAAGTGATACCAGTTAAGGAATTTGTAGCACTAACCTTCGCGAACATGGGTGCTAGTGTTGCATAAAGAATATACTTCTTCAGCCAGAAGAAATGTCATGTGGAAATAGAAGGATGTTTTTAGTCATTGCTTACCTCTTAGTCCCACCTGCAATTTCACATTGCGACTACATGCTGTTTGAAGAAAGAATTGTTCTTATGAGTTGCTAAACTACTCTGCTCTCTGTGGACGTGAGAAGAAGGATATAAGTAAGATTTTCTGATATACATGATCCACTGCAACAGAAATATTTCTGTACTTCAAATATTCTGATACATGTTTCTGTGATTTCACAGGTAAATGGGTACCTTTTATGCTTGTTCACATCTTCATGGTATTAATAACACAGGTTTAAACTAGGTATTTTTTTTAAGACTTTAATTTTAGATAGTGAGCAGAAAGTTATTTTGAAAGTCTATTAAAACATTGATCTTTTTAGTTTGCTTAATGTAAAGTTACATGATTAAAGATGTATTTTTGTCTAATCTAATATTTAGGTTT
>VZSC01007191.1:264104-275553 GCA_013398225.1 Steatornis caripensis | reverse complement strand
TGCCTGTAATACAAATATTTTAACTTCTGTCAGGACAAAGTTCATGTTTCCTTGAATATCAATCAGTGTAAGGGGGAATTAATTCAATTCTTATAGTAGTTACACTAATCATTACTCAGGACATCAAAAAGCAGAATTTATATAAAATTACTTGATTGTAATCTTCAGAAAATGAGGTTACCTTTGAACTTAATCCCAATTCTTAAGCATCTGTTTCATGATAATATAGTGTGCATTTTTTAATACAGGGAGCCTTAGTCATCTTGGCTGTATCAGTGTTTAGTTAATGAGAGACTAAAACAAAAAATCAACCAGCAATTTCTGTGTACAAAGGGATACTTCTGTTAATGCTTTTGAAATTGCGATATTGCATTATGTATTTCTTCCATCAGAAAATGGTACTGAGAGAGAATAACTAGATGTATCCTGAGTTAATTTTTTCAGCTGTAGTAGAATGAAAACTTACTTCGGTCAGTTCTTTTGAAGGCTGCTATGGTTTTACTAACTTTTTTTAACATAAAAGTGTTCTGCTTTTCCTGGAAAATCATGGCAAGTACCGGGTTTTAGTTTTATGCTTTATAAAGCTCTTTGAGTTTGTTAATAATTCACATATCAAACCTCCTTTTCTGCTATTGCATGGGATATTTAACTGATGTCTGTTCTTTTCAGATTTGCTGTATGAACATCTGGCTTTTTTATTCAACAGGAGAGAGCCTAAAGAGAAAAACAGCTAGACAAAATATCTTACTTATGAATTCTGGTTTAATCAGTGTGCTTTCTATGGATGATTCATGGATTTTATGATTACATTTTATTATTTTCAACAGCTCATGCTTCATTTCATCAAGAATTTCAATCAGTGCCAACTGATTAATTATCATTCTACTAGTAGCCTTTTGTCTAATAAACAGTCATAATGAGCATGTTCAGACTTGGCATATATAAATGTCAGTGATGTACTAAAAAATACTTCTAGAATTGGATGCTAGAGGTAGTCATGCTTAGGTTTGTTTTTGAGGAGACCAAAAAAGCAATCTCCTACATTTTGCTTCCCCTTTCCATCCAAAATAAAAGCTGTAGTTGAGCAGTAAGACAGAATTAAGTTTCTTCATTCAAGAACTTCATTGTGCCGTGTTGAAGGCCCGTTAAGTCCATTGTCTTGGCCTTTTACGGGACAGTTTGCACAATGAATTTTGGAATTTTTTTGAGTAGTTTCTCGCACTCAGTTTTGAGTGTTCATGTGCATTCTCACTCTGCCAAAAACAAGATCCCTGCAAACCAAAGGAAACCTATGACAGAATTACATATTTGTCTGATATACGAGGATGACATTAGTGCCCTTTTAAAGTTTAATTACAAAACAGGAACACACGTAACCTTTCCAAACCAAGGATGGATATCGTAGCATCACGGATAGATATTGCAGAAATGAGAGAGCTGCCTTATGGCTTAAAAACACTCTGGTCTTGTATACCTTTGAACAGATGGTTCATTTAAGTACTGGCAGTGTAGCTTGACTAATTGCTTTAGACCTTCCATTTTTTCGCTTTATTTGAGTAAGAAGTGGGCAGCTCTGCCTGCACAGATATATGAACATATGAATTGTAAATAAAACCAGAATATGGAATGTGCAACTATGTTTAATTGTATGAGGTGGTTTTCTTAAATTATCCCAAAATGTACTGAGGAGAAACAATAATGGTTACCTGGATTTGAATCTGGGAAACTGGTTAAATTTTTAGCCTTGCAGCTGTGTGTTATACACGAAAGGCTTCCTGCCCTCTTAGAATGCATGTTGTGAGATGTAGTGATAGTTCCCTAGAATGTTCTCCCAGACTCCTGAGTGTTGTGACGTAGAGACTTTTGCACTAGATTTACTGTGCGTGTGTGTTTAACGGCCTTTGATGGATTCTTCTTTTGCTAATTTAATGGTTTTCTGAATATGTATTTTTTTAGCATTCCTAGAGTCCAGGGGCAGAATGTGGCTCTTAACTGTACATTGTGTGAAGAAGTTAAATATTTTTGTTAGTGCTAAACATACCAAATTTCTTCCTGTTGCCACTAGTCTTTCATTTGCAGGGACAGGATCTGCTGATCATTGCTTCTTCAGACTAGGTACGGTTTCACAGTACTCTGTTATATCCTCCTTCAGTTATCTGTCTTCTAGTCAAAGGACTCTTTACTATACGCATGTGTGTGTATATGAATATATGCACATGCACACATATACACGCACATACATATGTACCTGTGTACATATAGCTGTTCCTCACACTGAAACTGTTCCACACCTTTAGTTAGTTTTCCTGCCCTTCTCTGTACCTTTTTGTGTGTCTAGGAAATCTATGGTCTTTTAGACATGGGGGAACAAAACAATAAACTGTATTCAGAATATGACTGCACATGGATATTTAGTAGCTTTTTTCTTATTATTTCTAAGGGGTTTTTTTGTGGTTTTGCCATTGTTGTGGGACATTGAATGGATCTGTTTTAACCCCAAGTGCTCATTTCTTAGTATTCCTACAGAGCCCACATTTTAAGTGTAAAATTAAGATTTTTCCTCACTTACTTATACTTTATATTTCATTTGTGATTTTATCACACAGTCAGGAGGTATTGCGAGGGCTTTCTGCAGTTTGCGTGCTACCCTTGGTAGCGTAGCCAGAGAAATCAGGTCCAAGATAGTCAGTAAAATGCAAAAATTACAAATATATCCTTTACTGTGAAAATCCTATGTGGGAAAAAAATCCTTTTTTTGGCTTAGTTGGTAAGTGTGGGTGTTACTAGCAGTGAGTTTAGTGAAT
Organism: Steatornis caripensis; assembly: GCA_013398225.1. Classification (NCBI taxonomy): domain Eukaryota; kingdom Metazoa; phylum Chordata; class Aves; order Caprimulgiformes; family Steatornithidae; genus Steatornis; species Steatornis caripensis. The sequence goes on along the minus strand of VZSC01007191.1, from coordinate 272,749 downwards.
AGATCTATTTACACTGTAAATATAATATTTCAATCCCTCACAATGAAAATAGTCTTTGAAAGGCTTTTTTTATGCAGCAGGTTTTTTTAATGTTTAAATTCTGTGCAAAGGTGAAAGTGCTGTCTATTGCGTAAAAGGCAGCTAATCAGATAATATTATATGAGGCTTCCTTAGATTGTTAAATCTCTCTCTCTCTCTCTCTCTCTCCCCCTCTGAATATTGAGCATAAACAAGTTTAAACATAACTATTACCATAGTCCTACTTTCCTTTCTTGGCTAAGCAGTGGTATTTTAGTTAGTCTATTAGTACTGCTATGCTGAATGGAGTTCAGTGTTAGAAAAACATCGGGGTGCCTCTTGCATGGTATTATACAGAACAAGAATTCTTCACATCAGCAGTCTATCCACAGCAAGCACAGAAAAGAAAGAACAAATATTTCTGCCTAGAATCTAATAGGGGAAGGAAAGAAGGAAGAAGGAGGAATAAGAGTGAGATAATATCTGAAAGTATTTTCAAGGAGTGTGTAGAAGGGCTACTGCTGTGAGGTAGGCTATCCAAGATAAACATTTCATTTCAGGGCAAATCACCTTTCACAACGGATGAAAATATTGGGAACTCTGAAATGGATGGTAATGTTGGTTCTCAGTTGAATTTCTGCTGTATTCTGTATTTCTTGTCACCTGTATATATTGATAAAACTACACACAAGTTGGTAACTGTGAAGCATTTAAGTGTGATAAATACACTGCATAATACAAGGATGATATCTGGCAGACAGTCTCACAATATTAAAATGTATAGCAGTATTGTAAAACATGAAGTTAGTCTTACATGGCACAATAATTGTATGTCTTAATAGTGGCAGGTACATGATCAGAAATTCCAAAGAAACGCCTGGTGATAAACGTTGGTGGTTTTGTATTTAGTGGCTGTGTCTTAAGATCATGATAGCAATGTGCTACATTGAAAAGGTGTAGTTTGTATCTTTTAAGAGTTGGGATGCTTGTTTGAACTGAGTGAATGGTTTTGGCATCTGAATTACTTTGTTTGTTGGAAAACTGAAGATGTTCCTCAGTACACATCTCACTCAAGCAGGATGATGAAATAAAGTGTTTGTAAAAATAATAAAAGTAAGAGCTGGAAGAAGGAATGAAAAAAGCAACGTCGTTTTAGTATAAAACCTTAAGTTATATGACTGTTAAAAGCTATTGACATTCAGCTGATCTGGTTCAAAGAAGCCTAACACACAGCCTATACTGATAAAAATGCCCTTTACTGAGGCTGTACATAATTCCCATGATAAATATCTGTCTTCATCTGCTTGGGAATGAGCTTTAGATCGAACCATTCTGGAAAACTTCAACTGAATGGACATATTTATATGCAGACATATTTTTAGAACCAAACTAGGAAAACAGATTATTTCATTTTTAAAAAACAGGTGCTTGTTGGCCTTTTGTTGAAAGCTCTTCATGTCCTTGTTCTTTTCAGTAGAGATTTGAAACTTGCCAGAGTCTAGCTTTTGCAGCTCTTAGTACTATCTACTCAAACTTGATCGTGTTTCAGAATATGGGCAAAAAGCTTTTCAAGTGCAGAATAAACACTGTAAAATGGCTGGGTAGGCAGGCTGTTGGAAAAGAGGAGGAACTTGTCAGCTGAATAACAGAACTCTTCAGATTTATCTGTGTTGGAGGTTTTTGGGATCATATCTGCCTTGAGACATTTTGGGTATTGCTAGCAATATTTCTGGATTTTCTTTACTGTAACTGAGCTTGGTATACGTGTAGTTCTACTCACTATGAAGTGCACGTAGCAGTCCTACTTGACATGTCTCAGATGGGATAGTCTGGTGTACGTTTTTTGCTTTAATCTCTGTCTATCTCTGAATTACCATCTTCCTGACTCAGAGTATTGTTATGAAGATAAATTATTTGGAAAACCGTGAAGTCTTATAGGGATGAGGACCATTTACAGAGCAAATCTGAGGGTAGTGGAATGAATAAAACCTGAGTAGACAATAAGGAGAAATATTGTTGAATAATTGCTTCTCAAAAGATAGTTAGACATACTGTGAACTAAATTAGAAATGCTGAGGAAAAAATAATACATACTGAAGAAGATATTTAAGAACTTCAACATACAGGGAAAAGAACTGAGGTTAAGTTTTATTGTCAACCTTAATGCCTCAGAATAATTCTTCTTGAAAATTCTAAATACAAACCTTGTGCTAAAAGGATTCTGCAATCATAACTGATATTTTGGGGAGACTATATTATATTAAAGAAGCTCTTTATTTTCTGATAAGGAATGTGCAGTGGACTATTTGTCCTTGCATTTATTATTCTGTGTCATTAGTTGAAATAAATTTCATGAGGCTTTTTTTTTCCCAGTAGGATTTATAATTTATAGAAATTAACAAAGACCCAATTTACCAGTTTTTCTTTCTTCTTTCTATTCTAAATGATAGTGTACTTTCTTATGGAGAAAATAATACTGCAGGAATACACAACAGAAAATTTCAGCATATTTGAAGTGTGCCTGAAGCTTCAAAACCCAACTTCACTGTACAGATTTTACATTTATGAAGAAATTTCAAATGTGTCAAACCATCTTAAGATGCTGCTTACAGTTTTGTAATGTAATGTTCTGAAAGTTTTGTGGATCTTGAAGGGTCCTATCATGTGGCTCTTGCAGTGTCATAAGTCATATTTTATTGCTAACAGTCTTGGTATTTCTATTAAAGATAACAATTCCTGCGGCTGTGCCTGAGTTCTGCGTGTTACAGACCCAGAATTAGGATATGTAGTGTTGCTACTAAAACCAGGCTACTAGTTGAATGCTTACTCAATTTAAGCACTTTTAACTGGATTTTCCTTATTGCTTTACAGATGCTTAATTTACAGTCCAAAAGACACTTCCTCATTTGTAAATGTTGTATTTCCTCACGTGCAACATGGTTTTACTGTCTGTGGTAGCTATATCATCGTCAATAAAGCAGATATGCAGATGAGCCTCTACAGATATAGTAAATGACAAAAAAATTTTACCTGCTCCATTGTGAAATTTTACTGGTATTGGCAAAAGAACCACAAGTCTATTGTACCGTAAACTAACATTGTGTTACTGGCTTGTAATGAGCTGATTAGTAATGCAAAATAATTGCAGACAGAATCGATATTACACTCCCGTGAAAACCAGCAAAATCAATATGATTCTAACCTCCCAGACTGTAGTCAGATTTCTTTTCTTTATATATTAAAATCATGAAATTGCTTCTCCCTAACTTCTTCTTTCCACTAGAAGAGCATTAAATCTGCAAAGTAAAATAGACTTAAGTGAAACAGTGATACTTTGTGATTTTATGATCCAGCTTGTGCTCTGTATTACATAATTCTCAGCTCTTTGTAGGGAATTAGATTCTCTAAGTTACTTCAAGTAGAGTACATAGGTAAAAATGATTATTGACATGGTACAATTACGTACTTTGCGAGATATAAACCAGAATGATATCCTCCTAATTAAACTTTTGCCTTCTGGAGGAGGAAGGAAAAAAAGGGGGAAAGGGGGAACGTCTCTGAGGTTCTTACTTAAGCGGCGTTCGCTAGACAGAATCAATTGAAAATTGACTTCAAGCTCTTGTCTCAGACACATTTTAATGCATGTCTGAGTGCTTTTAAACCCCATTGACCAGCTTATAAATTATTAAAATATTTTCCCTGCGGTCTTTCTATCATTATAGCCTTTTGACACTTCACAGTTGCAGTGACAGGGTGAGAGGCTTTAACCAGTTTGCAAATATCAGGTAACCTTCCTGTCAGCCATGCTGCAATATAATGAACAGTAGAATTTTGCTAATATTAGTATTTATACATGCGGCACAGTACTAGCCGGTCACCTCTGGTCAAGTGGTACTTGTGCCGAGACACATAACTGAACCAGATATGCCATAGACATAGTTTCAGAGATCTTACTTCCAAAAATCATTTATGCTGTAAGAAATCATCACCTGTAAGGAACACCATATTGGTGTAGTGAGGTGTAAGGGGCCAGTACATACAGCAGGGAGAAAGAAAGATCTATTTTGTTGGTGTGGTTTGTTTTGGTGTTTTTTTTTTTTTTTCATTTTAGCCAGTTTTGAAAGCAGCATTCTAATCAGATGCAACAATTCAGTAAAGATTTTAAGACTGCTTTTCAAGAGTTAGAATTTTGTCCAGATGTGAGTGTTTAGAAAAGAATTTTCATAAAGTGTTTTGAGACACCCAGTCACGCTCACTTCAGTTAGTTAGAAATAGTATCTTCCAAGCCTGCCTTCCCCAACCAAAACAGGCGTTTTTCCAGTTACTGATTTTGTTTTCTGTTATCCTGAGGCATAAGCGTTTAGCTTAAGTGAATAATTTATTTCATTATTTGTTGAACCTTTGTTATCATTTTAGAATTGCGTCCCATTTGAAATAGGAATGTAATTTCAAAGCGTTGGTCAAAATGCTGTTTTAAGAAATTTCATAGGTGATATTACAGATTGTGTGTATGCCAGGGAAAAGATTTTAAAAAGCAAGCAACAAGTCAAGAGAGATTTTCATGTCAATGAATATTAAGAAAGCATAAATTATATGTTCTGAAAGTTCTGGTACCCATATAGATTTGTATATTTCCCTGTTGAGTTATCCCAGATGTGGGTATTTTACCTTAGAGGAATCACTACCTGAGCAAAGATCGTTATATTTGCCTCTTCATGTTTCTTCACAAAACTGAATCTTTCGCTTGCTGACATGATATTGAGAACAATGCGCGGTGTGGATCTCTTGTGGTTTGTCTACTGTCTCCTACCACCTTGCGGGTGCTGTCCAGGTTGGGCAGCCGGGATATGCTCTAGTGGGGAATTTGACAGGTAATGTTTGTCTGGAAAGAGGTTGTCACAAGATAAATGGGCCCAGATGTCTCCCTTGGGTGTTCGGATAACCTGATGTCTCATTTGTGGAGCTTGTTTCTGTCTGAGATCACACTTAGGGTGATTTCCCCTTGGGCTGGGTACACAGTTAACTTTTCTTTACCTCATTCCATTATTTCTCATTTTCCTTCCCTTTCCCTTCTGCTGCTGTTTGCAGGCCAAGTACATTTCATGAAAAATACCATTCTTTATCAGAATGTGTGCAAGTCCTAGGAAAAAATATTTCAGTTTACAAAAAAGGGAATTAGAGAACAACTCCATAAACAGCAACTGTAACGCTATCGCTACCACAGACTGTTAAGAGCTCCATTTGTGAGTGCAATTAAGCGTATGGATAGCTCGGGTTTCGTCATCAGCCCAGAATGGGACAACGTTACTGAGGCAGTTTCAGTCTAAATCTATAACAGTAAAATTGGTCTAAGATGTAGCTCCTTAATATGCTTGGAAATGAGAAGTTGTCAGAGTGCTGCTTTGTTTGGCAACATTTGCTAATGAAAGGATGCAATTTAATGTAGCAGGGAGAGTGATCATTGACAAATACACCTGCTTGATGCAGCGTGTTAAATGCCTCAAATTTATCAAAAGTAACTGGGGGGGAGCAGAGCAGAGGGGACAGTACCCTGCTTTCTGTTAAATTGCTCTGAGGGGCAAAGCAGCAAAAGAAGAGATAATTTTGTTTACAGGATGAAACCTATGTAATGTTCAGGAACATTATATACTGAAATAATGAATTAAGGAGTTACACCAAAAGTTATTTTATATTCCGTACATTATCAGACATTTGCTATTACAGGTATTAAGCTTTGGGTCCCAACAGGAATGGATGGTTCTGTCCCCGTTTACACCCATGCACGGTTTGACAGCTATAGGTAATTACAAGCATTGTAACCTCTGCTTAAAACAGGCAAAAACTCAGCTACTGTTTGTGAAAGATATAAAGCAATAACATCCATGAGCTATCTTCAAACATGACTGAATAAATGGTCTTTCTACTCATTAACTTAATTTACTGTTTTGTGTTTCTCTGTAGAGTTTGTGGGGTTTGAGTGATAGTGCCTCACAGTGACGTTATTGTTGGGGGGGGAGAGCAGAAGAGGAATCACTAGGATTAACATATTTGGTTATATTTCTGTTTTCTCCTTGCTTCTCAGGCAATAATCATATTTAGCAACTTCTGTAACTGTATACCAGATTGTGTCAGGGAACAAACATCTATGGGGGTGGATCTCGTAAAATTTTGCTGCTTGCTGAAGTAGAAAATGAGTATAATCAAGAATAGGTCTGTCAAACAGTGGCATACCCATAGAGCTATGGGTTCAGTGGGTATGTTACAATCTTTCTTCTGCGCTATAAATCTAAGCTAGCAGCTTAGTAGTGAACCATTACATTTATCATAGGAATTTTATACATAAAACCAGAATAGAATAGTAATGTTTTAAAAAGGCAACTTGTTGCAATGTTTCCTCTGTGCTTTTCAGAGTATTACTGTTGAAATCTGTAGGTAATGAAATGTCCATTATTCCAACGCAACTATGATGCTTTGAATGCCGTTTGAAGTCAACAGAGCTAGGGATGCTTAGATGTTGGTGAACTAGTTGAAGTAGTTTAGCACATTAATCAGTGGCTAATCACAGTACACAAACACAAATATTCAGTATGTGGGGATACTTCAAAATATGAATATTTTGAAGTTGCTATAGGGCACGCTTTTGCACTTACATGAGAGAATTACCTTGCTTTCTTATTTTGCACAAGTGAAATACGTCTGGATTTCTGTGGTGAGACTGGTGTGTGCTTGTTTTTTGATGCTTAGGCCTATTACTTATGTTTTGGAACTTTTCCCCCAAATTCAAAATTTTTGTACTTTTTTCAAGTGTTTACAGGCTGAAGCACGGGATTGTCAGGGCAGTGAATGAAGTTGATTCATGGCAATAATATGTTATTTTTTGTTTGTATCAATGAAATAATCACTTAGAATATATTTGCACTAACACTGAAAATAAATGAAGGATGCAATGCCCATCAGTGAATTTGAAAATCGTTATGCTTTTTGACATGAACCTTCATGAACCTTGTAAAAGCTTGTCTATGCAGGAGTTATTTTAGAATCGCTGATTAAGAGAGGGAGTATTCAAAGTCAGGCATGCCAAGTGTGGAACTATTCTAGCTTTTAGACTATGACTCTACATCCAGCCTTAATCAGAATTAATTTTAAGCTGCAGAGAAGACAAAACTTAAGACTAAGTGAATTTTTTCTTCTTGATTCACCTTCTCTGACAGTCAGTTATTTACTTAGTAATTCTTAATTTAACTTCACTAAGAAACTAAATTGTCCACTGCATTGGCCAAGAGCTGTTGTAACAGTTTTGCAGGGGCTGGTCCCGTCCAACTTCTGACAAAGCTACTTTCTTTACTTTTAAGGACCTTGTTAATGGATTTGTGATCACGCAGAGCTACATTGATACCCTTTCTGTCTTTGAATAACCCTGCTCTGCAAGTAGCTGCATTAGCTTTAATGGAACAACTTGAGGAAAAAAAGTGCTACTCAAGTCGGGTAGACTGCAAGATCTGGTATTTAGACAGGACTACGGTAAATGAGAAAAAGAAAATAGTAGCTTTTCCCATTTCATGTTTCTTATCTAGCTAAGTTGAATAAAAATGGGGATTTTTTGGTTGTACGTGAAGCTGATGAAAAGTGAAATCTCACCATTTTATGTGTGAACATTTTTGCACACCTTCACAGTAGGGATTTTCCCTAATGCTTTGTGCATTAACAGCTGTGACAGGAACTCTCCTTCCAGCAGCTTCAAGTGGTTAAATCAATAATAGAAATAGTTAAAAAATACTAATCCACCACTGCTATGTGAACATTCCATGCCCAGCCTGCTGACTGTGTATGCAAACAGATAATGGAGGGCATCAATAATTTTTAATGTTGAATTTCTCCATAGCTAAAACTTCAGTAAATAGCTCTTCAGATAATTTTTCAGAGGGCAAAAGTACAGTCAGACACATGGTGTGTAACCATATGCTAACAGAAGTGATTCATTATTATTGATGAAAGGAATTCAACCAGTATGAATTGGCAGATGATAATTTGACATATGCAGCTCGGCACCGAATAGGCACAGCATATCTTGTGTCTGAATTCTTTTCATTATACCGGAGAAATAGGGGCAGCTGAAATTAAGTAGGTGTGGTGCTGTTGTCAGGAGCTGTAGATGGAATATAACAATTTCCCCATCTCTAGTAAATTTGTGTTAGGATATGATAATTGACTTCTGAAGTAGGCTTAGCTTGAGAGTGAATTGGGGAGCGTATAAAGAAGGTCTAACAATTACAGGAGCAGCACCAAACCTGTATCTGGTAGCAATAGTGTAGCTCTACTACAGGTAGTAGTGACTTCATCAGTTTGTGCTTGACTGAGAGTTGATTTGGTGTAGAAAAATCTTAATGTTCAGCTTGGATGATAGTAGGCACTCGAGGTAGTGAACACCATGGGTTTAGTGGCCTCAGTTAGATTGAACCTGAGTTACGCTAGGCACACCTGCGTGGTCTAGTAGAGCATGGTGGAGAGAGATTTCCAAGCCAATAAGCAGCTTGAGTGGAAAGTGTTTGTCCTCTTAGTGTAAATGTGTTTGGTCTCAGTGATGTTCTGTGGCAGTGCGTGTGGTGGGCCATGGGGGGGGGTGCTGG
>VZSC01007191.1:212515-263965 GCA_013398225.1 Steatornis caripensis | reverse complement strand
GGGGGGGGGGGTGTTGTGTGTGTATGGTACTGTTATTGTACTGCAGTAAGCTGGGTTTTCTTAGCTGCTTCTGGGCATGGAAACTGTGGGAAGAGTTTCATGAGCGTTGAAATAGCTTTGCCGCATATTTCTTCATTGGAAGGTGAACTGGCAGGCTGTCAGACTAAGTAAAAGTGCATCTAATTTCTAATCCAGGATGGAGAGTCTTGTTTTGAAAGGAATTTTATATGAAAGTTTCTGTGAGCTGGCAAAGATAAAAAGGCTACCTACCCCCCCTACCCATTTCTATATATCTCCACTTCTCTCCATACCCATTTCTATGTTTCTCCACTTCTGTCTCTAAAGCTGACATGTTATTTAGGGCTTAATCAGGTGGTCTTTACACTTTGGTGACACCTTTGTTAACAAGGAGTAATATACATAAAGTCTCTGTTCTTCAGATGAAAGGTGCTATCTAGCCTCCCCTCCTACGCAATTCCTGCCTGTTATTTATGATTTTAGCTTTGAAAATAGTTTATCCCATAATTTGTCTTGGATTGTATTCAGTCCACACTTTGATCTAAAGGATTAAGATGACTGAAGTTTTAGTTGTGGTCCCTAGATGAAGATCACAGGGACTTGGTGAGGGCATGGGGAATCAGAAATAATTAGGGAGAAAGTCAATGTGCAATGTGCAAGTGAGCTGCTCTGCAGTAAACATCTCCCAGTAGGAAAATGAAAATGAATCTCGGTCCATGTATTCCCAGTGAATCTCTGCCATATTACAACCCTGAATGGGACAAGGAGTTACAAATATATAATCAGACTTACGCTGTGGGGGTTTGAGGCGTTAGTTCTTCATTCCATCCAAGGCACTATCCAGACTTTTTCTCACTGTGAAAAACTTTGCATTTTCAACAAGACTAGGAGGCTAACTCCCATTTTTCCTTTGCTTGTATCACAAAAATGTATTCTCATATTTATAAAGAGCAGCAATCAGATTCTATAAAAAGGAAGTCCGTATATCATCTGCCTTTTATATCTGTCATGTAGTCATGCATGGCTTTCCTCTGTTCAGGGAATTATTCAAGCTTATAATAGGTAGATCACTGACAGTTTAAAACTCTTTTTCTGAAATGGTGCAGTCAGTTGACTGGAGATGACTTATTCTGGGGATTTCTTCCTTCTCTAAGTATCTCTGAAAGTGGTTATTGACTTTGAACTCCACAACTGTATTTTGGTTTTTGCACCAAAATCAAAGCTAAATAACTCATGGAAGAATGTGATGTATCTGTGCAATGCTCTTTACTGCAATATTTTATATTTTCCTTGAAACAGCATTGCTGGGAAGAAATTGGGGATTAACTCCACATTTGAAATTTAACCTTAACTCCAGGTATTTTCATGTGCATGGTGGGGATGGGGTGTTCTGCCAAACAGTGTTTCTGTTATGGGATCTATGAAGTACACCCGAGAGAGGCAGGGGACAGGATGGCAGAAGAGGCAGATAGCCAGCCTGGACAAAGCGGTTGTTAAGCTGTGGTGCCAGTGCTATGGAGAGCTCTTTGATTTCCCAGCTGCTTACAGGTGGGCAGAGGCAACTGAGCGGTGACACTGTCGGCCTGGGCTAGGTGTGATAGTACCTGTTATGCCTGAACTGCTTAGAAAGTTGTGCGGAAGGCCTGAACTATTGAGAGCTACATAGCTGGCTTGTAGCTAGCACCGTTGGGTGAAATATCTAATCATTGTGCTGGCATATACATGCATCTTTAAGCACGTTTCAGCAGGTCTGCTCATCCCTGCATTTTTGTTACGTGTTTTGACAGTGCCTAGGATCAGAGAGCTCTAATACTTCGGAACTTTATGCTACTTGCAGAATTCAAACCATTTCCCTGTTACATTTTCAGAGCCATGGGAACGTGTTTGGTACCAGTGAGCAAACCCAGGCTTGCTCCTGGAGCGGTTGCAAAACCAGAAGGTCTGGGAAGATATTTGTTCTGAATTTGTGTGACTCATCTTGGATCAGGATTCTGTGTTATTCTGCTGCTGAGAATTGGAGATATATCTTGAATGCATTCCTACTTAAGTGTCACTTTACTGTTAGTAATTACTCACAGGATGATGCTGTTACCTGTGGACTTACTGTAAGTCATGGCTATGCTAGACAGAAGTTCAGCAACTTGTGGTGTTTTAAGGTATCTTGGTGCAAGAGAAGTGTTTATCTGCCATGTCTAAACAGTTAGTACTGTTGAGTTCCTGGTTCTTTCAGCAACAGTAAAATAAAAATGTGTCCATGAGGGGTTGATTTTGCCTGTCAGCTGCTGCCTAAAAGTAATTTTTGGCTGGTGATTTGAAAATCGTTATAGAGAACAAGCTATATGGATTTACTCAAGCTGGGGAAGTCGCCTGCAGTTTCTAGGGCAGTACGTATGGTAGAAAACAAGTAAAATTCAGAAAATATTTTAAAGGAGTGCCTCTATAACTGTTCTGCAGTTCCTTACCGTTTTATTTATGACCTAAAGAAAAATGGTGACATATCTATTCTTTAGATTGGTTCTATAGCGTTATAGTGTCTGGGTCAACCTACAAAGCAAATGCTTTGCTTTTTATGGCAGGGTCATATTTCACAAACTATAACGACGTTCCTGATCCTTATCTTTAATGTTTATACACTAATAAGGATTCTTCAGCAAATACACAATATAGGGAGATTAGGTCTCTGTTAGAGTGCCATTCACACTTACTGCTTTGTCACAGCTGGTATGCATCAGTAGGCTGTTGGTGCATGCTTTGTGTTCTGAGCTGAACAGTGAAATTAATGGTGCATGTCACTATCTGCAAAAGTCTGCATGGCCTTTTAAGTAACTGGGTGCCCAGGGCCGTTGAGAATTTGGCTTTTACAGCAAGAGTTTGCATCCCTTCTTCATTCACAAGGCTCACTTCTTCCTAGAGAGATATCTCTACTAGGAGTTAAACTTTCAGTTGGACTTCTTGGTTGCCTACTTCTTAATTGTTTAATAAAATTCTGTTAAAATCTATTCAGTTTCAGTGCAACATTCTTTAAAACTTGTTGTAAGAAGAAACTTTGTCTTGTATTTCTTTTTTTCCTGTTCTTGAGGAACTCCCTCCTGCTTACTTCCTTGGTTTTCCTTCTTCCTTTAGAAAGCTACAGGAAGCATAGCAGTGACTCCTAGGTAGTGTACATCTTAAATCTCTAATGGACGTCTTAAGGATGTGTAAAAGCACAGGGAGTACTTGCATCTTGGATGAACTGGGTAATTTGCGCCAATAAGGCACGCTGCCCTGTTTTATATTCTCTGGATAGTTTCCACGTATTCAGCCTGAAATACTCAGCCTTTCCTGACATCCTCTGGAGGTGTTTTCTGGTTATCTGTTTTGGGAGTTCCCATCTATCCAAAGTGTCACCCTTTTATGTATCAATTAGTCTCATTCTCTTTAGTGGGTGACTAAATCTAAGTGAATCTGAATTACAGTTCTCAAGTGCATACTAAATTATGACTTAAATACAAGTGTATAATTAATGACAACCACTTGAACGGTATTGCATAGGCAATTTCAGTAAAAAATACATAAATCCACTAGAGCCTGAAATAGGAACTTCAGGTGTTGAATATGGCACTTGGAGGTTTTCAGAAGGCCGTATTTTCATGTGTTTTTATGTATACACATGGACGTGAGAAATCTGGATTTAATGGTGGCAAAGCTGCTGCATTAATATGCGTGTGTATATCAAGATATACACGCCGTGTATGTAGAAACTTATACACATGCAGAAGAGGCTGCAGATTACTGCAAATGGCATTATGGAAAGGTGTTGAAAATAGTGCTGTTATCAGAGCTATCTATCTCCCCCAAAACCTGCTATACTAGATAATGAATAAATTTTTAAGAACTGTATTATAACTTTATAACTGATTTAATACCATAATATCTCCTTAAACTGGACACCAACTAGTAATAGTACGAGTATTTAAATTCACATTGTGATTCACATTTGGTGCCCTATTTTATGGTTTGTTTTTTCATACGCTATTTGTTGAAACTGAGAACTGACTAGCTGCTCTTAGCACTCTGATTTCATTTGACCTGAATAATATTCATCCATCACTTTTGTTTTTTAAAGCATTAATATCTTGCAGCAAGGTTTCAAAATGGATTAACTTCCTAATCTTTCACTCCAGGAGACTTAGGTTTGAATCTGTCATAGGTGAGAATGATAGTCAATATGTTATTTCAGGAGCCTAGCTGGTAAGGATGGGTAAATAAGATTGGTGCTGTGATCCAAGCGCTTATTTTCAGGAGTTCTGTTACAGAGAAATTGTGTAGTTGTTGCTTTGGTTTTGGGTTTTTTTTTTAAACTTTTTTCACTAGCTATCAAAATAAGAGCATAAGTGGATGTTCTAGGATGTTGTGAGAGGAAAGATGTGCAGACCTCTGTATTCCAATCTCAGTTTTGATTTTGTTCATAATTGAGATATCATCTATATGGTTGACTTTTCAGTGCAGCGATCAACAAGAATAGGAATAAGCCACTAAGAGTAGAAAAAACGTAGAAAGCAGAAACAAACAGCTTTAATAGCATGTTGTGATATGCATTTGTTGGCCATCAGGCTGAAATTCAGATGGGTTGGCTTCTTTGTTACCAATGTATTCATTGGTAGTCATTAAGAGGGTTGTTTATGGAATTTATGAGTGGGTCAGTATAGGTAAAGCATGATAATAACTGTGTGTATTCAAGCATGTGATACTGTTGTAAAAGTCATAGAGGTTATTTTCTTTCTCAGGTCATTTAGTCTAGAAGAATCCAAAAATATGTGGAGATGATTTACAGCAGAATCCTTGAAGGACTGAATTGAGACAGGGAATGATGTGAGTAGGTTGGGACTAGAAAGCAGATGCATCTCAGCAGAACTTGGTGTTGGTTTTGTCTGCAGAATTAAGAGCTTGTAACCATATATCTCTTCAGTCGCAATGGGGTAGGGAGTCCTTTGTCGATTCATTTTTATTTCCTCTTTTCTGTGTTGCTGCTTCATACCTTGTGCTTTCAGGGAGAACAAGCACGGAGCAGCATACCTGTTCTTCTGCATTGACTAAGCAGATAAATACAATTGTTCTCTAAGTTCATTAAATGTGTTTCCATCCTTCAAAGCATTTAGGTACGTGCTTACCACATATAATTATTCCCTCAAACGTATGAGGAAAGGCTGAGAGACCTGGGTCTGTTCAGCCTGGAGAAGACTGAGAGGGGATCTCATCAATGCTTATCAATATGTAAAGGGTGGGTGTCAAGAGGATGGGGCCAGGCTCTTTTCAGTGGTGCCCAGCGACAGGAGAAGGGGCAGCAGGCACAAACTGGAGCACAGGCAGTTGCGTCTGAACATGGGGAAGAACTTTACCATGAGGGTGACAGAGCCCTGGCACAGGCTGCCCAGGGAGGTTGTGGAGTCTCCTTATCTGGAGAGATTCAAAACCCGCCTGGATGTGTTCCTGTGCACCCTGCTCTGGGGGTGCCTGCTTTAGCAGGGGGTCGGACTGGGGGATCTCCAGAGGGCCTTCCAACCCCTGCCATGCTGTGAACGTCATAATGAAGGATTTCCTGCAAATAGAGTTAAGAAAATATGAGGGATTTTTAAGTCAACAGATATTTAGACAAGCAGTTGTTATTAATTTTATTACAGGTTAATGATTAGATTTAATGGGAAATTGGTGTGTAGGTTCCTTATATGCCTTGCAAAAGTCGGTGCAGTTTTTGCTGATGGCCAGCAGTGGGTCTGTCTTGGAGCTGGCTGGCGCTGGGTCCGTCAGATACATGGAAGCTTCTAGCAGCTTCTCACAAAAGCCGCCCCTGTAGCTCCTGCTGCCAAAACCTTGCCATGCAAACCCAATACACTAAAACATCTTGTTCAGCCTTGGATCCCAGCTGTGTGGTCAGAACGAGGAGCACCACTCGGAGCAGTGAGGCAGCGGCTGTGCTGGGAAGGCCTGTCCTGACAGCCCTGTGGTGCCAGCGGCTGGCGAGGTGACCAGTCGGGCTCGAGGTTACTCAGGGAGCCAGGCCAGGAGCCAGCACTGCTATGCTGCAGCCTGAAGCCACAGCCTGGCCTGTGCCGCTGAGGGGAAGGGGGACTCCACGGAGCACGGGAGGGCCCAGGCTGTCCTCAGGGCTCTGACAGCCTCTGGGGGGTGCTCTTCCCTGCATAAAGGAAGGCTTGGCCTTTTCTGTGTGCGAGTGTGTGGCTGTGCTTTGCATCGATAGTGGGCCAGTCGGTTGCTGAAATGTCAGAATTATTCATCCTGGAGAAGCTGTGGTAGTAAGCAAGGCATTTTGAAATGTTTCATCTTTCGTTATAATCAAGTCTTTTCAGAATTTGCTTTGCCAATCATGGAAGCCTATGCAAAGGTTACTAATTTGTGTAGTTTCCACAAAGAAAGATGCAGCTCTGCTGCTGTTGCTTGCCTCAGAGAGGCTATATGTGCTGGAGAAGATATCGAGTCAGTGACAGAACCAATAACCTTACCCCCAGCCAACAACAGCAAGCCTGAATCGTCTCGCTCACCTCCCGGTCCTGCTGTTCACAGCACTCTTTCTGTTGCTTTTGTGTGGAATGATTTTAAGGACGTGAGAGTAAGTTAGCTAACCTTATCTTAGGGGTATAAATGTAAAACAAATTGAATGTGCTTGATAGGGCTTAATTGTTTGTTTAGTATGCTTGCAGGTTCCTGGAGCCCACTTGACCATCCTGGCGTTTGGTGAGGAAAAGGAGAGTGCTGTCTAAGGTTCTTGCTGGTTTAAAAAACAAACCAAAACAAAACCCTGCCAAAACTGCACACAAACATTTCCCCAGGACTTCAAGTAATTTATTAACTTAGCATCAAGTGTGCATATCCTCATTTACCTTTGTTCAGATCAAACTTCTGTCACCATCATGGCAAGAAAATACTGTTGAAGTGGGGTAAACAGGATGATCTAACTGAGCATGGGCGAAGTGGTAAAGAAGATCTAAAAAAAGAAAAAGCAGGGAGCATGGAAATCAAACAGCTGTACCTTAAATTACTACTGGAACTGGCTGGTGAGGGCTTACTATGACACTGGTGAACACTTTTTTCATTTTCAAATGCAGTCTTGGTCGAGAGCCTTAATGTGTCAGTTTTATCTTGAGTATCAGTGGCCAGTCCACTTTCCAAGACGCTGTATTTCTTCCACCCTTTCATTTGCTTCTCTTACGGAGCAATTGCAGTTTGTCATTGACCAAATACATATCTTTCTGAGCAGAGTGCATTAATATGCTGTAACGGTCTACTTAAAACTACGAAGTGTACCTTGTATGCCTGTGCTAGTTAATCCAAAACAAAGATTAAGTAAGGTTTTTGTATATAAGGGGAAAGCTGAATGTGGAATTAAAATGTAAATCAAAAAGTAATTGGCTTTTTGTGCATAGTTTAGATAAGATTTACTTTTGAAGAATGACTTTGTGTTTTAACACAGCAGGCCAGACACCATGTGGCACACTTGCACTTAATAATGGCAACCAATCTAGGCCATAAATATTGCAAACGATGCCATTTGAATGAGGAGCCCTATGAACCGTAATAAAAACCCCTGTGATTAATTCTAAAACTGCTCTGTTCATATTAGACCTGCAGTGGCCTCCCTGATGAGATCAATACAGCGTAGCAGAGTGATTCTAATAGAAGTGTTATTATCTTTTAATCTTCAGGAGAATGCCAACTTTGAGAATTCTTCAGCATTCTGACTGCTTATTTTCTCAGAGCAACCTTGAAGGCAGTTGTTTTCTGAAATGAAGATACATTAGAGTCTTTTCAAGGATTTATCAATAATACGACACGGTCACTGTTTGTGGAGCCAACAGCTGAAAGGCACATTTGTATGCTGAGACTTACAATTGGTCACAATGACCTTCCCTGTCAGCCTTTATTTTCTCAGCAGACAAATGCCTACAGTGAATGAGGAGTAAAGGACAGGGACAGGAGTGGGACAATAGAGAGTAGTGCTTTTCAGGCAGCCACCAGCAGCTTCTTCCTAGAGCCTAGGTTGCATATCTTAAGTTTCTCTGTGCATGCTGTAGGCAATGCTAACTGGCATGCAAAGTTTGTAACAGGTTTTTGTTATCAGTGGAAATGAACTTTTATTCGGCATTTCCTGTAATGAGGAATACCTGGCAAATCTGAAAATACACATTGTAGTCAGTTGAAACTTCTAAAGAGAATCAAAAGGCAGCATGGTTTTGTTACGGTGTTTACTGTATTTTCACATAAAATAACAAGAAAACATTCTTTAGAATGTGATGTAAGTGTGGCAAGAGAAGGTTAAATATCGATTAGATATTTTTTAAATTTTTTCGGGTGGGCAGTGGGGGGGCAGTGTTTGCAGCCTGGTTCTGAATCTTCTGAAGAATAGATTTGCCTGACCAAGTTCTATGAGGTTTTTGCCGATTGTTTGCAGCATTATCAGATACACATAACTATTAGATAATATGCAGCCTACTCTGTCGGAGTTGAGCATTGTTATGAAGATAAAGACAACAGCAACTAATGTAAAAGGAAATTCTTCGATGCTTCTCAGTTGTTTCTGTTCTGTAGGAATGGAAATGTAATGCTACTTAATTTGAAGTATCTGGGTTATAAATATGTTTTCTGCAGGAGTCTTAAACAAATGGGAAAAACACAGTAGAAATTAAGTTATTCAATATAATAAAAGAAGAGTGCTAGTGTTGGATTCACGTGCGGAAGCTGACACTCAGGAAAGCTGTATGTAGACAATGTGCTGGGTACTGCTAACAGGATATGCAGATAGGTGTTCTTCTGTGGAATCTGTGATAAGCCAGTAAGAGAAAAATGCTATAAATAAAGACATATTGCTTCTACTTGTAACTTGTAGACTTGTAACTAGTTTATTAATGATGGGTAGAGAACAAAAAGCTATCCTTTGTTTTTTGTCTGGAGTCTTTATCAGCTCTTTCTTCTCTATTAAAAATTGCATTGTTCATTTCAGTGGCTAGTAGTTGTGTGGATGTTGTGGTGTGTCGTTGTGGGTATTTTTGTTTTGTTCAGGTTTTTTCTATTTTCTTTTTTTTTTAAGTTTCTGTTTATGCTAAGTGTATTTTGCAGAATTTTTTTGTTTGCCCAGCTGGCTTTAGATGCTGGGAGGAGCTGTGACTGAGACTGGCACCCAAAAGTTCTGTTCCTTGCAGATAGACACCAGTACAGCTCTATTTCAGTGCTGTGATCTCAGGCTTTCTTTTGAGCATGCTTGGTGAGCCTGCTTGTCACACATACTGCTGTTTCCTGGAAGGTACGATTTAGATGTCTCAGCTTGGTGTGAAAATTGAAGTGCATTAGCTCTCTTTGGGAGTGCCGGCGTGGTGGAGTAGCTAGCTTGCTGTGTGTACTTGTGATAGTTTCTTGTGCACTCATACTCATGTGTTTTATGAGTGTTGTCTGTTGTACCTGCGAAGGACTGAAATTTGCCCTGAATTAATGCAAATCTGGATTTCATTCTATAGTCCTTTTGAGGACACATCACTGGAAGAGAGCAAGTTTTTGTTTTGTTTTAACAAGAAAAAGAGGCAATGAGAAATTGTGGCACTGCTAGATGGTCGCGCTGAAAATATTGACACTGTTTTCATTTTTCTTTTGGCAGTGTGAGTTTAAAAATTTGTTGTACAGGCTTTCACTATTAAGTACTATCCTTTCTGTTTTAAAAAACAGAAAGTTTTGAAGGCCATGCTCTTTTTCTCTCTTTAAAGAAATAAAAAAAGAATGAAAGCTCTCTGGCAAACACTGTTAACGATGCTAAATCTCTTTGCAAATGTAATCCTCCATTTAGTTTTGTTCTCATTTAATTGAAGTAGGAAGGCATAATAAACCAAAAAGGTTACCTTTATGTCCTGAACTTCGCATAATAGCTAAAGTGTGATATGCGTTTCTCTTGTAATATTTTTCTGTGTGTGTTATTCGTACTTAGCAAAGGACAATTCTTCTGCATGTAAATTGTAATTCATATTCATGCTCTTACTTCACATCTTAAATTTTAATCAATGTTAATTAAAATATATTTTCTTCAAGCTCCTTTTCTTAATCTTAACCTACTAATACTCATGCAAGCTGTTAAACAATCAGAAGTCTTTTTGAAAGATGTTTTAGTAGCCATACAATGTTTCTGAAAATGGAGATTAAATTGTTCGAATGTCTTCCGATACTTACGTGGTACATGCAGAAGGGATACACAGTGTACTTAAAGAATCTTGAGCAGCTTCAGGCCCTAGGTTCAAGATTAGAGGCAAACAAATACCGTCCTGTCTAAGGCTTATGGGAAGAAGGCCAGCTGGAAGGAGCATAGCTTAATTAAGGCATAATTTAAATTTAAACAAATTTAAAAATTTGTTTCACAGGGAACTATCTGGCAGAACTTCATAAAGTGCAGATTATAATTCCTAAATAATTTTTATCAAGTAGAAGATCAGTGTTATTCCTCACAGTCTGTTACTGGGACCATTGTGTGCTTGTCTTGTATGAAATTTAAGAATCTTGGCTTATGAAATTTAAGCATCCTTTTCTGTTAAGCAATAGGATATCCATGTTGTTTCCCATCTTCAGGGGAGGCCTTTCTCAAAATCATTTTCCATTGTAGTTGAACTGGCAACTATGCAGGATGCGTAACATCCGTGCACACATTTGAATCTGCATCTTAACTCGTGACCTACAGACCAGATCCCAGGAATTGTATGCGGAACTATTTTTTTCAGAATCAGTCAGTAGCACAAGACAAATAATTTTTGTTCTCAGGTGATTCATATAGCACCCACAGCAAACTCAGAATACTGTATTGGCTGTGTGATATCCTAGGGAGCAGGGTGTGAAGTGGGACTGTTGTTGGAGGGGTGGGTGTTTAGGGGGTCAGTGGCATACATGACTGCTGGCTCATACTAGCAGTATCTTTTTTCTTATTTTTCTGAGCTCGGTAGGGGTCACTTAAGAAACGTGACTTAAGCCTTCTTCCACAAGGCTACCAAATGTCTTTTATTAATTCCGTTTTTGCTTTCTGAGCTAGCTAGTGCATTTCTAAGTCTTGACTCGCTTGGAGCTTTGCTGAAAGTTGCATCCTGGAGGTATGCTACAGGGTACATCTAAAGCTATACATTCTAAAAAGAAAGCGCTATTGATCATACACACTGTTTTACCTTACCCTAGTAAAAATTTTGACATCAGTCTTTTCAAATCAAATTCTAATAGCTATTTGGTTCATCCTAAAAATTCAAGAAGTATTTCCAAATATGGCATATATACATAGAAGAATGATCCTTGCAAAAATTCCAGATAGGATTTGAATAGAAATTGGACTGTTGAGCAATTGTATATATTTCTACATAGAAACACACATACGTATATATATATTTAAGAGTTATTAAGGTCACAGTGATTGATGTGTACTTGCAAGAATTTATGCTGTGTGGGTTCACCTTGTATAAAATGGTCATTTTTTCCCCCTATAATATTGAACACTGAAAGATACTGTTTGCTTATACTCCATTCCTTATTTATAATCCATCAATCTAGATAATTTTAAAATTAAAACTGTTGCTTCAAGTTTTGCTTCATTTTTAAACCATAGTTATGGTAATCAAAACCTTCTTAGAAATCTAAAAATATACAAAGCATGGTCATTTGCTTTGCTTTTTTGCTTTTCTGTTCCCTTCTTATTTTTTCACTCTCATTTATGTCTTCACTGTGCAACACCCTTTCTTAAGAACACTTTGGGTTCTTTACAGATTATCATGATCTTGATTCAAAACTAAATGTTACAGTCAAGATCTCTGTGTGGTGGTGGAGTGGTAATAGTAGATTATACTGGCTACTATCGCTGGAGTGAGCTGCAGTAGTTGAGTAAGTTGACATAGTTGGAGTGTTCTTTCAGAGGCTGAGTATAAGAAACTGAAACTGTTCCAAATTAATGGCCCAGGTGGATGCAGAGATTAAACCCTTTTATTTATGCCTGAGCAAAACTGACTTTTAAAGTAAAGCTGCATAACAGAGCTTGGAAAAGATGCAAATCAGTTTCCATTGCTTGCTGTATCTATCAAAAATAAGCTGAGAAAAAACTTGAGGAATGCTGATTTATAGAATTTTTACTGCTGGGGTGTTTTTTTCCTCCCAATTTCAAATCTCCAGCCCCTCTACCCACACTGCTACTGATTTCTTTTTTTTTTTTTTCTTAATTTTGCCAGCACTGGCAGCCATTGCAGAATTAAGCGTATTCTGGTATTTGCTTAAACGTGAGACTGAAATCCACATGTCTGAATGTAGTTTCCAAATATGATACATGAACTCTGTATAGAACTGTTGGTTTGCTGTTTGCGATGTTTTTGTAATGTTACTGGAAAATTTTATGAACTTCTGTAAGAAAGTAATTTATTGGTAGTAGTTGTGTGTCCATTTAGAAACAGCAGGGAAATAGGAGCAGTTGTGGAAAAGTGTTACTAGTATTATGAGAGGAATGAAGAACTAATGTTATTGGAGGGGATGAAAAGATCTTGGCTTGTTTAGTGCAGCAAAATAAAGGTGGAGAGGGGAAATGACTGCTGTTTCTCAAAATTTGTAGGCAGTAAATGTTGGAGATGGATTATTCTAAATTAAAAAATAATAATTCTATGAGATCAAGTTGATATACATTAAGGATAAATGCATTTAAACTGGAAATTAGAATGTGCTACCATTGCTGTTAGAAGAATAAAGCTCTGAAATAGACTTGCACACTGGCTTTGAATAAAAAAAAGAAACCCAGAGTATTTCAGGTAGTAATTGGTAAGTGTGTAGAAAGATCATGACACGCTGAGCATATTGTAATTTTTGTTTATCGTATTCTAGCACAGTATGATTTTGGGGGCTTTGCTGTTTTGCAAAAGGATTGTTTGTGTTCCGTTTGCTTTGTTATATAGCCATGGAAAGGTAGACTTTAAAGCCCATGTAAACACCATGAGTTGGAGTATTAGCACTGTGGAATCAGGAGCTGCACTACCTTGTAAAGTTCGCTTTGTGCTTCCCTTGGTGTGCCACTCGCTTTCACCCTCCTGTCCGTTCCTCCATCCATCCCTTACTACTATGAGAGTGACATTCATTTTGGCTTTTTGTACTATAAGCATGTGAGAATGAGATCCTGGCTGTTCCCTAGTTGTGAAACATGAAAATGGCCTGAGAAAGTAGTTCAAGAATTGAAATGAGCTGTGCAGTGCTCCCAACTCTAACTTCCCGCAAGACCTTAGGCTGCATTATCTCTAAAATGCGTAAAAACCCACTTGACTTGATTGGTAGAGTGGAGAAGTGAAATTTCAATAATTTTAGCTAAAAACAGATTCACAGCTTCGTGGCTGAAGATGTGTTTAAAGTGGTTCCAATGCTTAGTTTTGAACAAGAATTAAAAAAAAAAAAAATCAAACTTAATATTTCCAATGTATTTAATTATTTATTTAAGATATTAAGCCATTTTACTCGTATAAGTTTGTGCGATTTTAGTCTGTCGTCTAACACAATTAAAATGTCCCCAAAACCAACCTCCCTGTGTTTCGGTTCCTCATCATGGGAGCTTTGTGACAGTATCCAAATATGAATGTAAATCACTGGAGGTTTCATGCTCTATATTTATTACAAAGTAATGAGATACACTTTACTGATTGGATACTTGGATCAAGATGCTGCATTAACTTTAGTCTAATCCCAAAGACTTCAAGTTTGTTTATTTTGATCTTTGTGTTCTTTTGCGAATCTCTGGTAGTTTTACCAACTTTGTGCGGTCAGTGATTTTGTAAATCGAGACAATGGAGGCTGCTTTGTATTTTTTTTTCTCTTCTTTTCCTTTTTTCTTTTTTGTTTTAGAAAGCTGAATCTGACCCTAGATTGTAATGTTTACCTTCTGCTGTATCTTCATCCATAAATTATGAGTTGCTTTATTAGATCGGCATGGCGATGATCTGTCAGTATCATCATTTATTGGAAAGTTAAGAAGCCTATGTCGTTGTGTAAGGAGCTTTAAAATATTTGTTGAGCTTTCAGGTAAAAGTAGTTGAAAATATCTTGGTATTTTTTGGCAGTAAGATCTCTTTATCCTGATCAGGGAATTTCAGTGGGATTTGGCTGTGTGACTGCGGTTACCTCTTTCAGAAAGGCTAAATGTATTACTCAAAATTGTTAGGAAATTTTTATTATTCCTGTGCAGCCTGCTCGAGGCAAACTTGCTTTGGCAGGGGGGGTTGGACTAGATGATCTCCAGAGCGCCCTTCCAACCCCTACCATTCTGTGATTTTTCCGTTCCCCCAAAACTAATGTGTTTGTTTATTCATCACTGGTTAAGAATGACAGAAAAACCTGATCAACCTAGCATATATGAAAAAAACTCGTTTCAGTTTGGTAAATCTGGCTTACCTGTCACTAAGAATAGCCTGAATTGAGTGGGTGGTAGCTCAGGGAATCAAACTAAAAGTGACTGTCCAGTGTTGCACCTAGTTTTGTCTTATTAGCATTCAGTTCTATTGCCAAAGCATGAAGGAGGCAAATAATCACTGTATCATGAAGAGGTAAGAGGACTGAGAAGTGAAAAATGTTCCTTATTGGAGCTGAAAAGAAAGGGAAAGATCACGTGGCTTGCAAGTTTTTTGTTTATGCTGTTCAGAAAAAAATTGTGAGCAAATGGAGTTTGTTTTGCTTGCTTCTAAAAGCAAAGGTAGCAATTTCCTACGGTATTTATTTTCCTGAATTGTTGTTGTCACACTTTTTGTAACTGCAGTGAAATGGGGTAACTTGCATACCTCTGTGTAGATATGAGTTAGAGGGTCAAGCTGACGAGAAAGTACTTTGGCTGTTAGTCTTAGCATCTTGTATCATAGTTACAATCTAACGACCAAAGTGGGAAGATAAGCAGTGAAAGCCAATAGAAAACAAAAATGCACTGTACTAATTCTCCACTTGGCTATGCTGGTCATTCAGCTCACTTCTGGTGGTGGGACCTTACCTCTGTAACTCTCAGGAGATGGCATACGTAGTAGTATTGCCACCTTTGAAAGTAGATGTAGTGGTGGTATGGTCAATAGCCACTGAGATGCAATGTTGGTGAAAGTGAAATAAATTTTAATGTTCACATGTGTAGGGAAGGCACAGGCTGTCATATCCATGGAAGTCTTCAGCTGCCCCAAATCTGTTGGAAGCATAATAGGCTTGGGTACAAACAGAAGACAACTTCTTGAGGCAGATGAATCATGAACTGAGTAGGAGAGATTTTCTGCTGAATCTCCTTCTCAAAAACCAGGAAGAACTGGTCAAAGATATGAAGGGCAAGGGCATCCTTCACCTGCAGTCACCAGGAGACTCTGGAGTTTAAAATCCTGTAAGAGGGTAAGTAGAGTAAGATCACAAGCTTGGACTTCAGGAAAGCACATTTTGGCTTACTCAGGGATCTTCTTGTAGGCTTAATGGAAGACTGCTCTGGAGGGTCAAAGGGACACAGGACAGCTGGTTGATATTCTAAGACGACCTCCTCAAAGCACAAAACCAGTCTATTGCAATGTTTAGAAAGTCAAGCAAGCGTGGCAAAAGGCCAGCATGGGTAAGTGAGGAACTCTTGATTGAGCTCAAACACAAGAAAGGAGGTACAAAGAAAGTGGAAGCAGCAATGGGCTACCCAGGAGGAATAGAGATATTGCCTAAGCATACAGGGATAGAAGTAGGAAATTCAAAGCTCAGTTGGAGCTGCAAAAAGAGAGATGTGAAAGGCAACCGTAATGTTTTATAGAAGTGCATTGACAGCAAAAGAAAAAGGCTAAGAGAAACGTGGGTCAGTTGGTGCTCTAACTGGGCATTCTTTCAGCAGGAGACTGGACTAGGTGACCTCAGGGAATATTTTCTGGCCTACATGATTTTATGATTCTGCAATTCGTGGTGAAGTTCTAGCCTACACCTCATGCTGCAAGACTCCTAATGGAAGGACTCCATAAAAACTGTGCACCATAAGAGAAAGGTGCATCACTATATGGGTGGCCCTTTTTGACAGAAATTTGAAACTAGCTTTTGCAGCAAGCATAGGAAATGAGTTAACTTAGGTCTAAATATGTATGGTATGTATATAAAAAAATGCAAAAGTCTTGAAGTAGCTTATTGTAGTTATACCATTATCAAGGTAATATACAGAAGAGAGGAGTTCAGTGCTTTTTGAGTTAGTGAAATAGTTTGACATATAATCTGATACTGTGATCTCCTTTAAGCTGGAGGGACAAGTCCTGGACTTTTCCACGGTGCTCTTCACCCTCAGCAGCCCAGAGGAAGTCTCATTTCATAGCCATCTGCAGAGTGTTACTAATTAACATTTTAAATTGTTATTTATGCCATTGTTATGGTTTAAAGCTGGGCTGGCTATTAAACGAAGGACAGATGCTCTTTGTTAACTCCCTCCCTTCCCAAAATGGAGGGGAAAGGGAAAGAGACTTATAGGTTGGAAAGGTTAAAAACAGCTTTAATCTAACTACAAGAATTGTGTATTATAATAATGGGAAAATATGCACAAACCTGATATCAAGGTCCCCCCACCACCAATGACAAATATGTCACCTAGACGCTGTGGGTCAAACCCCAGGAAAGTCCCAGACTATACTCAGTAGCAGGCAGGAGCTGGATTCAGGCTCAAAAGCAGACTAATCAGGTAGAGTCCTCCTCGGCAGGTAGAGTCCTTCTTACATGCTTAAGCAAGGAGCTGGATAGAGTCGGAAAGCAGCACCCTGCAACATCACCAGCCCCCACAACAGCCCCATACTGGGCTTAAATAGGCTCCTGGGCCATGGGTGTGGGTGGAAGCACCAGGTGAGGCTGCTTAGGGCCGTTAGAGCCCATTAGTGCCCTGGCCATAAAGGGAGAGGGAGTGACCCCTGTGATCCCTCACTTTTATTCTGAGCATGATGTGTATGGGATGGAGTACTGCATTGGGGTCAAACCAGGACAGCTGTAAAAGCATGTATTAGGGTCTTAATTTTGTTTTTTTCCTGCCTTGTACTGTAATTTGCACCCATGCAAACTGGAATGATTTCTTTTTGTAGTTACAAAAATCTCAACTCCTGTGCAAAAGATCACAGAAGTCAATAGAAATCTTTAATGGGCTATAGTGGAGTAGGCCCTAAATGACTGTCTGATGTACAGAGCAGAAAATTTTATTGTGCTTACTAAAATTCATTTATCGATTTCAAACGTCTGTCCTATTAGTTCTTTAGGATTTTTTTGTTGTCATTTTTGGGTCTTATTGATATTTTGTCCTGGTTGAACATTGTTAAAATATGGTTATACACAACTGACTGTTCCCTGGAGAGCATTGTTACTTTTCTTTTACTAAGAACAAAACAATATGTCTTTAGAAAATACCAGCATTATTTTCTTTCACATCTGTCAGTTCTGTTTCATTAATCCGGGGATAATGTATTAGTCAGGAGCAAGTTCTCTCCCTGTTCTGCTATTCAACATTTATAAAATCAGAACATTAAACTACTATAGTGTTATCCAAAAGCCTCATTTACTTTGAATCTCAATTTCAGAGGATTTTGTGTTTGTTCTGAGCTTATTTGCACAACCCAGCATACAGCTTTGATTCTGAATTTATGATGCCCACTTATGTATTCCATGATTGCAGCATCGGGAATTTCATTTGGCCAGACCTGTAATTGTTGTAGTAAATGTTTGCACATTTCAGTTATATGTTGTTACATTTTTTTAAGTAGTTCTTAGCACAACAAGGAAAGGTCACACATTATCCGTGAAGATGATGGGAAAGTAATATGGAGATTCCTAGCTAGATCAAAGAATTGGTCTCAGCTAAATTATATGAGCTCTTTGTGTGCTGTTGGCAGCTGAGATACAACAGAGTCAGGCATCTTGACCGTGGTAAACAATCTTTTTTCTTGGAGCTTGTAGACTGCAACTTCCGCCAGGTGATTCTGCTGAAGGCAGGTTATTTTCCTGAGAATTGAAACATGGTAATTACAAAGGTATTTTTAATTTTATTTTTAAATTATGCTGTTGGGAGTTTATTAAGGTTTTTATCCATCCAGACTGTGGCGTTTATAATTGCTATTAGGTGTGCAGCAATGGGAATTCTGCACAGGTCTCTGTCTTCTG
This sequence comes from Steatornis caripensis, assembly GCA_013398225.1. Classification (NCBI taxonomy): domain Eukaryota; kingdom Metazoa; phylum Chordata; class Aves; order Caprimulgiformes; family Steatornithidae; genus Steatornis; species Steatornis caripensis. The sequence goes on along the minus strand of VZSC01007191.1, from coordinate 245,803 downwards.
CCTTGTCTGGCTGTTGCACATCAGCTCTGCTGAAAGGAAAATGCCGCAGAGACTCTTAAAACTTCTGCCCCAGTGTCTTGCTAAATGTTCTCCCAGAAACATCCCACCAGTAAACAGAAAAAACTAAGTGTACCATTTAGGCAAAGAGTTATTACATCATGTTTTAGTTCTGCCCCCTTGCTGTGGTTGTAAGATATCTATGCCACCTATTAGTGATTCCTCTGAAGAGCTTGTGAAGTTTGGGTTCTTTAAATCAGAGACAATCCTACTGTCTGCTTGAACAGTACTTAGACCAGTCTTGAGTGGTGGTATAAATTAATAGTATTTTTATTCACCTGTTTTAATTTGGGGGGCTTTTTTTGTAGAACACTGAAAGAAACAGCTCTTCCTAGTGATACAAAACTGTGTTTGTAAAAGTCTAAAGGCTGCTTCTGAAAAGTGTTGTAAAACAACTTGGTGATAAATTTCCATCTGTTCTGCTGAAAAAGCAAAATATTTTTATTAGTTGCCATTAAAAGTGATATTCCACAAAATAATTTTGGAAGTTTTATTCACCTAGAAATTATGTCAATTTACCTTCCTAATCTATTTACCAGTTATCCAGTCCTTCAGAATTTTTGTCCTGATTTGCTCCTCACAGACCTTAATACTTTCCTGAATGTGCATGAATCCCTACTGAATCAGACCTGTCTGCCTTTCAAAATGTTTCTAAAAACTAACTGTGAAAGTGGGGTTTAATTTTGTTCCGAGGTAATTTGGTTGTTGACGCTGGTTCTTGGATGCCTCACGTAATTCTCTGTGCCCCAGGGGTGGGACATGAATTGAAAACCTGTAGGTTAGGGACAGAGTTCTCAAAACACTCAAATATATAAACCGTGTTCTGTGTTCCTTTCTTATAATAGCCTGATTAAAGCAGCATCATTTTCCACTCATGGAAAATCATTTCTGTAGAAAAGTTTTTGTGCTGCAGTGATAGATTCTGGTAAATTCGGAGGACTAAACTGTTCTGGTACTGAGGCAGAACCAGAACAGGAGCTATACAGATGTAACTACTACAGTGAAAAATCACACTACCAACAAAATAAGTTAAGATTATGGGAGCTATATAAGATGTCACAATTCTTTTGTCCAAATCTCTTTTTGTGGGCGCAGATGACTAAACATTATGCACAGAATTACATCCTGAAAAGAGCTGAAAATTGTTGGCATTTTCAAATTGGATATCTCGGTAATTCTGCTGAATCATAATGAAATAATAAATTTTCTGTTGATAAAATCGATGGCTATGTAGGCTTCATAAGTCATTAGATCCTAATAATGAGTTAGATGTTTAGCAAAATCGTATTTTAAATTTGAAAGTAGGTGGGATTTTTTGCTATAGATGGTTTACTTTCCCAGCAAACTTAAGAATATTTAAAAAGTCTGCTTGTGATAGTGACAAATTTGTCCTGAAAATGTGGAAGTGTCTGTTTCAGGAGTTTTTTTTTTTTCTTCATACAAGTGACATTTTTTAATGTGCTCCTTTTTTTGTTTCCCTTGGAGCACAGTGTAACTCATATTTGTCCAGCTTAAAAAGGCAGCTCAGCATTAAAAAGCATATATATATTCCTCCTTTTGAAGCTGCCTAAAAAGAAAGCCTGAAGCAGTCATCAAATGAAAAGATGCATGAATTTTAATCCACTACAAAAGTACACCTTCAAACTTAAAGTGATAATTTAATTTTACTCAGAGGTCCAGCCAAGCATATCAAATGATGTGAGGAAGTGTTAAGATAAAGCTCCTAGAAGGTCTTCTCTGTGAACGTGTATTTATTTCTTTCTTATGTAGTTATTTCTGGGCCAGTAATATGGCAAGTAATATGGCTTACAAATAATTATGTTGAAAGTGGCATAAACAAAAGTCTTTTTAGGAGACACAGGAGGAGAACTTTAATTTCATTTATGCTACTACAGTGTCTTAGACTGTCTAAACCTTAGGATATGCATATAGGCTGTCAGCATGTCTACATAGCCTAAATAAACAATGTCCTTAACGAAGCAACAATACCTCTTAGTACCTAAGAACACTTTTTTTTTATTTAGTTTTTGAAGTACAAGCCAAAAATCAGCATTTGTAAATGTTTGAAAATGAAGGTAATAATGTTATTTTGGGGGTTTTGACTTTTTGTTTGCCTCTTTCACATAGATGGAACCTTGGAATGGGACTTTGAAACGAGTCCAAATGCATGTGTATAGAATAATGCAAAGGGTTTACCAACCAAACCATAAAAAGGAGTGGCTCTTAGCCCATTTCTTGACACCAGACAAGAGGCATTTTCCTGTCAGATCATGTCGTAGCTTGAGCCCAGCCAGCAACAAAGAACCACGCGGCTGCTCAGTCACTCCTCTTTCCTACACCAGGTTCAAAGTTTGAGTCCAGTTGTTTAAATTAAAGGTCTAAAATCTGACAGAACTCTCTCAGGTCAGAAATCAGATTCTGTTTACAATAAACTTGCAGTGCTTTTGTTTCCTTTTGTATCAACGTGACTCCAGATGTCAGAAGAGACTTGCCAACTACAGAAAGGGAGAATATCATATTTATTTCTTAGTCAAATGTGAAAAATAAAAGCAGCAGGGCTATCGTAGAAATCTGTGGCTGCGCTGATGCTTATATGAGAACAAAAATCTTTTCCTACAAGTCCCCAGATTTCAGCTTCCTTTGATACTGAAAAGAAACATAAAAAATATATTGTTTTATCTTTCTCAAAATTTAAGTAATTGAAGGGGATATAGAAACTATGAAACCAGAAGGTTCTACATGAAAAATTAAATAATTCTTCCAGTATGTAGTAGCTTTTTTCAGTTTGTAGGAGTTAAGTCCTTAGTAGATACAAACATGGGCCATTTGGATCACACATGTATATTTCTGTGGAAACCTGAAGCAAGAAAATGTGTTTATTTGCTATGATGGAGGTTTTGGAAATGATGAATAAAAACTGAAACAGAAATCAACCTAAGAAAGAGAATGCTTTGCTAGTAGACCTCGTTCTTTCTTCTGTGAACTTTCATCTTCAGCAAGTCTATGTGTTGTCTTTGTTTTATCTGTAACATGGGAGTAATGTTTTAGAGGACCCACGTGCAAAATTGCTCACTGACCCTGTAACGATAGGGGACAGATTTTGAGGGGTTCATGACACCTTACTCTCCATGTTTCCTCCTGAGAGTTGGAGGAGGAGATCCCAAGTTGTAAATTGGATTGACCAGGGAAGAGTTTTGAATATCTAGTTTACAAGTGTGGGGGTTTGAGATCCTCATACTAAATGCTAAATATTGACTGAGTGTAAAAATGTAAAGGTTTTATGCTGCTGTGTAGCTCGCTTTGAAAAGCAATCTGGTCAAGCATGATTCCGAAAACGTTTTTAATAACTTTCAGTACCATAAGATAACAATGCAGTGTATTCTTTGCCAAATAATTATTTTATGTTTTTGCTTTCGTCTGGATGAAATAACCTCTCTGTAGCTGAGTACTTGTTAAATTTTATCATGTATGTTTTGCCATCTATAGGAGCCCACAACTCTTAGTCTTGGGACCTTCAATGAAATACAAACTTTGCTATTAAAACTCCATCAACGGTGGTCTTACTTATTTTTTTTATTAGATTTTACTGAGTTTGTAGGTGGCATCTTGAATTTTCAGGGCTTTTTGGTTTGAGGAGAAGGGTTAAAAGTGCAGGAAAACAGTCTACTAATCCAATTTAACATCTTGTGCCAGAAATCTCTAACTTTTAACTAAAGCAGAAAGTATTTAAGTTGGTTTAGATCCAGAATGAATCATACTTTCTACAGGAAATCAGAGCAGCTGATTTCTATTACAGAATTGTCATGAGTGCCACATGAACTGTATTGTATTGTCAGGTATGTTTCTGTAATAAATGAGACTACTGTTACAAAACAGAAAAATCTGGACAACTAGGTGCTCCTGAAACAGGTTTTCAGATAATTTATGATCACTTTCTACTTTCAAATATCCAAATTAGCAAATTTATTTGCCATTACTGGTAGGTCTAGAAGTGTGTGGAATGAAGGCATGATTTTGTTCGTCCATGTGCAGTTGTATGCATTTCATAAGAACATAAAGCCAATACTTCTGTATTTGCTTCATAGCTAACATGGGTGACTACATTTGAAAACGCTGCTGATTTCATACCAAAGTGGGTTTTTGTACAGGCCCATTTCGGAAATCCTTTATGTTGCTGAACAGTCTTCTGAGTAAAGAAATTTCCCAATAAATCCCATATATGTATGAAAAATAAAAGATTGAGAAGAGGTTTGGTTACACACATTATTTGTTTTACTGATCAGAGATTTCAAGTATTTTAGAAGCTCTGTAGACTTAGATGTTTTAGGCTTTGTTCACATGAATAATGTCTTTGAAATAAGTTAAGTATGTTCTTTATAGTTCTGGTATTGGGATTAGAACCTCTTTTTACGACTCTTTCTCTACATACAGAAGTTCTTGATGTGCTTAATAGCAGATGCTAGCTACCAAGCAGACCTACTTCCCAAGCATTGCTGTATACTTAGTGTTATTAGCACTACCATGGTCATTTACAATCAGGAGAAAAGAAAATATGTGCTTGATTATGAAGTTATGAACACATACCAAGATGAATCCTTGTTAAAGTACCTATTTTAAGGTTCCTTGTCCATCAAAGCTCTTCAGCTAAGGCAAAAAAAAAAAAAAAAATCAGATGAGAGAATGATATCTTGTATTCTGAAAGTTGTTCTGTAGGTTTTGTTACAGAGGTAGGAGGATTGATGCCATGCCACAGTGAAAGCAGTTTTGAAGCCTTTTAGCCCTCTGCCTTTTGTTGTTGTTTTTTAATTGACTTGAGAACACGAATGAGCAGAATACACTGTCTGATGTTAAAAATATTTATATAATGAAAGTTGTGTCGTTGAATCTTGGAGATACTATGTTTAAAATAGCTTTCTTCTAGTGAAAACAGAATTTCCTTGCCTTCCTCCACTGCCACATCTCCTAAACAGATAGGTGAAAGAAAAATATTAAGCAATCATTCATGTCCTGAGCACACTGGAAAAATGATATATAGAATAGTCAGAGACACTCCATTCCTGTGCTTAAGGCAGATTGGAAATAGCTCCCTCCAGGGCATAGAAGGAGTTTGTGATGGAATGCTGTTTAAAAACCTAGGCCTTGTGTCTGTTCTGCTGTGCGCTGCTCTGGGAGGTAATGCATCTTGTGAGTGTACAATATCCTTTTGTTTTAGCATAATTTGTAAAGATACACAAGTTATATCTAGGAGAAAGTGTATGGGTTATGTTTTGCTTGGCACTTAATTGTCTTAAATTTTAGTTTCGTCATAAGAAGAGACTACACTTACGGGTTATGCAAAGCTCTGGTTTCTTTAAAAGGGGCATGAAATTTGTATTTGTACATGGCTGTTAATTTCACCATGTCAAGCGTGGACTGTGCCAGTAGAAAGTCTACGCTTAAAAACACAGTATCTGAGGAAATATCTTGTGTGACTTGTTAAAAACCAACTCTGTATTCCTCATTCTTCAAAAAATATGGGGGTGGTTTCCTGGCTGAATTGCAGCCTCATTACACCATATGTTTAGAGAATTCATCTCCCACAGCCTGAGGTGTGAGTGTGGATCAGGACAGAGTTATGTTCAACACCAAAGTTTGTTATGTCCATTACTGACAGAGAAATGAAGGTTTTCTGACAAGTCACAAATAGAAGTAGGCGTTATGTGATACTACAGCTATTAAATCTCTAGTAACATTAGGATCCTAAAAAACCCACAAACCCCTCAATATCACTGTTGTCTGGCAAATAAGTAGATGTGGGATTCTTTCAGTAAGATTCGCTTATTCGATGTTGAGGAAAGAGAAGTTGTGAAAAACTCTGACAATAATTGAAGGTTCACTGGAAGTGTCTGTTGATCTCTTGTCGGATGTCTCTGATGCTGTGAAGAAGCAGCAGTACTTTAGGGGCAGGCTCAGAAGTGTTTCTGTAAGAAAACATAATACGGGTCTTTCCACTTAAACGTAAGATTATCTCCTTATTTGTAATCTTAATGGTGGTTTAAATGCTAAAAGTTTGGATTTTACCCACTTTCCAGTATTATTTTTCCCTTCTTATTAGCTAGCTAGTTAGATATATGTGTGAAAACATAGGACATCGGCAAGTAGGACTAAAAGTCACCATTGGCTTTGTGGAGACCCTGCAACTATTAATAGATGTTTCATTCAAAATAGTCTCACTGCTGTGAATTGTATATCATAGCATGAGGAAGACAATTGAAGGAAATACCAGGAGCAATAATGGAACAGTTATAATAGACTCTAGGTATGTAACCCTCTGGACAGCTTTGTCACTTTGCAATGAAGCAGGGGTTTGGATTGTGATTTTCTTTTCTAGTGAGTTCCTTGAAAGGGTGAAAGAAATCTGGTGCTTGCTAACTCCGGACCGTATTGAGGATAGTTGATGGAAGTATAACACAGATTATCACATGCTGATTTTGCCAAAGAAACTGAAGGCTAGGATGTACACAGCACACTGAGACCCAACTGCAGGCATAACCAGAAAAAAAGCATGAAAACCCACTTCATACATATATCCTGAACTTCTACAATACAGTCTGTACTTGCAAACAGCAGTGACCTTACATGGTACTTCTTAAGGACTGTGTGAGGTCCTCAAGGAGGATGGGCCCAGGCTCGAGAGAAGGAGGTGGCAGTAGATAGCTAAAATTAAAACCAGAGGGATTTGGGGGAAAATTTGTAGTCTCAGAAGACTAACCACAGAGTTAATGCCTGACAGTGACACTGATGTCAGGGGAAGGACTATAAAACATGGCAAAATAGCTTAGAGACAGTTTTAACAGCATTAGCTAAATTTATTTTATCTAAACCATCGTTTTTATTGAAACCATTTTAGACAGTAAGTGTTTATAAATAGTTGAAATTCTTTGGTTTATTGATATTGACATTCATCTAGGAAAATATAATCTGGGGCACTGTGTCAGTATGTGGCTCTGGTATGATCCATTTGCAGCTGGTTTGTGTTATGTAAATCTCGCTGATCATTTCCAAATCAGATACAAAAAGGGGGACGTTTCCGTTAGTAACTTGGTTTGCAGTAATTATTGAATACGATAAATACCTAAACCAGCAGAATATTCAGCATCAAAAACTGTGAACTAGCTAGTCAAGTAACTGCATAGTCTAGTATACTCTGCCTCTATACTAGTATAGTATACTCTGCCTAGTATACTCTGAGTTGGGAGATTGTTGGAAGTTGAGTATGAATATTATGCACTCTGCGCTTATCCTGAGTTACTTAATATAAGAGAATTGATACTTTCATTATTATTACCGTTGTTTTGCAAAAATGTTCTGACAGAATTATGACTCTTTTTTTGAAAATAATTACTTCATTACATCCCAAAATAAATTATTTATCTTCTAGAGAGGTATGGGATTTTAAGAGACGTCTCAGCATTTCATGATAATGTTCTTTGGTAATTCCCATGGCAGCCCATTTGCTCTAAAGCAACTAATTCTGCTCCTTATGAGATGTTTAATTATGAATACCCCTGCTTTATAAAACATCCAAAATGCTGTGGTTAGTCCTCAGCACTGGGGAGGACTATATTCTTTTCTGGTTCTGATTCTCTCTCCTTGTAACGTGAGCTGCTAAACCTGCTTAACCGAGTAGCAATGCTTTCAGACTTCTGTGTGTGACTGTGTGTCGATGTTGCACTCTAGACGCTGAGGTGTCATGTTTTTGGTGCTCAGATGAATGAAATCAGCATCACATTAGGCATTGCGCTCCTGTAACGTGCCTGTTGCTGTTAAAAAGTTCAATCCTGAATCTACTTTGAACGTATAGCAGAATTTATGTGGTTTCAGTGGAAAAGTTTGGCACCTGACTATCAGAGGATATTTTAAGAAACTATGCCTGTAGTGTTTGGCTTTATGTAATGTTGCTGTAAGAACCATGCTTTGAAAACCTTACGTTTCCCACTCAGATGGCTACTTTTTTGATTGATCCTTTTCTCAGACAGGAGAGAAACAACCCTTAATTCTGTATATCTGGGTACTTTAAATAGTTATCTTAATGGAGCCTGGGTATATGAGTTAAGGTGTTAATGTTTTGGTGGATCTAGTTACATACCACAAGACTGACTAAGGATCACTGGAGAAACCCCTGTAAAATTACTGTATTATTTTTTTTCATTTACAAAATCAAGAGTTCCTTAGATATACATATGATTTAGTACGCTCTTTAGCTCTGCTTTACCATTCAGGTATGCTGAGTATATTATATTCTGTATGATTATAGAAATATTTCAGCAGAAATAGTAAAAAAGCTAAGAAAAGACAAAACCAATATGAGTTTAAAATATACACAATACTAAAGTTAAGATCTATCTTATTGGTCTAATTCTAGAAAAGAGATTTTTGGCAGAAGGAAGATTGTTTATTCTACTAAGCCTTGTAGATATGGCTTTTGGTGTCCTGTAGTGTCAAATTTAATATACTGTGCCATCTACCAGCTGTAACAATCACATCTGTGTGGCACCAGGGGTAGTCATACTCCCCCTACTCACGGTTGAAATTTCTGGCAGCAACCATACCCCATAGCTGAAACTCACTGCAGCTGTAAAAACAGTATTTCTCGTTCCTTATCAAGTAATGATGGAACATACTCTTTTCAGTATTAGTTAAATCCAGGAGTTTAATTTATTGAGGAACAGAGAAATCTTATTGTGGAAAGGTTGTAAAGAATTTATTATTAAATGATTTAATGAGACAGTTGTGGAAATGATGTTGAGGCATAAGAGAACAGGTTTTGCAAGGCAGTCTTCTGTTATTTTGAATAGGCTTTCTTAGTATTAATGGATCAGTAAAAAATGAAAACTAACAGCAAGGATGCCTCTCTATCATAAGTTGAACAGTTCTGCAGATCCTAGTCTTGGAAATACGGTTGGTCTGGAATTGGAAGCCTCTCACCAGCTCCTCGCTATTGAACATTGAGCAAGAAGGCTTCCAATAGGAGCATACTGTTGATCTTTCCAACTTTCACAGACAAGGATAAGATACATCTAATGAGTTTATTTTTGGAGCTGAAGGCGAATCCTTACTGAATCACAATTATGCTGCTAAATTTAGTAAATGTATGATAATAACACTTAGGTAGTCACTAGGATTAGGGTCTTCTGCTGGGTTTGCATACATTTAGGTTGTCCAGTGCAAGGACCTAACTATCTCAATGGTAAGACAAAAAGAGGAGAGTAATGTGTAGCTACTGTAGTGATCTGAAAATAGCTTGCTTTCAATTACAAAAGAATGAACAACTATTTTCTTCTTTTTTTTTAGGAGGAGATACATGGAAGAAGGATGGAACACCAACGGAGGGAGACAAAAGTCACACAGAGACCAGCAGTAATATTGCAAAGCAGTGGAATGTGAACTGGTGAGGAAGGTAAGAGATTTGAAGAAATGTTTATTAGTTTTGTTCATCTTTGGAGCTGAATTGGTATGGCCTGTGTACTCTTTGAAACAAAGGTACGGCTTCATGTGGAAATAGTGCCTAATTTGTTCTAGCATCATCACTCAAACTCTGACAAAACCATCTTTTGTTTTAATAATAAATGCATGATTAAAGTTCTTGTTTTGATCATTACCTAATCACAATACGCGTTGAAGCGGACCTGTTTTGCTGTTTGTTATGGGGATTTGTGTACCTTTCTCTGAGGTCACTGTTAAAAACAGGACATTAGAGCTTATGAGTTCAGCCCACTACCAGTAGTATCCTAGGCTGTGTTGTTCTGAACAAATCACGTTTTGGCTCTACAAAATTTTTGCAAAGCAGACCTTTCTCCTTGATTAAATTAATGCTACTTTCATACTTTTGAAGCTTTTTATAGTTCTTGCTTGTGTCAGAGGATTTACATGTTGTATTACTGTGCCAAAAGTGACCGCAGTGTAGAAGTTGTAAATACTGTGTCAAATTGAGTACCAGTAACAAGGTAGGCACGTCAGCAAGGAGCTGATTTTTTTCTCCATGCTTCTTTACCTTGTAAGGAAGGTAAATGGATTGCAACTCCTTCATGTTACTGGTACCCAACCAACTTGCATATTTCTGCATTTCATTAAAGTCAGTTTTGGACCTGCGCCAACAGGCCTGTCCTCTCACGAAGGTGGTGGGGCAATGGATGCTACTGAGTCCCAGATGTGTTTGTAGTTGTTGCTGCTGTGCATTTGAATGTGTTGTTATAGAAAGAATGAAAACAGAGATGGAATTGTTTCTAGAGGTCTGCATAGTTTTATTATTTTAGAGAATAGTCAAATATTGCTTGAGATGGCTAACATGATACATATGCTAAGTTTAAAGCAGCATTTTATTACTTAGAGTGCAGTTTATAAGAAACAAATTTTTTCAATTACTTTTTTTAAAAGGAATTATTGACAATTAATTGAGTTGTACTTAAAAATATTAAACTGAAACATAATGTAATAAAATAAAAATAGTGGGGTTATGAAAATAACTATTTTAGTTTAAGCAAATGCAGCTTCTTGGAAAGCTCAAAGGCCAAAATTAGTTGTGACCTGGCCTCAGCTAGCTTTTAAAAAATGCAACCTAAGAGGTTCAGGGAGGAAGAAAAAAGAGCAGGAAAATGTTATTTCAGAAACTGCAATTGTAGCAAGGGATTTAAGCAATTTGTAGATAGCAATGCATCCCTCTCAATATTCAGAGCCATGTGATTAGAAGTAGTTTGTAATTGAGAAAATATTTCTTTCAGTACTTCATTTTTACTCTGCTAAGCCATTGCTGCTGGAACTCACTGTAATGTTTCCAAATTTTAAGCCAATCCAAAAGATTCCACTCCCACCTCATGGTTGTAGGGTTTTTGTGCCTTTCCATTCTCCTTAACATCAAACTAATCCAGGGCGCTTGCAGATAATACTTAGTCGGCTTTGCTGATTAATTTATAGCCTGTATTTCTGTACTACATTAAACCTTCAAATAGTCTACATTTATTAATCAAATAACTTAAAAACCTACATATAATCTCTGTAGGAACTTGATTTGTGCTACACTACATTTTAAAAAAAACAAACGATACCTCACCCAAACCCCAACAAAACCACCCCAAAAAATCCTGCAAAAACCCCCCTCCAGACCAACCCCAAAAAACCCAACCACAGCGTGGGATAGGTTAATGTTCTCCAGATTTCATGTATATGTGAAATGAGCTATTAAGGGCAAACTTTAATGTAATGGCTTGGTCAAAGTCCACTGGTATTTCCCTCGTAGTTTTGGGTAAACCGGCTTGGTTCCTATGCTTAAGTGATAGTGGTGCAGTAAAGCCAGTTGCTGAAATATGACTAATTTCCCACTCTAATGCTTCGTGATCATGTGATTAGGCAGAACACATTATACATTATAATTTATGAGTAATAATCTTAATTGTGAGCTATATGTAATTAGTATGGTTCAAATATCCACTGTTAATTGTTGTCTGCTATCAGTCTTGACTTTTCTGAACAGCCATAGAATTTGATTTTAATTACGAAGTTCCTCGCTGCTGTAATTGTCCACAAGTGATTTATGAAACACAGAATGTCATACCAGCTTTTGACAGGTTTTTTGCATGCAAGTCCTTCAGCATACTGGGGAAAATAACTCCAGTAAAACCAAAGCAGCACTATTGTCAAAATATGGTAATCAAAGCTACAGTTGCACTGCAGTTTCTGTACAAGGAATTTCTTTATTTGGCCATAAACTTGCGTTAAGAATGGGGATAGTGATGCCATAACAAATTAATTAGGAAATGCATGTTTCTTGACTTCTAGCTGGGCTCTCTGACATGAGATAACCAGGAGGAGCGAGAATTCATATATTTAATGAGTGAAACATAATTCTACTTGCTGGAGGGGTGTTGCGTTCGTCTTGAATCAAATTTAACTGAATCTTTGTTCAGCAAAAAGAAGAGATTGTTGGTAGTAGCAGGCTTAGGGTCACTGATGGCAAAGTGGACTGCAGCTTGCAATTTTAAGGGTGTATAAAATACTGGCTGTATTCTACATTCTGCACTGGTAAACTGCAGACAACAGTAAAATCTCCCTGTTGCAGCATAAATGTGGCATGAAAGTTGATTAACCAGTTTTATGTTGTTATCCAAGCCTGCAATCCATCTGGACTAAAATTATGTAAATGAAAACTGAGGTTTTCGACAGCAAAATAAGTGAAACTAGATTAGAAAAAGCCAAAGTTTACACATTTAAGTTCCTAGCAAGATGACCAGTTGTTTACTCTGTGTGGTGCCTTGCTTAATTTTTCTTTAACAACTGTAAACTGTAGAATTGAGCTCATTATCATTAAAGAAAGGTATGTTTGGTAAATCTGAGTGAGCACGTATGAAGCGTGGTAGAATCCTCATGTGTTCTGGGCTCGTATGTTTGTGCTAATCTGGAGTACCGCAGACATTCACTTTGAAATTTGAATAGACCTGGATCTCTGGTATCTTTATTCTGCCATTTGTAATGTTCTCAAAACCCTGCCCTGTTCATGAGTCAAGTTTGACATAAACTTTTTTCACCTCCTGTGCCAATATGTTTGAATTTAAGCCTTGGTATTACAGTGGCTTTATGGATCACTGTGATGGTATTTAAATGTTTCAGATGCTTATAGTATTTGTAATATGGCTTTTTTGAAAAAAAAAAAAAAAATGCTTGAAGATAAATTCAACATTCCAAATTCTGATTTTGAAAAGGTGTGCGTGTTGCTGAGGTACCAGTTACACCACCATGAATGAGACACTTTGGTATGTTTATACATTACATAAACATGAAAATAAAGAAGAAGAGTCTTGCTCACATGAGGCCTTATTTGTTGCAAAATGGGCTCCATAGGAATCTTTCCACTGGTTGAGAAGTAGTCCTGCTGGTTTGATTTATGTTTGCTGCATTCTGCTCACTGGCCTTGCAGTTTTATCACTAATCAGTATGGTCATGGCACTGTGTGAAAGTGGAGCAGCGAACGAAATGCAGGAACTTGCTTTACGTGACAGATTCAAAGGCACATTATGACATGTATGGTGGATAATGAGGGGACAGTCCACATGTCCTGGGCTGTTAAGACTCCATGTCTTTTCATCCCAATGACAGAGTCCTGTCTAAGTCTTGCATAACTACCCCCCCATTAAATCTACAGCACAAAATCACTTTATTTCTAAAGAAATACGATTTTCTGTTCCCAAATGGATACTGTCTTAACTATTCTTGTACTTACCAGCTACTTCTCCACCTATGTCTCCTTTTACTATTTTTAAATAGCATGGCTGCTTTTTTCAATCAGCCAAGTATGATTAAACATAAATTCAGGGGGGAATCTCTGCTCAGCATCGCCTTTATTGCAGCAGGTCCATTCCGTACTGATGCTTGGCACAAAACCTGAAGGATACAGCCTGTTTTAAATGAGTCTCCTATTTTTTTGTATAGAATTGTCAGAATCCTAGATCAGTATTAGCAGAACCTGCACTTACCTCCACTTACTGCTGAACTATGTGGTAAATAATGTGCTCTTGTTTTCTTTTGGGAGTCTGAAATTAAGCCTATTTATCTAAGATTTTGAAGTAATTATAGGTGCATAGTTCTGCAACATATGAAAACAAAATCTCTCCTAACCAGAACTTATGGGGAAACAGAAGTTTAATTCAAGCCAAGGTGAGCCATTATAGGAATTACAGTTGAATAGAGGTTGGTCTAAAATTATGTAAATGTTTGGTTTTTTTCCCTGCCTTGTAGAGTAATACTATGAGTATGAATACCTTTGTTTAATCAATCCAACTGTATACTGGGAGTGTGAAACACTAGGTAATGTTAAAAACAAAATGATTCTCAATTCTGCACTGATCAGTTGGTTGAGTTAAATACAGGATCTCACATGCTTGTAGAGATGGTAGTTGTAACAGCGAGGCCATGACAGACATTATAGGTTTCAAGGTCAGGAGTTGTGCATGTTGAGACACAATAGCATTTCAAGATTTACTGTTATTAATTAGGGCTTCTAAAAAAACAAAACAAAAGTGTACTTATTTCCTTCATTTTTGTTCTGCTAATTCATTGCTTTTATTAAACATGTTTAAAGTAATACTACTTCTTAAGATTGGTTAAAAATCAAACTTTGTACTTATTGAGAAGAAACCAGGAATTTTGTTTTCATCTGTTTATTGAATTTAATGCTGATTCTCTTTTTGGAAGGAGGGCTCGTGGAAAAGAGACACTCACATGAGCAACAGGAGTGGAGAATGTTTTTAGATTTCCTTATAATTTTCAGGAAGTCTGCGAGGTAAAACTATGTATCCTAGAGAGAAAACATTTGCAGCAAGGAAATTCTGATTCAAATCTTAACAACAAGGCAGCTGATACTAGCTATTGTAGGCAGAATAATACCATGTGACTGTAGTGATACAAATTTTATTTCAGGAGCACTTAAGAAGCATATGCTAATGTTTTGTAAGGGAGAATGGTTTTAAAATGTCTTTTGAAATGAGAATCTATGCAATTGTTTAAAAAGAATGTGTGTTAGCAGCATTTTTTAATTTATATCTAGTCAAGGGCAAGTGAGATGATACTTCTACTCTGTAAAGACAAGATACAGATGGCTGGAAAGAAATTCAGATAAACAAAGTGGTTTAGGTCCGGCTATCACTGCATCCTGCGGCTATCTCTTTTCTGTATCCTTCCCTCTACTGACTTTGAATGCAGATACATCTTGTTGCTGAGATGACTTAATCTGCTACAGTGGTTGTCAAATACTAAGGATGTAATGTTCATTTGCAGAAAATAAACAAATATGCTTCCATTTTGAGATTCAAATGAGCACAGAAGTATTTTGTTGTTTATTTGTGCAGGAGGAGCTTGTAAGAATTAGTCCTTTAAGATCCTAATTGTTCAAGAGCCAGAAGTCAAATAGAAGGATGGCATCTGTTGGTTCAATCCTGCTTTCTTAGAAGAGGTTTGGCACTGCAAATGTTGCTATTTGCAATTAAATTGCTGTCTTTCGAGGGTGGTTTCTTCTGCAAATGAAGTTGTATCTCAAGACTACAACATCAAGAATGTACATAGCAGTCTAGTGGCAGAACTACAGAAAGTATTCCTGTCATTTAGGAGTGTGAGAAACGACCCTTAGCTTGTCATGAACTATGATTTCCTTCCAGAGAATAAGTTTTGAAAAGCAGTGAACATAAGTTTGATGAGAAACTATGCATGTGTTAGCTATCACATCAGTATAATACCAAGAGGAGTGTAAACAGCATGATCGTATTGGGTCATATGTTGAAGAAAAATATTTACTGTGGTGGCCTGCTAGCAGAAAAAGGAATCACAATTATTATCTAGGTTTTCTCATAGTATCCGTTGGTCAGCTGACATGCATATGTACAGAGGAATTGAATGTTCCTTAATTTGTGACTTTTTTTTTTTTGCTAGTTGCTCAGCTGCTTATCTGTGTAAGTAGTTTGAACTCTGAAAACCAAACCACAAAACCAAACCAAATGAAAAAACCCCAAACAATCCAACAACACTTCAGAACAGCATTCTGGAAATAAAAGTTTAAGTGAAATAAAGCTGTTGAGTTTTTAGATTTCTTAAGAATGCCTTGGTTATCATTGTTTTTTTCTGAAGGTGCATTCTTGGATGGAGACAGGTTCAAGACTTCAAGTTATAGTAGCATATCAATGAAAGTCTAAGACTGATATTAAAATAACCTAATTTATTTTACTAATGATGCTACTGTTGGTTCATGGCATAGTTTTATATTCTGAAATGGCTGTTTCTTAAGGTTTTTGTGAACAGAAACTGAATTTGTCAGTGAGATGTTATGGATTTCCATCGTGAATGGGTAGAAGTTTAGTGCCTGGCTTCCGCGAAGAAACTTTATAGCAAATGTAATGCAAGACAGTGAGTGAGGAGGGCAGGCGGTGGGGATGAAGGCCACAGTTGTTTTGTGTTTTTCAGTCACCCTTTTTGTTCAGTAGCAGTAAGTATATCTGTGTGTCTGTGTGTACATGATGTATGTATGTGTGTATACACACACAGATATTATAATACTTTGTACCTATTTTAGTGAAGTTTAGAAAAAAAAATTGCAAAGTTTAAATGGCTGAATTGAGACTTCTCCATGAAATCCAGCTGACCAGAACTGTGTGATGCTTTAGATACTGCCATTTGATGTTTAATGCTGGACATAAAGATTGCTGGATAATTCTGATTTGCAAGGTTACAAAAATGATTGCATAGCTTCCAGTGATCTTTCCTCTTTATTTACCGAGAATATCTTCATTGCAGTGATGCTGTCATATTAGGCATTGTTAAACCAGCTTTTACTCATTGTTGTAGTCTTCCATGTAGCCATCATCTTTCTTCCTCCTTCAGCTTCCCATGTTTATACAGATCACAGGAGAGATATCCATATGAAATTATATTTAGTGTTTGTGCTCTTAACACACTTTTCTGTCAAGGCTACTGGCATGTTGGTGATGACCCCTTATTTAATCGTGATTATAATTGATTTCTCATAACTCTTAATGACAGGCAATGATTAGAGAAGGAACTATGGCCAACTCTTTCTCATGGCGACAGTTTTTTTTATCAGACGGTGTAAGATTTGAGTAGAATTGGAGGGGGTTTTATGGTATGAAAGCCCTTATAAGTATAAAAAAGTGTGGTTATTTTAAATCACTCTACTGACAGAACATTTAGTGATGAATGCTACTGTTTGTATTATCGTATTCTCTCTAAATGCCAGACAAGGCTAACAAAGTAGAAACGTTGCAGTCTGGCTCCTCTTTGGCATTTTTTATTTCCTATTACTCTATAGTTTCCTTACGCTCAATAAGGCCACGCTCATCACTGCTCAAATGCTTTCTTCTCCAAAGAGAGAACACTTGAGGGGGAAATGAGAACATCAGAAAGACTGGCCTAACTGTGTTGGGGACTTTCTCCCTGAGGACTTCAAAGTACTTTGATATATTCTCACTTCTGGAGCGGTGGATAGTGACAGGTTTAGCATGCTTTTAGAATTGGGCATCTTTGGAGAAAAGGAAATATGTTTGGATGAGGACTTAAGGGGTATTTTCTCCTTTGGCTCCTATAACAATTATTCAGCAGTGTATGGTACAGAGTAGACATAATCTTCATTTGCTTTGTTCTTGTTTATTAGGTCTTGTGGGCAGTCATATGCATAGTTTTTCTCCTGCTGCAGATTAAAAGGCTTGATATAGCTGGAAGTTCCTCTGGTTTGGGTATTCCAGATTCAGTGCTGGCAGTGTGAAGCAGTCTACTGCAAATGAGGTAGTTAAATGGGGGATAAAATATTTGAAGAAAGATCAAAAACCATAGAGGAAATGCAGAGCAGCAAGAAAAACACGTAATTCTGATCTGTTCTCTTGCTCCATCATCTTCCACCACTCCCAGTCCAGCTTACTAGGATCTATTTATTTTTTATTATTTTTTCTTTATTTTTCTTTATCACATAGCTTGGCTAAATCTAGTTTTTCTTGTTTCAGCTCTGTCTTCTGTAGTCTGTTGCTGATAGCTATTCCTTCCTTCTCAGTCAGTTCCTATCGATATTCTGATCCCACCTTCCCACAGCAAGATCTACTTGACATGGTTATTTACAGCAGACTTTCACTGGTAAACATACAAAATTTAATTGTTTTTCTTGTTTGCTATGCTGCCTTTGGAGCAGTACTGTTGTCTAGCGTTTAAGCCTAATGCCACGGTGCATCTGACAACATAAATGAGAAGGAATGGTATAAAATCTGAGGATTTTGTTCAAAATGTACTATGGATTTGTAAAACTTTGAAGTGAAAGAGGTTTCTTCTATAATTTAAAGTCTTAGGAAATAATAATACAATTCAGTTTTCCTGTTTTGTTTTTTTTTTTTAAAGGTGAGTGTGGGGAGAGCTCTGTAGCATCAAGAACAAACTCAAAATTTATTAATTAAAAATTCATTAGCAGTATGTTGAGGAATCAGTAAGCTGCTTTTTTCATATTCACTTTTCCCACTTTCTTTTTTTAACAGAAAGTATGCAAAACGTAGAAAGCAGTGCTGTCTGAACTGCTGACTTCAGGTGGGAGTTGAAGTATAACCAGCACAGTCATATTGGAGGACTGTCTAGTTTATGAAGAGCAGGCCTTGAAACTGATGCTTATATTTTTATCTGTTCTTTATAGCTGGTTTAATTTTTGGTCTCAAGCATATCTCTCCACCTCCTGCCTTGTCTGTTTGCTCTTCTGAAATGGAGGCCAGTGCTGTGGTCCTGCGCTATCGACGCGGTGCTTTGTGCAGCGTTGCCACACCACAGGCTTGGAAGAGGGCAAAGCTGTCGCCAGCAAGGAGTCCAGAACTGGCTGTTTCAGCTTCAAAAGAGAGCAGTCTATAGCCCATCTGTCAAGACAGGGATTTATTTAACACAGCATATGTAAGATCTTGGTAAACCATGCTATAATTATTTAAAAAATTACCATGTCAGTGAGCAGTTTACTATGTCAGATGACCAGTATCTGCAGTAGTCTGTTTGCAGCAATTCAAGCATATCCAAAGATCTGACAACTTTTATTGTGTGATGAATACTGATTCTTTTTAACTATCCAATTGTTCATCAGTTTGCTCGTTTTTTAAGTTCATTAAATACATAAATATGTGTAGCTGTGAAGCAAAAAGAAAAAATCATTATTCAGTACTCTTTCATGTGTATACATTTATAACATACACATACGTTTCATCACAAAATTGTCACCTTTATCGTGTTCTAATTTTTCATACATATTTCTTCTGTATGCTTTTTCAATATTGGAGATGTGATGATAAGGTAGATATCTGTACTACTGAAAGTAAGGTTTGGGCATAGCAGTTACCTGCCTCAGCCCTTATGATTTCTAATGCCGTATTCTCTCAGCATGAGTGGATGAACGGTCTAATTGGGTCCTTTGCAGAAACCAGCAAATTTACACAAGATCCTTATGGAGACTGATAAAAATTTTGTTCCCAGGCGCTTTAAGACAATACAAGAATTTGAGTGTCTCACATCTGTGCTTTATTTTGTATTTTTTTTTCTTTTAATCATCGTGGAAGTGTTGCTACAATAAGAGGCTTGGATAACTAATCTCCTCTTATAACTGCAGGTAGCAGGAAGTACTAGAAGAGACAATCTGCAGAAAGCTGTATGAAGAACCCAAGGGCTCATTTACCTATAAAGAGGAATAATCGTGACCTCTTTTTTTCCAGAAAGACCTGAACTTCGCAGTCTGCTGAAGGGAAAATGTGTTTTATTGAGTGTTGTGTTATGGTACAACGATGACGAGACGGGCGAGGGGAGGGGAACAACATTATTTAAAGCTCCTTCTCTCCCCTCATCACTTTATCAGAGATGATAATGTGCAAGATTTATACCTAAAAAAAGGTATAAATCTTATACCTAAAAAGAGATTCAATCAAATCTCTTGCACTTCAATTAATGGACTGCTGGGACTTCAGCATCTTGAATACAGTGACCCAGGCTGTAGCCAGACCATGGCATGAAGTCTTCTCTCCCAGAGGCGAGGAAACTGTATTTGAACCTGATCAATATTGTGTCTGCCCAGGAAGAGAAGACTGCAGATCTAAAACATGGAAATGAGAGGCAAGCAATATGTAGAAGCATGTGATGGGGAGACTGACAGGGAGAATATACAGCCATCTTCTGCATCTCCATTTATGTGTTTATGTATGTATTTATTTTAAATGTCAACCTTAAGCTTTGCTTGTTTCTTGGATATGTCCAAAATGGTCCACATACTAAAGCAGCTTGTAGCCCTCCCAGCTAATAGTTATGAGCATATTGAGATTACAGTGTTTGAGGAATTACATGTTGAAAGGACTTGTTGTTGGGATTAAACTGGAACCTTATAAACAGGTCTTCATTTTACCGTTATTTTGTAAGTTACTTGTACCAAACACGCGTTCTTTGAAAATAATGTTTTACAGGAAAAGATTTAAGTACAATTTTTTTTTTAAATACATTATCCTAGTCTCACCAAAATAGTGGTTTAGCATGAAAATTCAAGTTTTCAAGGCCCAGCTGTAAGGAAAAATTCATTATTTAATGAATTTGGAAAATGATCTATCAACATATGTGTATCAAGGTCAACAGCAGGACATTGAAGAAAAAAAAGTGAAGACTGCAGTAGAGTGTGGTGTGTAGCTTTCTAGAATTTGCAGAAGGTCTCAGTGGCAAGTTCATTATTAGGATGAATTTGTGGAATCCTGAATATGTTCAAGGCAGTGCACAATCTGAAACAAGAGTGGAGTTCAGTGTGGATCTTCCTTATAGTTCTTACTTTGAGCTATTTTTTCTGTGAAACTGTAGGTAGGAATAACAAGCTGCAAGAGGGAAGGATAAACCTTCATCACTCTTACTGTGTCCTTAATTTAGTCATGTCTATATCAGAGACAATTACATTGCAAGAGTTGTTTCTCTTTCTTGAGGAAAATAGTATTTTTTTTATATATAAAAGGAGATTAAAACAGTGAGAGCACAGTGTTAACGTTGAAAAATAACTTCTAGATAAGGTCTGTTGCCCCTAGTCCTAGTGACTTATTGGGATCACATTTTCATCTTCAGTGTATGGAGAGACTGCCATGGAGAAAATCGTAGGACAGTCAGGCAAAAGAAAATCAGAGGCTGATAGGAAATGATGTGATGAATTTAAGCAGGAGGATGTTACTGAAGGTCTATGAAGGCTTCAGAATCAGGCTCTTTATTTCATCTTCATATCAATTACGGTTGCCCCTATTTAAATAAAGGGCATAGTAATATTATTTGGATCGTTTGTTCAGTGCTTAAAATCTGTTTCTATTCTGTTAGCACTGTGTGTGTTAAACAGACTGAAGACTGAGTTGTCTTTACAAATTAGCTTTTCCTTTTCATTCTCTTTAATAACTATGTCTGTGGTAGTTTGTTTCTATGGTAATGTTTGTGGTGCTGCTTTTTCTTTTATTTTGGGTAAAATTCTGGAATGCTTGTATGGACAAACACTCCCAGAATCCTATATGAGACTTTTCTGCATGGAGTTCACAATACCTGACTCCAGAGGATGAAATAATAAAAGCAGCAAAGCCATTGTCATACAAATTATTGTTTGAAAAAAGTAATGAGAAGGTCAGATAAATTTACTCAAAGTGCTTGGAGAATAAACTGATCAAAGGATGGCTTAAAGGATGACAATTTTTTCCTTTCCTAACGTGAAGCTCCTTAGAAATGCATATCCATCACTCATTTCACAAGAGAAAATTTTTTCTGTACCCTAGGAGGTATGATTTGAATCACCAGTTTGACACAGGGTGCAGATTATACAGAAAGTAGCCAGGGAGCTGTGGAAAATTTTGAAGCTAAAATTGATTTGGAGGACAATATTGCTTTTGCTATTTACAGCCTGTACAGACCCTCTGAGGACAAGTTGCAGGGAATGTGTGGGGATAACTGCCTCTGCAGCCAGGGCTTGGATGTTCCTACAGACAGCGTTAAGAGATTATTTCTGATGTGCTTTTTGAATTTCCAGCCACCTGCATGAGGAAAAAGTAATTGCTTTAAAGAGAAGAAAAAAATACTAAAAACCTAGAAATGGTCAAAGTAACCAGCCTTTCCCCGCTGCCGTGCGTTTGAGGTCAGTTTAATCCCTACTCTTTACAGCCCATTTTGTTCAGCCCCTGACATTCTCTACATTAATGTTCCAATATTAGAAAGTCTTTTCCTTGGAGACCTGGTGCACCTGTCAGAAGGACTCAAGTTGTATATAAGGATTTGTATGTACGCATACGGTTTTTCAGGCCATGTGTATTTTTATGTAGATAAGAAATCTTGTAAGTGGGAATACTTAAATCTATCTTTTGGGGTTTTTCCTAAGCGTGTGAGGAAAGTTATTATCGCGATTGCGATGTGGCACGTGACACTTCAGAGAAAAAGATTAATTTTTAGAGGAAGCTGTGATGCAGGAAGCAACCACTGAAAAAATTGAATTTACTGTTAGAAATCTAGCTTCAGTGTTAAATTATGGAACAGATAACACTACTTGATAATAAATACATCTTAGTAGCTGTGCTTCTGGGGATTTTACAAACGTTGATAGTCAGTTTTGTGATAGAACACAAATAAGAGACTTATGAGCTTCCAATGCCTGATTTTTATTAGCACGCAGTGTTTGTATTACAAGGCAAATTCATGAGATGGTGCTACAAACTGAAATATGTGACATTAGAAAGATCTCTGTTTGCATTTACACTCCATATACACTCTAAAACCATGGTTAACGTTTTTGTAAATTGTGGTCTGCTTTCGAGAAGTGCTTTAATGTAGCCAGAAATCTTTGTTACTTGTCACTAATATTCAGAGGATGACATTGTAAAAAGGAAAGAAGCTTCTTGATACAGACCTTGATACAATTTGATTTTGCAAATGGCCCTTATATACACTCGTGTAGTTTTGTTTATTAACTTTATAGGGACTACTTTTCTAAGCAAGATTTTGTTTTTCCAGTAAGGATTTGGGATGTATGTGTGTGTGCAGTTTAAGCATATATACGTAGGGTTTTTTTGATTTTTCATTTTGCTTTGGTTTTTTTTTGATTTTGCTTTGCTTTACCGATACTCTGAGAAAAAAGCAAAATATTTTTTTTTTGTCCAATTTCCTTAATTTTTAAAAATACTCTTCCTTCAGTAGAGAATTGCAGGAATTTACTGCTCAATGTTGGTGTAGAAAGAGTTAACATTAAAAAGTGTCTAGATAATAAGTAATATTCACACCATCCTGTCAGCATTTAATTCAGTGAATGCTAGGTCACTGGAAAACAAGATTTTTGCTAAATTCTAAATTGTTTTTATTCTACATCAAGATAAAATAAGCCTTTAATTTTATCTGTCAGTGAAAAGGCAGATAGTAAAAGCCGCAGAAAATCAATAAACCCACTGATTGAGACATACACTTCAAATGTTAGACATGCTGATTCTAATTCCTACCAGGAAGCATGTTCATATCATAACCTGGCTGCTGGGTTGCTGGTTATTTTGGGCTTTGGCTTTTGACTAGAAATTCCCTTTGAGCCTGAAGAATTTTACAGATAAAATTGGTGTCCGTAACTACATTTCTATGATAGCTTTTTTACAAAATTTTTTTAAAATATAATTTTAAAGTTACAAGTATCTTAATTTTGTTTAAAGTAAATGTGATTTGAATTATGACAGTGGAAGCAAGCCACCTGAAATCAGAAGGACATACTGTGCTAACAAACTTGAGAGATACTAATTCTGTAGTCTCCCAATTTCATCTTGCATGCATGAGGAAATACCGGATAATTCAGCTCAGATGAAAAACTTCAAAAGAAATTATGATGCTCTTTCTGAGTCTTAAGGATTGATAGTGTCATCTAAACTATAAATCAGGTGTGGCTTAAGCCGTGGCGAGATGAGCTCACAAAGGGCGATGGGACAAGGAAGGTTGTCTCTGGTCATTCACTCATGGACCTCTCTGTTGTTGCCAGCCTCTGTAAGGGTTCTTGTTAGCACCAGCTGTCTTGGTTGTTCCATAATAGGCTTTTAGGACCTTGGTCTGAAAATATGTATTGAGTTGCCTTAGGCCACAGAACAACAGTCAGTAAGTCCTGTTTGTCACTCTTGGTCTGAGTTTGATTAGAAGTTGCATTTAAAAGTGGATGGCTCCAGCAATGCAGTGAAAGCCCCTTGAGTTACCCATGCGCTTCTTGCTTTGTACTGAAATGTGTTCAGGTAAGAGCTCTGAAACTGTGGTTTAACTGAAATGTTCCTCATCCATAAACAAAGTGTTGTTTTGTGGCTATGATGCTATAATACAGTTTATGGAAAACTTGAATATTTACTCTTGTTTATGCATTATCTGTGTTTACTGAGTCTAACATCTAATTAATATTGCACTTTGTAGAGTTTGTGTTGTTCTTCATCAGCATTCAATAAATTTTTAAAGTGAAGCCTTTCCTAATTGGCATTAATGAGCCACTAAAACTTATATTGGATTAAGAAAAGACGGGAACCCACAAGAGCATCCTAAGCAGCTTAATCAGGAAAATTCTAGTCACAAAACTCCATTGTTTCAGTTCAGATAACTGGTACTGCCTTGTGGACTGCCTTAGGTGCTAAATCTGATTGATTTTGTTTCCTTCATGTCATGCCCAACAGTTATACACTCTGTAGCACTTGAACTAATGATGTGCTGGAGCAGAAATCATATACGCTTTAAAAGCAGCCAGTGATGTAATCTTTCGGGTAACTCAATCAATTGAGTTATCATGATCTCTTTCTACCGAAGTTCATTGTCAAAGTCTACTTATGCTTGGAAATTTGTTGGAAAGGCACAGACTTTTAAACTTACGGACCATTGTTAGAGATTTTGATCTTACAAACTTTTCTGAATGATTCCTGGGTTTGACAGTGCAAGATTTAAAGCAGAGATAAATTTTATGGCAGATCTTCTCTTGATATCAACTGTCAAAGTGCCATTATTTTATATGGCTATGGCAGCTTACATCAGCTGAGGATCTGCTGCAGGTGACTTTAAGATCCCCAGGTGAAGAGAGGTACTGAGGGACAGAGTGGGGAGGAGAAACAGCTTAATAGCTAAACAGCTTTTAAAGTGGAGAGCTCTGGGTAAATTCTACTTTCTGAAGTCACAAAAAAATCCCAAATGTCATGACTTCACTCACATGGGTGAAGAAAGGAGGATTTGGCCTTCTATTGCTTTGGAAAAATACTATATCTGCCTTATCTAAAGACTTTGCAAGTGAGACGGCAAGTCATCTTCCCTGCCATGCCTTCTTTCTGTACTGTAGTGGTTAAAAACAAAACATCACACTAAAGAAAGATTGAGACCTCACCCTGTAACTTTCATGCAACTTCTTTTACAAAGCAGACATCAGCAATGTTATGTGCTTCACTTGAAGTTTTTCAGAACAGCTTGGTTGGTTATTGATTTCTGGAACAGGAACAACTTCTTTGTTTGCCCAGGCAACCGTGGTGGGGTTCATGAGCACCCTCTGGAGCTCCTCTGCTGGGGTGGAGCTGGTATTCATCTTCTGTGCAAGGTTCATACACCTGGTAACAAGGTAGAATGACAGGAGCTTCCTGCTGCCCCGTCGTACCAACTGAAAATAATGATTTAGTATTCACATGTAGCTGAAGCTTTTGAATAGAGCACAGTGAAGTTATACGTTAGTTCATATTGGGAAATGAAGGTTAATTCAGTGAAGTAAACCCGCTTTCTAAAACAAACTCAATTTTATGGAATCTCTTGATATTTGAAATGTTCACAGTATTTATTCTTAAGGTTCCAGAAGCCTGATTGTGATTAACTCCAGAGTTAGCTTTATTTTATAAAAATAACACAGTTGTGATAGGAAGCTTGAGTCAATACTGACTGAGAGGAAGGTGCCACTTAGAAGAAATATTTACCTTTTTACCTGCAGGTTTAAAATACCTAATTTAGGAGTTCTTTCTATTGCAATTTATAGGGCTCTAAGTTGAACTATGTGAATATTCTCTGTGTGAATCACCAACACTACTTCTTGCAATGTTGGTACTTTCAAGTAGGTATTTTCTCTCTGTTATTCCAGATCTTTTTAGTATTTGGCACACAGCAGAACCACCATAGTAGTAGTATCTTTTGGTTTTTTTTCCATGGTGTTTGGGTACTGTAGGGCTAGAATATATTTCAGTTGATCTGTGTATGTAATCTGTAGGCAAAGAAATTCCAGTTTTGTCCTTGCCTCATGGGTCAAGCAATATTGGCAAGGTATTTCTTTTTGCGATCTATAAATACTCCCTAATCTATATGTCCTGTTTGCGTCATTGTGCTTGTGTCACCTTTACTTTCCAACGTGCGTTCAGGCATGCTATATATAGTGTTTGCAATGCAGGGAGTAAAAATGCTACATGTGGTAAGTGCAAAGTTATTTTTAAATGCTGTGAACATAGATAGCATTTACTTCTGAAGATTACAGAAACGAGGATTTTTCAGCAGAGAAAAAACAAAATAGATTTTTGCCAGTTCTAAGTCAAGTTGTAGTTCTTTAAATGCAGGCTTCTACTACTGCTGCTGAATGTTTGTCGTGATGATCATAATGGTGGTATTAAACTGGTGAAAGACATAGTATTTCTGGCATAAATAATTTACCAGTGGTGCAAGATATCTTGGGTAGCATATCTGTGAATCCTCTTCGTTATGTTCAGTTTATTCATGGGTTTCACCTGTACAACGTAATAAAGCTGCAATAGATCTCATGTAAGAGAATGTCCAAACCCTACGTAACTGTATGGCTCCAGCGCCATAAAAGTACACGAATAAAATGCAGAATTTCTCTGAAAGTTTGCAAAGAAATAAGCAAAACTGGAGTAACTTCTTTTTGTTAATCACTGCCATTTTTAAGTGCAGTTATTCTAGGGACAATCTCGACAAGATTTTTAGGAATTCAAGTTATAATTATTGTAGTTTTAAGTGTGATCAGGATTTTTGAGTATAGAAGTTTGTTCCTGCCAGTGCAGTTAAATAAGGAATTTTATTAAGTCAAACACAGTGATATCTAGCCCTTTGGCAGATAACAGGCGTGTCCCTTGTAGGGATGTACAGTTTGCATATCCTAGATGTGCGTGTCACAGGACCAAGATACACATCTTACACTCATGCTGGAATATTTCTCCGTTCATGCTGGACACCAGAACTGTAACTCTTGTCAAGAAATGTACACAAAGTTCATTCTTGTCGGATGGTTCATTGTGTTTGTGTATGTGGTGACAATTGTTGATTGTGTTTGGTTGCCAGAAGTGTGTGTCTGGTTGTGCGAATAAGTAGCCCAGACACTCTTCGAGGCTGTTGGAGTTTTAACTCCCTGACTAGAATTTGTGTTTTTCAAGACCTGCCAGTGTGACCTGTGGTAGTTATAAAGATAAAAATTTGCTTTTAAAAAAATACATCAGTTCAGAATGAATAAGAAAAGAGAGTAACTGTTTTCATAAGTCCTTTGGCTTTGTCAAATTAATAAATCCCTTACATTATTGAAAAAGTAAAGGTAATATTGTGCACTAACTGTCTTCAAATTTTGCTTGTTATTGTAGAAATGCCATAGCTTTATATGGCTTCTGTTTTGGAATATAGAGGTTTTTTGTGTATAGCTCAACAGGGTTCAAACTTGGAGCACCTATTCTACAGAAACTCCAGTGTTTCACTTGCTTTTTTCCTTATTGTTATGAGTTGGAACAAAAATATAAATTTTCCTCACACAAGAAAATTTCTAGACTACTTTTCTGCAAAAATGGAAGATGTTTTCATGCCAACCTTATTGGAGTATTTTTTATAAGGTTGAAATATTGTGGTTTATTCTTATAAATGTTGACTAATTTCATAATAAATATCATTATAATGCATAATCTGCCTGACCTCTTAGAGGAGGGGCACCAGGAAACTCAGCAGAGGACATGCTGGGCAGCCAGCCTGCCTGCTTTCCTGCCAGCCTGGCTGCCTGGTAGGCAGGCTTCCAAGCCAATCTGCCAGCCCTCTAGCTAGCCTGCCTGGTTTCCATCAGAAGTTTTAGTGGAATAAACATTCCCGTAGAATGTTTTGATCCAGAAAATCAGCAGTTTCTGATGGAAAATTGTTCATCAGAAGAGTTTTAGTCTGCTCTATTAAGAACATAAGTCTCTGAAATTGTTAGTCTTGAATAGAAGTGTTGCCAAACAATTGAATGTAATAGCCTTCACTGCCTGGAAGGCTCATTCACTTTGTCTCTATAATAGCTCATGGTTTTCTTTTAACACCCCCTGGAAAGGAGTAAAAGTTAATTAAAGTGGGTATTTTTCTGTGTTTGCAGTCTGTTGCCATTGAAACAAGTGTGGAAAGGTTCAATGAAATGGAGTTCAGAGTTAGCTGAACTTAAAGGTGTCGAGAAAACTGCTGCATTTTTCAGCCTGAACTACCAGCCTCATTAGTATGTACATTTCTTAAAAATAAAAAGTTGGAGTATCATTTCATTGATAGCTTTAAGATTTTCAGTCATAATTTATATAAAGCTATGAGACTAAAATTTTGTTCAGGTCTGGATATAGCGCTCTCTGTTAGAATGCTTCTCTGTTTGGATGAGTGCAAAGCAAGTGACAGTATGAATCAGGAAGTACTACTTTTTAGGGTACATCCAAACAGATGTGCCAGATGACATAAAACTCAGTTCCTGAACATCTAGTTTTAAAGAGATGGTATTTTTGCAGCTATTAGCCTCTGCATCCTGTCCAAGGTCTATTGCAGCCTGAAGTTGTTCCTGTGTGTCAGCACTGGCCCTGTGATCTCTTGCAGTCCTACTGGAAGCCTTGAAGCACAGGCAAATGAGATGTGTCGTAAAAGATGTATTGGATGTGGCTGAAGATATGCAAGATGCATGCTCTAACACCTGTAAGCTACTCTTTGCAGCCTCACAACTGAGGCTACAAATGCGGCACTACATTTGGTGCTTTATCATGGCCTAGCATTACACAGCAAGCTCAGGCATCTTTCTGTTTGCCAGTGGCTTCTGCCTTTCATCAAATCACCAGTTTTCTGCCAAAATCTGTTTTGTTTTCTTGTTTTTTTTCTTCTCCATTTTCATTTGTGCCATTGTGGTGCCATCTGTTTCCTAGGTGGGAAAGATCCATTTCTGACCACTTGCATTGATAACAATGCCAAATTTACATTAATTGAAAATTCTTTCATGCAGAGAAAATTTTCATAAGAATAAACCAAATTTTTGTCTAATTGATAGAACTGATTTAACAGAACTGAAGACCGGACTCACAACAATACGCTGGGTTATGATAAATGTTTCTGTTGTGACCTTTCCTGTTATGAAACATATTTGGAAAGCAGGCCTACAAAGAGCAGTAATAATACTGGTGAGATAGTGAAAATATATACCTGTGTGACCTTTGTGTTATACTGTTGCAGATGTTCATGTTTCGATGCTATCTTGAGATTTTGATTACGACATCAGCCGCATCGGATCTTATTTTTAAAACTGTCTGGCAGATTCTGGGTGTAGAAAATGACTTAACAGACTTTTGTACCATGCCAGAGCACTGCTTTAAACAATGAACCCTCTTTCCTCTCCTTATGTGTTCCTCTCCTCGGATGTGGGGCTTTGATTAGGTGTCACAAAAATATAGAGTACTTCACTTTGGCGTATTTTAAAAAATCTCATCAGTTTTCAGTGAACAAAATGCCCTTATCTTCTCAGCATATCTGAGACTTGCAGAAGACTTCAATCAGACCTGATTTACACAGTGAAAGATCCCACTGCCTTCCCTTCAGCGTATCCTCTGTCTAATCAGAACCTGAGAGGTTTGCCTCGAGAAGAAAAGGGTAAATAATAGGAACTCATAAACTCATCAGTAATAAACTGTAGCACACAGTACCTTGTGTCAGTCGGGCAAAGCAGAAGAGCTGAGGATGAAGGTCGATGTTTTTACCATAAAAATCTCCACCAGCCATTTGGGTGCAGAAGGATACAGAAGCCTGCTGAAGAGCGGGTAATGGGATAGCAATGCAAGTCTGTTTTATGGGATTAAGCTTTTTTCTTTCCTAGTGTCTCAGATTTGCTGTGGAAAATTTCAGCCCAGTATTCATCTTTGTAACCTGAACTAAAGATTTGGGTCTTTGACAGAAAACAATTATTGTTTAAGTTGCATAAACAGTAAGATTCTGAACAATGTCCAAGGGGCTCTTGAGGAGTATCTGCTAGTATTAAAGTAGTTATCTAGGTTACATATGGTAGATACTAGTATCTAAAAGCTTTTATTTTTCCCCAGAGTGTCAAAGCTTCCAAACCGTTAATGAAAAATCCGGGTCTATAACTGAAAACTCTTGATTTCAGCATAATAAAGAGCCTCTTTGTAACAATAGGGGTGATGGACTAGATACTTCATGATTTCTTATTCTGCTCTTGGAGTGGTTTAGTTCTGTCAGACTTTGACAGTATCTAAGTTGTACTTTGCTTTGTTTGTTCCCCACTTTTTTAGGTTGCTGTTGATTCAAAATGAAAAAGTGAAGAAATACAAGCCAAAAGGGCTGTATTTCTTTTGTGTGTGGTTTTTTAAGAGATTGTATTTACACTAATAAGTATGTAGTAATATTTTTTTCTTACGTATGGTTTTATGTAATATTAGAGGCACAATTGAATGGCAAGCCCTATTTTGCTCCACAGTTCAAATGTTGAGACAGGAGGAGGAGGTGGAAATTGTGCATTCTTCCTGTGGTAAGACAGATGCCTGCTTTTAGAAGTAGAAACTTTCACGAGGAAAATGTATTGACTTTTCAATTATTACACAGTTGTGCTTTCTTAATGTACCAAACAGCAGATATTATTTATAAACCTTCTAATGGCAATAACTGTAGCCACTTTATTATTTCAACAAGCTCTTAAAATGTTGTTGATGAGTAGTGTGATGTTTCTACATAATAATGCCACTGAAAACTACTGCTTTTGTGTATATTTTTGTGAGGATGCATTTATTTGACATAATTACAATCATTTAACATTTTTCGGAAGTTTATTGTAGGAACATTGGCTAATGGGAAAGTTTTAAGCCTTAATGACATAAGAATTAAACCTTTAACAACTAATATGTATAACTAAAACTCAAACCCACTTTGTTTATCTGCCATTCAATTGAAATAAAATTCATAATTAGAATAATTAAAATTCCCATTATACGAAGAATTCCACTGAAAGATTTCTCACTGGAGGGAATATTGAATGAATCAAAAAACTCTGAGGCATCTTGAAGAGTACCTCTGGAGTATTTGTTATGTCAAAAATTAACGTTTAGTAACTAGAGGAAAAAATGCCTTAGTATTTAACGACATGGGTTGGGGAAATATGTTGTTTAAGCTCTGTTCGTATGCAGATTTCAGACGACTTGATAAAGGCCAGTCAAATGATTTTTTTCATATAGCTATTTCGGAGATCTCGCGTCATTGAGGTCAAGCAAGCAAATTTGTTCTTGACAACAGGAGTTAGGAGTTAGTTATATCAGTAGTATCTTCTATTGGAACTATGTGCTCTCGAAAGGAAGAGACTAGCAAAGCATGACTGGAAGCAGAATTACAAAGTTAAAGATCTAAATTTATAGCTAAAGGAGATGTTAAAATATTCCTGGAGCTTTTGAGTTGAGGATCAGTGTTTGCTTGTTTGTATATTTCTGTGTGTGTTTGTTTATCTACACACATATTAGCTGGTACAAGCTTTTATAGAGTCTAACTTCTTTTGAGATGTTTAGCAGATCTAAGACTCTGCTGAACTAGTCAGTATTTAAGAAATAAATGTCCCCGTAGTGTAAGCATTTGTTGTTTAGATTAGGACGTCTTTGAAATGAAGAAATGATGCAGTTTAGGATATGCTTGCAGGAAAGAGTAATTTTCTTAGCAGGTATTGCTTTCATATGTTGCATTTATTTCTAATTCATTAGTAATAGAAAAAATAAAATAATGGTTTAAAGCATACATTATAACTTTCAGTGTTGGCGTGGTCATGCATGTAGAGATCTCAGTCTTTTTGATCCAAATGGTTCTGGATTGCTTCTTTCCTTGTTTTTTGTAGTACTTATTTGTTTTGTTGATACAATATCTAGTTATATTTTAATTATTTGTTTATTAAATGGCTGGTCTGCATTTGTGAAAGTGCAGTGAAACACACTAGTTAATCGTAGGCTATCACATCCTATGATACCATACTATGTTGCATAGTAACATTTTATTGCACTGAAAAAAAGGAGGAGGAGGAGAAAGAAGGATAAGATCACCTCCGTCCCCCATGCTAGAATATTTTTTTTGTCAAAACGTAGTGCAACAATCCTGGAATTTACTGCATCTCTTTAACAAATGTATTAGAAGACCAGTACATGCTGCGGCACACAGTGCTTTAAAAAGCTCAAGAAAGATGCAGTGACATCAAGCATCAAGTAAGGTGTTTTCGGTCTTTTGGGCTGTAACAGAGGATTAGCAAAATCAAAGATCACATGTATGGGTTACTATTCTTACTTTGTAGACCATTTAATGCAAGACTTTTAGGAGCATGGAAAAACTCAAGGTGAGAAATGTTAAAAATAAGGCCGGCTTGTATTTGATTCCCAGACTGTTGTGCTAAGAAGTTTCTCTAAAAAAGGAATTTCAATCAAATCTCTTGAGATAATCCCAAGGCTACAGTTTTGCACCAACTTGAGTTAGCTGATATTGTAAATTTGGAATGGATCCCAAACAAAGGATTATCCACTAAATACCCTTTTCTGTTAAGATGCATACAGAATGATCAGACTATATGTAGAAGACTGCATGTTTCTAGAGTACCTCCCCTTCACCAAAGCTGTATAACTGACTTCTCATTATTTTAAGTTCTGTGTTGCTGAGTGTGTGAACTTGCCAAAATGCTGTTTAATACTTTCCAGGCATGGCCACAAACACCAAACTGCCCTTTCTTCTGCAAATTCAAGGTAAGGTGATAAAAATGGAATTTACCTCCCAGCCTAAAACTGTTTAGAAAAATTTCAGGAGCTGCTAAGATAAAATAATACTTACTGTTATGTTGTCAAATGATCCAAATCTTAGATGAACAGTCTTCAATGGAAGTTATTCAAGTTAGAAATTAATAAAACTGCAAGGAAAAAAAAGCAGAATGCTGGCCTGGTAGTTTGTCATTGAGTAGAATATAATTATTTCAGGTGTTACCCAGATTTACCTAGTTAGTATGAAAACAGCAACTAGAATTAAGAACAGTATTAATAAAAGTATTTAGCTATGTTCAAGTAGGCATAAAGCTACCATCTGTTCCAAGAGCTTGCTGAATACTCTTAACTGTACTAAGTTGTCCCCATATAAATGCTTATTAAAAATAAAGGCAGTTGAATGTTTGTGTGGTTACATCACGTGAAGTGAATGAAAAGAGCCAAAGAAATAAATAACTCTTTGATTTAATATTTTCTTTCAAAAATAGACTTTGTTTTAGATAGGTTTGTGCAGAATTGTACAGAATTTGTACAGAATTGGATGTATCGTGTAACCCAGTCAATGAACAATTGTTGAAATACACTTTAGGTCTTTTGTATCTTCAGTCAGAGCTTCTGTATAGTGTACAGGGCTTGTGTGCTAGCCTAAATTTTGTGCGTTCACCCAGAGTAGTGAATAGGCTAT